>JAFIDM010009631.1:166476263-166492327 GCA_023159025.1 Thereuonema tuberculata | reverse complement strand
TGTGGCAAAATAACAATAATGTACAGAGAACATAGACATACAACATTACTAACAATTATTACATTGCATTCTGAATACTTACTGCTCCTTGGTACAGTTCCACCTCCTTATCACTGAAATATGGCATTTGTTTGAAAGGGTTGACGGATATAAGCACTGGACCAATGTATGTCTAAGCAAATAAGTCAAGGTAATAAGAATAAATTCTAGGTAATTTTAGACATATCTGAAAAATAAATCATTCTAGGTTTCAAGCTAGGTTTCAAGCTAGGTTTCAAACGAAAGCTAGGAAAAAAAATATATATATTGCGTGGAATCGAAATCTCTTTACTTGTTTTCATCTTTCGATTCTATCGAAATACCAGCAATAAGAAAAAATAAAAGATAAGCCATGCACGAAAAGCACTGTTGTGCAAAATCTTTAATTAAAGTCTCAATCGTTCACGATTATCTTCCCTGAAGCTGAAATGGAAGCGAAGAAAAGATTTCATCGAAGACAGAAAGAATGAAAATTAGCTTCTGCAGTTTTCAGGTAATCTTCATTTCAATTTAATTAAATAGATTATTTTAGAGATTACTGTATTTTAGAGATTGCTGCAATGGAACGTTTTTGTTTTTTTTTAATTTTCTTCCGATTACTGAGTTATTATATGGTTTATTTTAGATATGATAAATTCTTTACATAAACATTATAACTAATATCATTTGTTAATATTCATGGAAAAAAACGGGTAATATTTGGATTTCCTTGAAGTTTAATATTCTGACCCTATACTTTTTATAAATCACTTTAGATTCAAGTGCTTTTACTTTTCTAAGAACTTCTATTAATATTGATATTTATTAACATTCCAGGAATGTATTAAAGTAAACGTTTAAGATTTCAACTTTTCGCAAGAAAAAAATATAAACCAAAAATGCCGTATTTTTTATTTAAATTAATTTTTAAACTTATATCAATTCACAATGAGTTCAAGATATTCTATCTGATTACTACAAAGAAAAGAGATTCCAACTCATTACCAACATTGCACAGCCTTTAAGTAACTTATTTAAATCCAAGACAATCATCTGACTTGTCTCATCTAGGAAACCTTCAAGCTCTTGGTGAAAAGCAGGAGGAGTCTAGTAAAGAAATCACCAAAGATTTCCTCATTTACAGAGACGCTTCAATAATGAAATTGATAAATTATCGTTTTATTTAACTCACAATGCAGTGTCCTTGTGAGAAAAGTTAGTTTACACACAATGAACCTTGCAGTGCATTTGCCAATTTTAGCTCTATTTCTCAGAAGTTTAAAAAGTTTTTAGCTCTTTTTTTTTCTAAACTTTCAATATAAGTAAATCAGTAATAGTCCACCATGGATTTGTTTTACTTTCAATCTGTTTTGTAAAGCCCTGTTTCAAAACTGAACAATAGATTTATTAAGCATTGTTTGCTTTAATATTTATTTTAATATTAAGTGTTTGATCTTAAATAAAATATATAGAATCGAAAAAGTAAGAATTTTCATAAAAGGCAAGTGCATGGCTATCTTCTTTTTTCATAATTTTGTAGAGGATAAAACACACAAACAAACAAAAAACAAAAAACAAAACAAAATTTTCTCACGATGTTGTAATGGTTTGAAAACCCAACACTTAATTTCTTTCTTTCTTCGCTTTTTTTTTCCTTTTTGCTGACCTGTGTGAACGTTGAATGAACAGATTGTGAGAACAGAACCTGAGTTTTCTAAGGATCTGACAACGGGGCAAAATCTACTTAATAAAGGCTTGCAAAAATAATTACAAGTTTTTAAATAACTTATATCACAACTTGCTTCAAAATAAATCAGGAAATGTCTTAGGATTTTTCTTTTAACCTTCATTTCCAAAACTCTTTGAATTTTATTTCGTATTTTGACTATTTTAAAACTAATTAGTTTTTCAAATTCTTATTAGTAATAGTATTTAAAATAATTAATTAAATTATTCTAAGCCAAAATAAGTTCCCATATTTCTAATTATCTAGCTATTATTTTACAGTTTATTTTTTTTTTCAACAAGCTTATATAAAATTTGTTCCTAATGAATTTGTTTCATAAGCCTTTCTTTTATTATTATTATTTTGCTTAAGCAAGTTCATTTAATTCAGTTGGCTATTTACTATTCAAAGATTCTAAAATTTAGATTTAAAAAATAAAATTAAAGTTATTTTGAAATCCCTTTTGTTGTAGTTCTATCCTTCAAATGTCTTTCCAAAAAAAAAATAAGAATCTCCTGACAATTATTTTCTACCTTTGGAATGTTCTGTTTTAAAAATAAATGTTTGCAAAGAAAATGTTCGTGTGAAATGAATATAAAGTGTGTCGTGGGTGTTTTAAATATCCGTTGCCATATTTGTTTTGCTGGGATTGTTGTATGCGAGTAGAAATGTCTAGGTCAAGGTCCACCCTTTTGTCAACCACCATTCATTTTATCGGGTGAATGACTCGTCAAAAGGATACGAAAATCCAGTCGTCCATATATCTCTTCTTGAGATTGTCCACGATTGCGTCCTCCGCAATTTTGGAGAGGAGGACCATATCGTCCACTCCGCTCCTCTTAACATTTTGACTTTGCCAGTGGTACACCTGCAGAAACAAAAAAAAAGATATATGAATCAATAACATACATTTTTATTACATTGAATATATTTTATTTAAAATTTTCTTATTTTCCTGTCATGCAACAAACATTAATACAAAATATAAAAAGTAGAAGTCATTACTATTGTAAGATATATTAAGAAACAGTTTATAAAAAAAAGAAAAGAAAATCATATCATAAGATTACTGTCTATTTCCCGCCATTCAGGAGACTTATTAAGCTAAGGAATTAAAAAAATTAAAACGTAGTAAATTAGCTTTGGCCACATTTTTGATATAGGCACTTACCAATTGATTGTATTTCAGGAGAATTAAAATAATAATAATAATAATAATAATAATAATTACTACATCTATTTTTGGAGATTTGTTTTGAAGATAGATTTCCTTCAACATTTAACAAAATCTTTTGTAAACACCTGTATATTTTGGCAATCGTTTATAACGATCTTTTTCGTTATAAACATAAGTAAACTATTTCTCGACTTTGAGATTCGTTTAATTTTTAATTTAAATTCTTTTAAAATTAAAATTTTAAAAATATCAAAATTTAAGCATATTGATTTATATTATTAAACTATTATTATAAATATCATTTTAGTAAGTATTTCGTGAAAATATAAAATCTTGGTAAGAAAGGAAAGATAACTATGTACTAGGTTTCTCTCTAGCTGCAACTTCGGCAAAGACCTTCTTTTTTTCTTGTTCTTTGAATGATTCACTAAAATATCACAAACTATGATGTGTTTATTTTTCATTTCTCAACCGAAGAATTGTTACACTAGAAGCGTTTAGTATTTTACGGTTGTTGAACCTTTCTTGTCACGCTTACTACGACTCGAAAGGAACAATGGTAAGTGACAACGTGACTAAAACTTTTTGGGAGGACAATCTTCTCTAACACATTTTAAATTATTTGCTATGAATCATGACATGTCGCATCACTCAATCTCATTTAATTTTTTTTTAATTACTTACTTCATCTAAATAAATAATTTTTAATACTGATTGTAATTAAATAATTTGAAGGGTTTATTACAATACTTATAATAAAATGAAAGTGGAAAAGTCAGAAGTCAAATTTATATTATTGTAAATTATCAACAATTACTTTTATAAAAGTCAGAACTTAAAATAGTGATTAAGATTAAAACTTGATTAAAAATTTTGATTAAAACTAGGCCATCCTCCGTGGACACGCGCTTGTTTTTCTATATCATATAGAATTTGGTTAGTATGAATATTATATTTAAAATATTGCAACGTTTCGGCAATTATAGTTCTAATTGTCATTTTCGAATTACAAATAAATAGACGGATGGAAAATAAAAACAATCTTGAAATTCAAAAAAAAAAAAAAAGTTGGAATTCATTCATTATTGAAGGGGGGAAGGGGAAGGAAACATAAGTCAAAAAACAATATAAAGTGAGTTGTAGTCCCCGTGGCCTATAATGGTTATAATGGTTAAGACGTCTAAATTCGGATCAATATGTTGCAGGTTCGATTCCCGTCTCGGACATTTCTTTGTAAAAATTATTTCTATTTTCCATTCTCACTGGATATTGCGCCAGACAGAGAAATAAAAGATTTTAGTAATGTAGATTAGACGGAGGCTTGGAAACGATTCTTTAATAGTGAACTGCTCTCTCCAACAGTTGGGAGAGAAATAAAGGCTCTTTTAAGTTTGTTTTTTATTATTATTATTATTATCTACTTTATAGTTAAATAAAATATCAAATTTGTTATAAAAGCTCGAGGAAGGGAAGGGGGAAAATTAAGCTAAATTGGAAACAAATAAAAACGTCAAAACAATTGTGAAACTTTGGTTAAATGAATTGATACATTATTACCTTGTTTTTTCTTCTTTTTTCTAGTATAAGATTTTTTTCTTGCTTTTAAACGGTAAAATTAACTATTTCTAAGGTTAGATGCTTAATAATCATTTTAGTACATAAAAGCAAAAGTAACTTGAATAAAGCTGCCTATCAACTTTTTTCTTTGTAAAATTTAAGAAAAAAAATCAATCAATCGATCTTTTACTTTTTAGCTTTTTGTAGTATCTATTATCTTCTCTTCATGAGTAGACATCAAAGAACACAGCTTTAGAATTTAGACAAAATGTAAACCTTTGAAGCTTAGACGATTTGTAAAAATACGAGAGATAATAATTACAGTTTCCACTAAAAATAATTCCCGTAATGCTTTTCTATTATTGTTATAATTTTTATTGTTTCTTTTTTAATTTATTTCCATCTTAAAGACTTTTCTTTTTCAATTCTGAATTTTCCTTATAATTTTCCGTATATTTATTTCCGATGATAGTTTAAATTTAAGGTATATATTATTTCACCAACAAAGAAAATAAAATCAATTGACCTGAATAATAATTCTTCTTTTTCTTGTTCATTTTTTTTTAATTTGACCGTAAGAACTCTGGTTCCGGAAAAACCATTATTTTTATAGCCCACCTGATTGCATCCGTGATTCCGTTAAGAGAAGTTCTTAATAGACTTTCTTTTTTTTTTTTCCTTCTGAACTTGGGATGCGCCATTGTCTAAGAAGATGGTTTCTTCGGTCCAGTGCGCAATGGCAATTGAAGCCACTGTGGATTAATTATTAGTATTTTTCATAATGGACTGAAAAACCACAAGTGCTTTTCTTGTTAACTTTATCGCCGGAACAGAATAGAACCATACCACCACGAAATACTTGTTTAATAAAATAATGGCTCTATTTTACAGAAAGTTTATGATTAATAGAAAGTCTTATTAACAGGAAGATCATCCAGAACATTTGATAAATGTCAAGACTTTAACTACTACTAGAACAAACTCCAAAAACCTTCAACGAAAACTTTTTATTATTATTATTTTTTTTTATTTTTATTTTTTTTATTTATTTAAAAAGTATTTTAGTTCAGTTTCGCTAAAGACTGTTATTGTCAGTACTGTGTTGTTATGAGTATGATTTTTTATCATTTTATAATTATACTGAATACAATTTTAATTGAAAGCTGTGGGAACTCAAAAGTTATATAGTATAGGGGCAAATACTTATGATATCAGATGGGTAGTATTCTATGGAATATCATATTACTTGTAGTTATTTTTAGAGATACGGTAAGTACTTTTAGAGATATCTGTAAGACTATGATGAAATGTAGAAAGGCAATCTTTCAAAACAGGAAAAAGTCTTTTAAACTAAAGACTTGAATTACCAAATCGTTTCGATTTTTGAATAGGTTTATTACAACAATCTGCCAATCAGATCGGATATATAAAAATCGTTTTTCAATTGTTGTTCGAGAGGATGAATTCCGGATCAAATCCAATACATTGATTGATAGGCTATAATGCTATGTTTCACAGATAAATTGGTTTGGAAATTATTGGTTTTAAAGAGAGCAAACATAAACAATGATTAATTGATTTAAAGAGCAAGTTTCAATAGCACGAAGAGGAAGGATAAAACGAAATGTGAACTAGAACTGTAAAATGTTATCCTGATAATAGGCCAATAAGTAAAAGAGAAACATCTCCTCAAAGTGAAAATAGTCCATATACCGGTATTACAGTGATGCTCACGGAAACGATCATTTAGATATTATCATGAATAGTGATGTGCAATTGTGGCTTTGGGGGGAACTTAATAAAAAAATCAATATGAAGTATTTTTTTTGTGTACTTGTCAACGACTGTCATTTTAACAATGTTAATATATAGCAAAATAACAAAGAAGACATTGTAATGAGAATGGGGATTTTTCTCCTCGTTTTTCTTTGACTTTTCGGCACGATAGAATATTTTCATTAAACAAAGCAAAGTGATGCCTCTTTCTTAATACAAAGAATCACGAAGTTACTATTTGCAATAAATGTTCTTGAAAAAAATGGCTTTCTTTATATAAAACTTTAATGTCGTTATCTTTAAAAATAACAGTAGTTATGTTCATTATAAATTATCTCTCTCAACAAAATTATTAATTAGCAATTTTAAGTTATTTAAATGAATTATTCTGTTATTAAACAACATTTGTAGTATTGATCTATACTTTAAGAAAAATTACCATACTTTTTTTTTAAAGTTCTATATTTGTTTATTTGATTTTATATTTAATATTTATATATATATTATTTTTATATCAACGATAGAACTGATTGATCTACAATTTATAAGTTATTCATGTAAATAACCGGCTTCTGGGGCTTTGTTAAATTTCTAATTTCAAAATCCATTCTTTTTTTTCTGTTACCCTGTGATTTATGGAACTTTATCTACGGCATCTGGTGTTAAGTTTTGTAACTTATTTTGAGACGCAATATTAAATAGATTCTTATTTTTAGAATTACGATAATTAACGTGAGTTTTATCGTTCAAAAAAGAGTTTCAAAAAACATACAAAAAACTCTTAAGTACGGATATGAATTATTGCAATTTGAAAATTACATATGTAGAATTTTAAAAATTAAGTGGGAAATTGAATATTCTTGGTTCGAATGAGACATGACTATTCTTTCTTTATCTTGTTCTTGTCAGCAAATTAAGGACATATGTAGGGTCATCAATTTTGTTTTTCTTAAATCTTTCCTCTACTTCAATTTCTCGAAATTCTGGAGAAGAATCTTCTCAGTATCTCCAGAATTTTGAATTCATACTGAAGAAGGATATGTAATAAAAAGTAAAAAAAAGTGACGCCAAAAAAAAATTACTAACTGATAAACGGGGTAGTGTTAAATTTAAATAAAAGTTCAAATTTGTAACGTCGGTTTTGAATTGAAAATTAGCCTAATTGGTTTTGTTTTGTTTTTTTAACTAATATTATGAAATAGATACGATAAAATTGATTAATAACACTGTTAATACTGACATTTTTATTACTATAGTTTATTGTTGCTGAAACAGATCTCAGTTGTGCAATCTTCTTAAGAAACTGGTATGAGAAATACTTGTTATCTTTGATGGCAAAACAAAACCATATATTTACAAGCAAAAAACCCGAGATTTTTCTCTTCAATAAACGTGCTTTTGGCTTTGAGCCAACAAGTTAGATTCCCTCATCCCCTCCATCCACTCTCATGATCTTCTACACAGAAACAAATTACTGGTGATTCTTTTGTTTCCTGTCCTACGCTTTCCCTAATTTAAAATCGTCCAGATGAAATCTACATTCTACTAAACAATTGCATTCTTACATTAATCCCTTAAAAAAATGTTAAAATATGTTTAATTTTAAAAATAGTGATTTTTTTTTTTTTAAATATCGAAAAAAAAATGCTTATATTTATTTATTTTTATCTAATAACTAGAAAAAGATTTATGCAGACAATGGTTAACAATAAATTCTCAAATTTCTCTAATTAGTTGTTTATTTACGATTGTAACAAGTGTTATGGCAATGGTAGGTTTTGATATGCAAGCAAAAACTTACACAATAAGCATTATAGAGCTTACGTGGAATGTATCTATCCAATTTTAAAGCTTAGCTTTCTAAGATTAGTAGCTTAAGGCAGTGTTTACACTATAGGTGTAATTCGCTATAATTCGCCTCTAATTGTTTACCTTTAGGTCATTATTTAAGAAAATCAATAGGTAATCTGCTTTTGATAACATAACTAATATGAAAGTTTCAGATGCCTCGAATGAATAGCTTTAGAATATTAAAGATTAAAATGCTTGATCACACATAGAGGGATAAATATTGCTAATTGCATTCTGATTTTTATTTTTTTATTCTAACTCTTTTCCTTCCGATGAAATAAAGGGACCGGTGTAACAAATGAATGCTACAAAATTCAAACATAAAAAAAAAAGCTGATAACCGATCGACCAAATGAATTTTGCTAAAATATTACAATTCCATTCTGTTAAGTATTAATTTCTTAATTAAATCTTACGAAGAAACAACAACAACAAAAACAACAACAATAATAATAATAGTAATAATAATAATGATGCCAGCCTCATGTCGACATGGAAGCGTCGAACAGATGGCTGACGAGTGGCGAGCTGTTTGGGGAGAACGAAGGGTTCATGATCGCGATACAGGACCAAGACATCCCCACACGCAACTACAAGAAGCACATCCTACACGACGCAAACACACATGATGACAAATGCAGGAAATGCCACACTACGCATGAGACGATCTACCACATAATATCAGGCTGTCCCTTTCTCTCCCAAACAGACTACCTCCACCTTTAAGGCAGTTTTACATTTACTATTTCACTCGCCATTTTCCAAGCCATAACGCAGGACATGTCAGGGTAGATTGCGAGTGATTTGTGTATCGTTTTACACTTACCATAACGCCTTCCATCACACGGAACATTTACACTTCTCAATTGTCATCATGCCTACGTTTTATTTACGATAAAAATAGCAGTGATTTATATAAAAACCATTTAGTCAATGCATCGGATAGGTGAAAGAATGTCTTTAATTAATTAAAATAGGAAATATTCATGTTTTTTTTCATCGCTTTGTGTTTCTTTGTTTTCAGTTTCGATAAATCAGTTTCGATAAATAACGCAGTCTCGTTAAATCTCGATCAAATCGCGATATCTTTTCGAGATGTCGATCGCTCGTCTCGATTCGAATTTTCAAGCCGAAATTCTGAAATGATTTTGATTAATAATGTAACATTTTATGAAAGCATCCACGAAAACATAAGGAAAAGATGCCCTCCGATCGTGAAAATCATTTTTGTAATCGGTTATTTCGAATAAATAGATACAAATCGATTGGACTTCCAAGTTCTACAATTTGTCACCAGGAGCGCTGGTGTCAAATGTCCAGCCATCTGCTGTCTCGACATTTCTTCGAAAATAGCCCAGACTCTATCGCTCTCCATTTACTGGACATCTGTGATGTCTAGGTGATGGCGAGTGAAATGTCCAGGTTATGGCGAGTGAAATGGAAAATGTAAAACAGGCTTTACAGTCAGGTAGCGTCGATCGTTCATCAAACAGCTAGCACACAAACACTCACTTATTAAGAGCACTCTCCCATACTATAAGCACACACCACAAAGCGTGTTAAAAGTCACCCACACATAAGCTGTACTGGGACAGCCCCATTCTCGCAGACAAAACCATACACCATGACAGACCTGACATCACACTTGTTGATAAGGTCAACAAACAGACCTATCTAATTGATATTGCAGTGCCTATCAGCAAGAACATGCAGAAAACTCACGAAGACAAGATCATTAAACATACTGAGTTAGCACACGAGCTCCAGAAGCAGTGGAGGCAGGACCAGTACGTGTTGTACCCATCGTCCTGTCCGTCACTGGTCTGGTGCCTAACACATTGCACCACAGCCTCAGCACACTAGGACTTCACAAAAACACTTCTGCACAACTCCAGAAGGCTGTGGTACTCAACACAACACGCGTAGTTAGGAAATTCTTGGGCAGAACTGCACATCCCTTACTCCCCCCCCCCCTGCACATTTTTATATGCTTAGCAACATGTGCTTTGGCCCTTGACCCGCCATGTTGTTTTTGCTGAGAAAATCCAAGAATTGAAACATTTACATAATAATAGTAGTGGTCGTTATCCGATCTTTATTAATGAATTAGTTAACCTTTCCTTTTCTGTTCTATTTAAAACTAACAATAGAGATTCAATTACAGTAACAAGCAGATGAGAAGTGTAAAAGTTTACAATCATTTCAAAATAATGATAATTAACGTGCATTTGTATTCTTTCTAAAAATAACATTAGTTTCCATTTACTTTAGTTGTATACAGTTAGTTCTGTATTTAGCAATGTTATTTTTTTTTTTAAGTCTTATATTTGATCCTATTCTGATGTTATTTTTAAAAACACTTCTATTATCTTCAGGATAGAAAGTTTCAACTCCCAACTTTCTGTCTGTGTTTAGAGGCATAACAAACGATGACAATCAGCTAGTTTTTGTGTATTTCATTTGCTTGTCTAATTCGATTACTTACAGTGTGTGACAGCCCATGTTTGTAAATGATGTAGCAACTCGCCTAATGACATTAACGCTTAGGGTTGATTCATTAACATAATTTCCTTCTCATTTGCACATTAAAAGATCCCTTTCATAAATGGTCTTTTTTAAGAGGTTTCTTGTTTGCTTAAGTGAAAATTCTAAAAGCCTTATTCATTAATGACAAAAGAACGAAAGATTTCTGTCTCATTAAAGCTATTTTTTAAACCCTTTTTTCTCATTAATCTGCGTACATCGATTAATCAGAGCGAGATTAATTCCTTTATTGAAGTTAAAACGAAAATTTATCTTGGTTGAGACAGTTATTTGTTTTTACTTTGATTTCATAGAAATATGTTCGTCGTTTCAAAAGATCTGTAATTCAAAAATATTACTTTTCTTGTCCACGCACTTAAACTTAAAAGAATTAGGAGTTGATTTAGTTTGCTATTTGAATATGCTTTAGTTGTAATTAATTGCCTTAATTTGATAGAAAAGGATGTCTATTATTCCATACATTTATTGATTTCAATTGTTAATATTTATTCCAGGCAATTTTTATCGAAAAAAAAAAACTTGAAAAAAACCAAAAAAACTTTCAAGTCATCCTTTTTTCTTATATTATAATAAATTATAAATTATATAAATTAATTTTCTAATTTTAAATTCGATATGTATTCGAACACGTTCAGCATAATATATCCTATTGTTTTATAAATATTTTATTAGTAAAAAGAAAAGTTTAAGTATTGTAGGTTAATATGGATAACCTGTAAAAGAATAAACTTGACAGGGCAATTGACAAAGTCAAAATGATTTTTTTAAGCTTGATTTTAAATTACATTCAATATAATGCATTTCGTTTTATTTAAATTTATATAGACATTTTCTGTGTCTATTATATATAGAAGAGACACTATTTGCAGTAATTTATTAGTGAAATTAATAAACACGAGTTATAGTTGATGTCGTTGTTGTTGTATGTTAGGCAATTACTTCATCATAACTAAAATTATAAAAACTACAGCTTAACTTTATAACATTCTTCGTCGGAATCGCAGCGGAGCCTTTTCTTTTATTTAAAACACCTTCTCTGAAGATTTTTATATCTTATATCCTGGAAAATAATACCATTCACAATCAAATAAATTTAACTTAGCTATCAGATATCAACACAAGAAAACTGTTCGCTTTTCTTCCATACCATGAGCCATTGAAACATATCACTAATATCTTTTCATTGTTAGTTGACTTACGATACATATACAACAGCTACTGAACGAGGCTATCATCACTATTAAAAAGATGTCATTTCCTTCGGAAATCTATAATTCTCACAATTATCCTAAAAGTACTACTGGAGATAAATAATAAATAGATAAAAAGACGTAAATGAAATGTTAGCATCATTATGTGTTAGCAAAGTAGTCATTACTATATTGTTGTTTCAAACAGGATTTGCTAATAATGCATTCGACCTCGGGAAGGTGCGCCTCACCTATTGTGTTTGAGATTATAGAGGCGGTAAAATATAAGCAAGGGAAATCTTTAAAAGGATGAAACAGTGTGTTAAATATATTTTTGAAGGAATTTTTTTTTCTTGCTTATTCATTTTAACATAGTTATTGGTGCCCGAGTTGATAAGGAGAACGAAACATCCACGCCTTAACAACTGCTATATAGTTTAGAAGGTTACATCTGCTAAGGCTCAAGTAGTGTTGAACAAGATTTAAGGCCGTTTCTCCAAAAAGTATTAGCTCATGTCACAAATCTATTGGATTCAATTGGACTTAATCCACGATTAGCTTAAGACTATTTGGAGAAAGAGTCTAGTGTGAAACTCTTTACTATCTACTAATTTTCTTTTGACACTTTATATTTTAGAGGGTGACAGTATTATTGCTTTGTATAATATTCAATCCCGAAACAGAAGTCAAGAAAATTTATTTTTTTAGTTAACAACCTTTAAGAATTATAAATTCCCTTCATTTAATACACAATTATACATGTATATGGGAAAGTATAAACTTCTTTACATAATATTTAAACTCACTGAATATTTCAATATATATTTATTTAGAGCGCGCAAAAATTTCAGCGTAGATAATCACTCATTCAATTAAGATTTAATCTGGATATATGCAAACCAGTGTTCATCACATTGATTTTTAATGTGAGTATATATCGTTCAAAATAATTTATTACTAAAATTATTCACTTTTCGTAAAATAAATAAATTCATAATAATGATGTTACATAAATGAAATATGATAAAAGCTTTTGTGAACTGTTTGCCAATGACAACATTTGAAATTTCAAAAGATAACTACGATAAAGCTGCTATTGTAATTTTTGAGTCTTTTACAGCGAAAATGGAATTATGCTGTTATGTAGTACGTAAGAAAAAATAAGGTAGTCAGATGGCTTTCGGGAGATCAGAGATTTATTTCAATGGCCAATAAGGTAAGAAGAGATCGAAGACCAGTCGGATGCTCGCTCGCCTTAATCCCTGGGGAAAAATTGAAGTCTAGGGTTCGTGTAGATGATAAAACAATGTCGTAAAAATTTCCGTCCTTCAATGAGTATCGAGCTGGCTTCTCCCGTGCAAAGACTATAGCAAAAAATATGGTAGAATTCAGATCAAATGCTTCCAGGAGCTTCCTTTAAAAATTTCAACATTATTGTCTTATTCGAAGCTTTCAGATTGCCTTAAGTTATGGCAAAGGAATTAAAAAGTGCTAAATGAAAAATGCAAAAGAGTACTGAATTAAAATTTTTATATTTTAAAATTTAAATTTTTTTTTGTTTATTTTCTTTACTACTACTATGAAAACTTCTCAATCCATTTTAAAGCGAATTATTTTATAATTTATTATAAAGTAATGCCTTATACACTTTTAATAATTATAAAATGCAATCGATCATAAATATTTCCTTTCTTTGCAATAAATCCAATAACTGTTTCAGTAACTGTGTTTCTGCTTTTGATTCTTTTTTTTTTTTCTTGTATAAAAAGAAAATGTAAACTATTTCAAAGAAGCAGTGACCGTATTTTTTTAAACGGAAATCCCTCGAACTTGGGTGGTGAGTTGAATGCATTCTTTTCGGTGATATGTAAATAAAAGACACACAGCAGACTATAAATAAAAGAATCTCTAGTTCAATGACGCATTTCATTCTCTGCTCGAGAGAACTCAGTGTTTATATAAAGAACAATAATCAAAATTAAACAAAGAAAGAAAATACATCAGGAAATAAAACTAAAAAATATATAAAGAATCTCAGACCCTTCCCAAAAAATTCAGTTTTTCTTATTTTTTTTAAAACCACGTGGGAAGCATTGGCACCAAAACTTCTTATTATGTTTTAAGCTAAACTGAAATTTTTAAATGGAAAAAGCAAGTAATTACAATAGATGAAAACTATTTATTCTAGGAAATTGAAATTTTTACTTCAACTCAAAATCGTAAGAATGCTTAGAATTCTGTAATCATTTAATTTTTTCTCCCAGGAAACAAATTTTACTTTGTGATCTACACATGAATTCTCAGTTGATTTACGTAACAACTGAAGAACCAAAGAAAATTTAAGATCGTCATTAAGTTAAGACAAACCACTATTATGTCTAAATGCAAATATTGATATAACAACTGTAATTTTCTGGTTTTATTTCTTCAATCTGCTTTTTGTTTTGTTTGTTTAAATAAGTCGAAGAACGAGAAGAAAAAAAATGATAATAACAATAATGAGGTTACCTCAGGCGACTTACATATACTGTAACTTTTATTTTTTTAAAAAAAAAATAGCAAAAATATTTGCTTCCCATGTAAGAATTACAAATTTGGAACTGACCGATTGTTTTTTTTCTTTTCTTTTTTTTTTTTTTTGAGGAGGAGGATTCTGTGCAAAATTTTTCAATCGCATTTAAACTTCTTTTTAACGATTTTCAATAAATCTTAATTGTTAGTTTCACCTAAATATTAAAAAATAATATTGTCTTTTATAATGTTACATATATCTAAAAAGTTGAGAAAATCCTCATCCGAGTGAAATAAAATTTGAAGTTAAAAGTCCTACCGGCGGCTGTGTGACCGTAGTGTGGCCGTCGATGGCATTGCTTCGGCGGTAGATCCTTGCAGCCCCGGCGGCAATAGGCTGTTGTTTCCACGGCTCGAAAGGAAAGCCGGTGCGTTCCTTCATGCTGCTGGTCTCATGGTCATGGCTTGACTAATAACAGGAAGACTCCCCCGCAAAGAATGCCTTAGGGGGAGGAAGGAATGGAACCTCGGCAGGGGAGAGAAACAAGGACAGCAATTTACGTGTGACTTGATATAACAAGTAGAAGGTCCAACAGAAATCAAACAAAGGTCGACACAAGAGGATTTATCACGAACCAGAGCGTATAATAGAAAAATAATATGATTGCTTTCGCTAGTAGAAAAGTGAAAAAAAAAAAAAATATACGAGTTCCCGAAACATTTTTTAAATATTAATTTAAGAAAATTAATATTTTAATTATCAAATTGCTTTTGATCTTCATATGGTGTTTAGTTTATTTATGGATAAGTAATTGTTTTTAAGCTTATAAATTTATTCATCTGTTGCTATTTTAATTGCTGTAAACGACTCATAAATTTCATAGCTTTCCGCCTGTAAATCATTGCACTTGATTCCTTCAATATTGATTTAATCTTAGTTTACTAATAACAACCCACATGAAGTGTGCTGGTCAAGCAAATAAATCAAATAATAGATTAATGATAGTAATTTTATGGAAATTAATGTACATTTCTCACACCTTTAGCTTATGTTGCTAGGATACTACAATCTGTCAAAAGATGGCGCTAAGGGGTAGCATTTTATTTATTTATTTATTTGGTTTTGCTAAAGAAAGGTTAGACGATGCATAACAAAAAATTAAAACTCCTGAGATGATATTTTACGAAGAATAAAATAACCTTTAAATTGATGATTCAAAATTTTATACTTTATTGAGAACTAACAGCTTTAAAAGGCATTAAAAAAGATATATTTGCAAAGAAGGTTCATGAGCAAATTGAGGATTTATAAAATATAAAGCAATTGGAGACAGTGATCCCTCAATAACTAAAAGTAAGAAAATAAAAAAGCAAGAACAAAATGTGAATTCCAAATCCTTGGGTAGCACTCAGGCTACCACAAAAGGTATTTGACCACAAAAGAATAAGAAAAATAAATAAATATATAAATAAATAAATAAATAAATAAATAAATAAATAAATAAATAAATAACCCTCTGATGGGTAAAAGAAAAGCAATTAATTGAAAAAGAATGCCTTTTGAGTCGAGCTGATACTCTGCGACGGCCGTTTCGAGCTTGTTAGGCTCTCCTCAGCCAGAGCTACTCAGCCTGTGCAAGACTCAAAAGGCATACGAGGAGAAAAAATGGGAATTCACGATGGAGACAGTGACCCCTCAATGACTAAAAACAAG
>JAFIDM010009631.1:166440595-166467695 GCA_023159025.1 Thereuonema tuberculata | reverse complement strand
TAGTTTTTTAATAAGATTTTTTTCTCGATATGCTCGCGCCCCCCCCCTTTAGTTTTATCGCGCCCCCCTAGGGAGGCGCGCCCCACAGGTTGAGAAACACTGAGTTAATCCATATATTTGAAGCAGATAGTTTGACAGAAAGAGAAAATAGTTGATCCCCAGTTACTAGGTTTGTACATTTTGCTTTAAATTAATATTAACTTAACAGTTGAAGATTTTATTCCCTCAATGTAGTCCTTCGCTACACTCATAATAACATATAGTCTAATATATAAGCAAAAATAACCGTGCTTCGCGCCGGTTACAAAAAAAGTTGCCCTAATGTGGATAACAAAGAAATTGTAATTGTATGATCACTTTGAAACTTTTCAAGTTGGTAAAAAAGGCACATGGTAGTTACAAATTATGTTGTACACCTGCTACCGTCGCCTCGCTCCGGAAGCCTTGCATACGTAACGTAAAATAAAAAGCTTTATTTCTTCAAAAACAGCAAATTACATCAAGTAAACTAAAAACTGAAACTTGGAAATAAGAACACTCGCGTCCAATTTCATGTTTCCAACTCAAGCGGTTTCGGAGATATGCATGCCCTACAGGAAAGTCTCCCCCCTCCCCGTTACACCCTTTAGAATCCGAATGTCGGAAATTCGTATACTTTAGATTTTGACAAAGAACACTAATGTGAAATTTCGTGTTTGCAACTCAACCGGTTTCGGAGATACACATTCCCTTGAAGAATGTTTGCCCTCCCGTTTACACCACTTAGGATCCGAATATTGAAAATTCGTCGAATATATTTTAGATTTTGACAAAGAACATTCATATCAAATTTCGTGTTTCCAACTAAAGAGGTTTCAGAGATATGCATCCCCTTCAACAATGTTTGCCCCCCCCCCCCGTTTACAACTCTTAGTCCGAATCGAGGTTTTCGTTGTTCATGCATTATTCTGGGATGCATGTGAACCACTGTGCCAAATTTGGTAAAGATCCGTTGAGAAATGGCGGTGTTGTTTCAAGACAACAAACACACACTCGCGCTCATTTATATAAAATAAAAAATGGCGCATTATTACTTTCGCCAGGCATAAGTAATGGCTTTTACATCGTCCATGTATATGCTAATTGCAATTAATTTACATTTTACTGGAAAAAAAAAGACCGTTGATTTTTACTTATTTGCTTTCCTCATTTTCGATTTTCTATGATCAATTTTTGTTAGGGAATAATAAAATACTGGAAAATTGTGATTATCATTTGCTCACTTCAAAATGAAAACTGTTACACTTGCATTCTGAGCTTATCTTATCACGAATAGCTCAAGTTTATAGAATGTCTTTTAAAGCAAACAAAAAAAAAAAAAAGAAAAAAGAAAGATTAGAATAGAAAATCTTTAGAATAATTGGACCTAAATATAATTTAGATATTTTTCTCTGTTATCACGATCATTGAAAATTATTTATTCCAAAAAGATAAAAAATTAATTATAAATAAATGGTGTTATAAGTGGCTAATTTACTACAAATTGAAAGCACAAGTAAGTAGTCAGAGATCAGACATAGGCATATAATCATAAATTTAGCTCCTTCAAAAGGCAGGGGATTTCAGATTTATTGCTAATAAAATATTTCATTGAGACAACAGAATTATTAAAATCAAGATCAATATTATTGCGGTTTTTTTTTTTCATTACTTAAGAAAAAGCTTAGATTATATCCAAAGATAGGAGTTTTCAATACTTACGAAATTCTCAACCACAAATTGTGTTTTTACATCATCCAATAGTCAGAGGTGTTATTTGTATTATTCTAATACTGAATGATCGAATAATACATTTCACATTTATTGTTTCTTTATTATTAGAGAAATTATGCAAGTAATGAAAACGTATTTGTGTTTCATCCATGTTTAATTCAATCTCTCGAACAGGGTAAAAGCAGAAATTGGGCTACAAGAATGCAGTCATTCATTTTTTTCATTTTTTGTTGTTGTTAATCTGAAGACGATAATAATGGAATGTAATGATTATTGCTTTAGTAGAATATCATAATTACAACCGCGGTAATCCGAATCATTATATAAACTTTTCGTTAATGCGGTTAAAATTTTTAATACACACTTCCTAATCCGAACAACATTAATCGAAACTTTTATTAATCAAAACATAAGTAACTCATCAGGTTTACTAGTAAACATGGAGCAAAGTTTGTGATTGTTTTAAAAATTTTTTAATTATTTCTCAAGGACAGAACCAATTTTCAATATTGATGAATTAAATCATCTGCCATCTTTCCTGCCAGCTGTGTGTGATAATATAATCTATTTTAAACAATTTTATCATACTATAGCAAAGCCTTTACGCTGCAGTGAATAAAATAAAGAAATCTTTTCCAATTATTCAAGTGTCAGTGAACGCCTAAAGTCCCTTTTAAGGCTTAGGATCCGTTCCTAGAAGCAGGAGTGTTGTTGAATCAGTTCTTTTCACTGGTCCTTATAGTGAAATGCCACCCAACCTATCAATTTATTAAAAACAAACAAACAACAACAACTTTTTAAAGTTAAAGTTAGTACAAATTATAAGCATTATTTATGTTATCTTCTTTGAAAAATGAATAATACTGAAAACGTACATTATTTAACGATAGTTTTGGCAACAGTACGACAGAAAATTAGAATTAACCGGAAAAGATGGGTCAGATTGTGGCACCTTTTATTTCTTAAAAGAAGCATCAGTTCGAAGTTTTTGGTGTAGTAGTTCTTAATAGTAAGAGATCGCCATCATCAACAATTTTCTTCACCTCAATGCTGAGGCCAAATCTCCGTCATTTCAATGAAGAGATCCAAGCATTTTTGACAGTATTTCATATGTGATGAAGTTTCTGTCTGGCACATCTGTGTCATCATTCCCAGAGTCGCGATAACTTTGATTCACAGACAGTCTACAGTAGCACTCACACTATTCTAGTGTACAATGTTGACTGAAAGACAGACAATTGGTAATTTACAAGAGTAATCATACTTATATACATATCATCCGTCTTGTCCGTTAAGTATTTTTTTTTTCAATTTTACCACTTTTTTAACAATTTATCTATTTGGTAACACGGAGTTTTAATATGTGTGAAAACATTCATTCATATTGAACGTGCGATAACAATATTCAGTTAAGTAGACAAGTTTTTGTTTAAGTACCAAAACGCACACAATTCGATAAAAACATTTAATAAACCACATACTATATTATGTGTTGCGAGGAACCGCTTTCGAGGAGCAGATCTGAAGAAGAGGGGCGAAAGCGGCTCCTCGCAACATGTAATGTAGTATGTTAGTTAAAGTTAAAGTTGCGATCAGGCCCAGAGGACCGCAATGCAACTGGAGGGTAGGCTCCAGTGTTCAGAACCTACGGGACAAAGTTGAGGACGGGGTGTCGGCCCGTCGCTCGCCCGCCTTTAACTCCCGGGAAAGAAACCCGGTACCCATTCTATAGAGGGCTGGGTAGACCCTAGGGCCCGTTTGGAGGAGAAAGAAGCGTGGAAAAATTCCCGTCCTCCGCCGAGGCAGGGAAACAAACCCGCCACCTCAAACCCGCAGCCAAGCGCCCTTACCCACTCGGCTACCGGGCCCAAATGTAGTATGTGGTTTATTAAATGTTTTTATCGAATTGTGTGCGTTTTGGTCTCCTTAACTGAATGTATGAAAACATTTTTTAGATTGTCCATGTTTTATCAAATAAGATTAAAACTTGAAGTTTAATCAACACACGTTGAAGTCTATTACGAGATGTCACTTATGTTGACTTTAAAAGCTAAAGGAGACTGAATTTACAAAAAATATTAACCTTACTTTGAATATGGAATTCCTTAAATTTTAAAACTTACAAAATATAAAATGGAACTTGGAACTTCTAAATCCGCGAATCTCTCAGATAAATAAGTTGGCAATTAACAATGAAAAATTGCTTCTCAAGAAGTTTTTGGTTCAGAATTTGATTAAAGGTTTCGTTCTATTAGTAAACCTTTACGAACTAATTATTAACATTAGTTTTATTACTGTTTTCCAAAATAATCTTAATTTCATATTTTCTAAAATCAAATGTCACTTTTCCTATATCAACGATGTAATTTATTACATTTTCAACATTGATTATGAGGGATACCAGGTTTATCTTATTTGCATACACTAATGATGTTTTCCCCTAATATAGCTCTACTGAATGGAAAGTGGTCAAAGCTTTTAATCTGGAACTTGATCATCAACTAGCAATCTGCATGGAAATGATTTGGTTAACATATCGACCAATGGTCACCTGCAAGCATCGCTGGCTCCAAACAAGGCACCCTGACCGGAAACAGCGCAATTGCCTAGAGATAGCACTTTTTTTTTTTGTCCGCTTCCTTTGTCATTTTATATTCTCGCTTTATTGTAATCTCTAATCTGGAAACAAAATTAGCGAACTATGAGTAAACATTCAACACATTACTTAGGATTTGTGACGTGTGAAAATGTAAAAAAACGAGACAAAGTAAATTTTTTTGGTTTGGTATTTCTTCGACATTAGTGCTCTGCTTACAACGTGATTTGTAGCAATAAAAAGTAAAATTATTAATTCACATCAAATGAATTTGTTTTTCTTTCGCCCCCCCCCCTCTTTTTTTTTTCTTTTTTGAAACAGTTAAAAATTGCTTTATTTATTTATTACTCATAGGTATAGTTATTTATTTTTTAAAAAGACTACATTCGTAAATATTTGTTTAAAACTAGATTTCAATAATACACACATAAAAAAAGAGATAATTTAATTCCAATTCTTAAAAAAGAAAACAATGAATATTTTTTTTTATCAATAGAACATAATTAAGTAATTTTAAATGAGTATCATATACAGTATATGACATATGAGTGTAGTTTCAAACTTTTCATCTCTTCTTAAAATTTAATTGTTAATTGTATATTTCATTTAGTTTTTAATCTTCATTGTTGCTCATTTTCCTTTAGTTCTTTTCTAGTACCCTTTATTAAAAAGGCTTCAAGTTATAATTTTATAATTATAGAAAAAAGATCTTACATTAAGAATCTTTAATTTTGCCTTTAATTTAAGAATATATGAACAATTATTAAATTTTTAAGAATTACAAATGGCATTATTTTCATATTAATATGCAACACCAAAGTATACTTCATTATTAACTTTAATAGTCTAACTAAAAAATTTTGTTTTCGTTTTTCAAGGGTCATTAACTTTATCATTTCTTTATTAATAATAACTCCCTTAAATCTTCGAGAATTTCAGACGTTTTCTTTGATAACATTAATAAAGGAATATTCATTTCCGAAGATCGAGCTAAAATTTCGAAACCTTACACCTGTTTAGAAAACCCATCTAACCAATACTTTCATCATTTTCTGATGTCTTCGGATAAGTGAAGCTATCCTCTCCATATCTTGTCCTTAAATTCTGTCTAGTAAAAAGTATGTTCACAGTAACGTAAATTATGCATAATTCCAAAATGTACCGTACTTCGTTTCTCACTTTAGTCCAACCTCTAGTTTTTTTCTTCAGAGACTTTTTCAAGCGAGTTTAATTGTTTAAAAGTAATATTCAGTTAAAGAATTAACAAAAAGCAGATGATCTAATAATAACGACAATAATATGAGGAAAAAAAATTGTTGCAAACCATTTTTATACTTTTACATTTAAAATTGTGAATGTAACTTTTTTAATTATTTTTTTTTTTATTATTAAGATATATTTTTCATTGTCATTAAAGAAAGAAAATCACAGTATGCATTAAAACTTATGCTTTAAAATAACTGTCAAATTCTGTATAATCTATAAAAAACAAAACAAAAAAAAAACAATTGTTGTTGTTGTGATTTATTCCCAGATCTTTTTTTCGGATCATTAGTCGTAGAGCTAAACTCTATGAGAGGGTAATTAATGCTGCTGTTGTTTGGATAACTATCCAGGACACACCTGTAAGGTAACAGTCAGACTTCGCCTTCTTTTTTGAAGAGAAACAAACACTGAGTTAGAAAAAAACATCCTATGCCGGGATTCGAACCCGGGTCAGACGTAGAGCTTGAAAGGCTGTAAAAATTTAACGTACTGTATGTTTAGAAACTTTAGGCGAACAAACCACAAGTGCTTAAAAAACAAAAAAACAAAAAACATTAAAGCAACATTTCAGGTTTCTAGGACTTGAACTGAAACATTAGGTTGTTTTTTTTTTTTAAATGCACGTTTGCCAAACTATGTAATTGTAAGTTCGCCTAAAATGTTTAACTGAATATCTTTTATAATCTGTTAATTATTTATCTGAATATTAGTTTTAAAAATCTAAAAACGCTTGAAGAACTCTTGGTTTCAACGACAAAAACTTCGGATAGGGCTTTTAATGGGAATAAGGAAATACATTCTGATATTGTATATAAATTATTTTAGTGTGAATGCTGTAGTCTTGATTAGAGAGAATTACAAATAATCGTTAAAAATATATGATATTACTGGTATAGATGGTTTCAGAAAACAAGATATTTTCCATTTTTTTTTCTTACATTTTGTTAAGTTTGATGATTTGTGACAACTAGCGTCCATATAGCCGTAATTTCGTACTTACGTCGTGACGTTACTTACAACCATTTTCGATATTCGTCGAATTAGGTTTCGCACTTATGTCGTTTCTCTTCAAGGTCATCTGAAAAATATCCTCCTTTTTCATCTCAAGCTTACTTCGTTGGTGGGAAGTTAATGTTGGATTTAATGAAAACAGTAAAATTTCATTCCAATTTATCAATAAAAAATAGAGAGATTAAAATTATTTTCAATTCAGTTCCTTAGAGTACAGAGGCTTCTACACTGACGTGAGTTATAGTGCATCATGTGCTTTGGGCAGGCTAATGTTCATGCCAGCTCAAGAGATGATAAAGAGCCAATCTCTCGCTTTTCCCATTGCTTCTTTGGCATTAATCGTTCGCTGTCCACTCAAAGAAGGCCTAAAATACACCTGAGCACAATTCTATCTAATTAATTATATTAACTCTTAAGGAAGAACTTTCTCCTTTGAACTTAGTTTCTTAACCGTCGTCGTTTTATAATCTAGGTTGAAAGTGATTTTGCTTAAGAAGCGGTGAAACAAATTCAACGGGCTGTTTAAGTTGGAAAAATTTCATTAATGTAAAAAAAAAAAAAGAATTAAAAAAAAAACCAATTTTGTTATTATTATTTTTTTATATAATTATTTACTAATATTATTTTTTTTCGTTTTAAAAAAAAATATTTATATTAAAATAAATTTATTAAGTATGTTTTTTTGGAATATTCTGTTTACGAAGGCTTTAATAAGTGCACTTAGGATATTTCATGAAAAGTGAAACTCAAACATTTCAATTCCTAATTCTACGTTAAAAAGGATATTCGTAAGATATGATAACATGAATTATCCCAATGTGGCCCTTGGGGTAGCGGGAACTAAGGCTTTCGGCGATCTAGGACCAATGGACCAAAGCTGAGGTCGGGTGGTCAGCTGGGACGCACGTCCGCATTTAACTTCCGGGAAAGAAACCAGGTCCCCATTTTACAGAGGGCTGGGTTAACCTTAGGGTCCGTCCGGAGGAGAAATAGAGAAAAATTCCACCCGGCTCCTCCAGCCACAATCCAATGCTTTACTATTGTATCACCGAACCCACTAAAATGAATTTAGGTTTTAAAAAATAATATGAATCAATCTGATTAATTACACAGTATTTTTTTATTATTATTTCAGCGTGTTTTTAAATTAATTAATTTCAAATGCTATTTATAATTATCCAAAAATATTTTCATAAACTTTAATTACTTTTCTTGCAACATTTTAAAAAAAATAATTAAAAAAAAAACAACAACTTACATTTTTCTTAAGTAACGTTACTTAGGTTAAAATGATTTTTTTTTTCCATGCTTCAGCAAAAATAAAAAATGTGCATTAATTTTTAATGCAATTTCCCTAATTGGCTTAAAAAGAGGGAAAGTAATGAAATCACGCAAGTTTTTGATTCATTAAAGCTACAAGGTGGAAAGAACTTTTTACTACAACTCTGGATAATTAGATGCAAAGATTAACTTTGACAATAAATTTCGCGTTTAATCCTATTATACAAGTTGTATTTTTATAAATAACTTACAATGTATTATTTATTTAGCGGTTATATAGTTTCATTCAGAGTTTCTGATTAAAATAATATACTGTAGACTTGAAACTTATACTTTAAATACACTGTTAATATTAACTTCAAAGATTTTGGAAAATTATACTAAAAGATTTAGCCAACTTTCATATAATTAATATGACAGTAAATTAATAAATACTTTTAATTTTTCCCCAGCTGCTTGTTTATTTACTTATTTACTTATTTTCTTTTTTGTATTATATTTTCATCAGTTATTAAACTGAAGTTCTTTTATCAATAAAATATTTCTAAAAAACAAACAGTAGCAACTAAAGTGTCATGAATAAATATCGCCTAAAATATATTAGGTTAACGTTTAAAGGGGCTTCTGTTGTAATTAGTGAGATTAAAACAGTAATTTATTTTTTGCAGCCGACTCAGAACGAAACTTCCTGCACTTTACTAATTATTAATTACAATTGCTATTTACTAATTGTAATAGTAAGGAATGTAAACTATATTTTTTTCTTCAATGTATTTTCAAGCTAAGCTTTTCTTTTGTTATTGTATACAGCTATAACTTGGCAAGCTTATCTTAAACTCCTCCAATCCTGTGAACTGCTACAATTTTTAACATTGGAGAATTATTATCCAGTACAAGATTTCGTAGTTTCTTTATGAATACAGCATAAAGCATTTCAATTATAAAAAATAAAAATAAGACTAGCATTTATTTTATTGATAGAATTGCAAACGAAACATTTACATGAGATGAATCTACTTATAACAGTATTATCAAAAGTTTCAGAATGTGACTCTATTTTTTTATTTTATTTTACTTTTTTTTTTTTTTACGGTTCTATAGGAGATGATGATTTCATCAAATAACACTGATGAAGGATAGTAGGATAACAGTATTAGCTATAATACTTCTATTTTATTTAGAAAGGAAGAATGAAAAAAAAAAAAAAAGAAAGAAAGAAAGCGGAACAAAAAGAAAACCAATAAGATAACAAATTACTAGAGGTATTTTTAGGGTAGGCTATGTAAAAATAAAAATTTGAAATTTTTATATAATTTGTTTTACATCAATTTTTACCAGCACATGCACGAATTCCGTTATTATTTTGTAGCTTACGAAACATTGTGAATGATCATTTACGTTTAGTACTATCTGTTGATACAATCATTCATGGAAGTTTTTTAGAAATCGTTAAGGAAGGACAACGCGTATTATTACCATTTAAAGTAACAAAAGACATAAAATAATAATAATAATACTCAAAATCTTACCTCCTCGTCATTAATAGTATTCTTCAACCTGAAGATTGGCTTATTTTTCTTTTTACTCTTATCCTTTTTCTTCATGTTTGCAACTTAAAATCCTCGCAAAGCACTGATTATTCTCATCGGAATGAAATGAATTTGAATAAGGACTTTTTTCCGTAACAAATAATCCAGAAGGCAGTTAACGAAACGAAGAGATCACAAGATAAATCCTATTATTAAAAGTGAATTCATCGACTGAGGTGTTGGCTGTTTATCCGGCGATGAGGTGCAACTTGTGACTTTGTTGGCGTTAGTGTTGTAGCTGTTTTCGCCAACTGACCCCGAACTGCCCACTTAGAAACGCGTATTTCATGCTCTGAATAGATGTCAGGCCACTCGGCAAATCCTATCGAAAATCATCGGATATTTAGTATAAGCCTTCCTTCGCTGAGCAATGCTTGAAAACTGTTACGGCAACACAGAAATTCAATATCGTGCGATTACGAAGCGGGTCTTCAGTTGGAGGAGGTTTTTCGGGTAAGGAATGCACAAGAGGCGGCGATATGTCCGCCAAAGGAATCTCTGATTGCCGGTTACAGTGACGGGTACATTCCTCTCTGTCCGATGAGAAGTTTTACATATTCATGAATCGTTAGTTGAGGTTAGGGGGTAATCACGATCAACTGGCGGTCAATTCAGTTCACTCGACGGAAGAACTTATTCGATGGCAGATGCTATCAACTCAAACGTTCTTCAGGAGTCTCGGATTTGAAAAGAAGCGTTTTTCATCAAAGGCTGCTTCCGGAAACCACGGATGAGAGGACGGTGAGGAGATTCACTGGCGTGAGATGACGTAGGAACTTCATATATAGTCTCTGTTTCTTGAAACGTCACTTCATAACTAGACAGATGCGGAAAACAACTCATTAAGAAGTCACTGCTCTCACTGTATGAAAGTTTAAATTTATGACCTTTTACAAAAGAAGGAAATTTGAAATGGCGAAGCTTCAAATGCTATAACATCTAATATCACTATTCTCTTGAGAAGAATTTTAATGACATCTGATTTTCTGAAAGTGGATTCCGATTGTGTTTCACTTGGTTCTGGATGAAGAATATCCTTACAGAGAGTTTACGTCGTTTTACAGGTCAATGAATAAAGAACTAAAAACCTTGCGCCGACTCAGTTACGTAACATGGTATTTTAGGATTTTCGTAAATTTGCCAAAAAAAAAAAGCTTCAGTATTATTTCACCTATTTATCACTTTCAACGAGAAATGAAATATATATTCTGAAATTTTCCCACTGCATTTGTAGACATCTATCGAGATACGAGCTTGTTTCGAATCAATTTGAGTAACTTGTTCTTCGGTATGACTCATCGACGGAGTGTGGACTCCCACCAACTGTTTTTTCTTACGTCACTCGACCGCCAAGCTCCGAAAACGGAATGAAACGGGGTCGTAAAACTTAATTGGGGCGGAGGGAAGATTTACCTATGGGATCGACTCCAGTACCAGCCGCGATCGACCCTGTTAGGCGGGCGAATGGGAATAACTCAGATCTTCATCGTCACTCTGCCAAAAAAGGCTGCTGTGAACGCCGCACCCTTCACAGTTGAAGCAAGTTTTCTCGCTGCGAAGGTGGGAGGTTTTGGCAAATGGGAGCAACCAAACGACAATAGTAACAACCAACGCCTCTTTGCACATTTGGAATACGCGACACAGACAAGTGTCAGATGCGACGGAAATGCTCCTATTATTTTCGTAAAAGGGCCAAATAATAGGCCGGAAGGAAACGGCCGACCACAGGCGCGGTATTTATATAATAGACACAAAGAGTATTTATTATTCATAAAAAATAAATAAGTAAATTTACGCAAGAGGTAATTTTCAATAAAATAGGAGGAAGGGTTGAAATCAAGATTTATTTATCGTCAAAAAAGTAGTGCAAATAGCCAATTCCTGTACATAAATTCTCCTATATAGTAGGGACTTTTAAGTCCAAACCTAAAAAGAACATCACGTTTTTTTAAAAAAAAAAAAAAAACCCAGCAAGCCAGGCAGTGAAAAAAAAAAAAGCTTGAAGTTATTTAATGATAATAATAATAATAAACTTAAAAAATAAATTTTTCATAAACAATTCAGTGCAAACGGTAAAAGAAACGGTCAATAACAATAACATCAATTCATTTATGTATATTTCTATACATAAGTTATATATAGTTTCCAAGGAATTCTTTATTTTTAAATTTAATAAAAATAAATAACAAAAATCTTAAAGCAAAGTTAAAAAGCTACTATTATTTGTGTGCTAGACATTATATTCGGTTCAATTTTACTTCCATTCCATCATTATTATTATTATTATTTTACGGCAAACTAGGAGTTTTGTTATCGTATTTCAATAAATGAAGATAAAAAAAAAGTCTCAATTAATTTATCGAAGATATTAAACGACTGGGACTAGATATTTTCTGCTTCAGCTATCTTTTGGAATATTTTATTAAGTTACAATGACTTTTTTTTCACGTAAAACTAGATATATTCTACATAAAAAAAGTTATATATATATATAACACACACAAAAAACGTAGTTCAGAGATCTTCATGACATATTAAAGAAACAAACAATTTAAATACTATATTTTGAAAATCAATTATTTCAATTTAATTAATTAATTATTTATTTGTGTTTTATGTTTTCTATCAATAGGAAACAGTATTTTCTGAAAAATAATAAAAAAACTTATATCAGTATCTTCCTGAATTGCTAGAATTTGAGTAAAGAAATACTGTTTCGATGGTAATCTTTCTTATATATATTCCCAGCGTAGTTGTAATCTTTTGCCAATCTGGGCTGGTTGACCTTCCAACATAAATGATGCACATCAATGGAAGATAACGATGAGATCTACCAACGTTACAGTTTTCATTGCTGTAGCCTTCTTTTAAAAATGCTTATCATCAGGAATTTAATATCTGTAATTATAAGTTTTGATTTGCTGCTATTTAAATCCGTTTATTTATGTTTATTTGAAATAAACAAAGATCTCTAATATTTTATTCAAACAAGAAATAGGTGACTCATGGCAAAATGGTCTTTTATGCTGACATTCATAAGATATCATTGTTTTGAAAGTTATTGTTAATAATTTTTAATTGTATTTCGAAAACAGGAAACAACTGTATATGTTCTTGTTTCTTGATTTGTTTTACTTTTATCTAAAATAAAAAAAATAATGATAATAATTTAATATTCAATACAAAAAGAAAGTAAGTTCTAATATTCAAGGCCTATTTTTCAAATATATTTAATAAAAGGTTTAAAGATTCTGCTACTAAGAAATATTCAATTTATATTTAACTCTATTATTTAGTTACTTTAATTTTATGCGTCTTCGTAGATCATTGAATGATGAATAGTCCAAATCTCAAGTATGTTTCTCTTTTAAATAAGTTCTCCAATATCAAGATCTTTAAAGACATCAATGTTATCCGACTGTTAAAGTTTTACTGGAGCCAACAGTATTTGCAGTAAGTCAACAATCTTACTATTTTTCCACGTATTTTATTGTTCTTATCTCACTTTGCAGTCTTATTATACATTTAATTATTTCTAAGTTATTTATTCTCCGATGACTTTAGTTTTTGCTTATTTCCTAATGAAACTCATACATCCGCTAAACTATTTTATCAGTGGATCTACACAGATTTAAAACTTACAAAACTAAAGGAGATAACAAACAGAAATCCTGTTATATTTCTGCTATGTTATTTACAGAAGATAAGTTGACATAAGAATACAGAGAATGAAAGGAATAGATGACTACATTCTATAAGGTTCGAAGGAACGCGCACAGGGTTTTTGAAGTCAAGGTGCAAAATATTTGTTGCACAAACCTTATCTACAAAGAATTTTTATGGACAAATATATAGAGATGTGAAGACTCCTCCGCAATTTGGTAAACGGGTGTGTTGCACTCAATGTACAAGGTCGGCGCGGCCTTACCGGGTGTTTATTTACTGAGTGGCAGTAAATATGATGAATTAGCAGTGGTCCTCGAATGATTGAGTTCACAGTTTCTGTGGATCAATCCTATCACAATCACAAATAAGGAAAGCTTTCAAGCAAATATTACCATTACCTATTCATTCCTAATTGTATTACTGCCAAATAGATTTTATTAAGTAATTTTATAAATATATAAAACATTATTGATATTTCTCAAAGTTTTAAGAAAATGTCCAATTCCATGTTAATGTAGGTCCGGTGGTTCAGGGGTGTAGGCACTGAACTAAGCACTAAAGGAGAGAGGTTCAATTTCCGACGAAAAAACGAGGTTTTTTCTCATTTTCTCGGGCCCTAGGGACTACCCGGCCCTCTGTAAAATGGGAACCCGGATATCTAACTACCATATGTTAATAACTTTAAATTACAAAGAATAATTTTTTAATACTTTCAGCAGAATTTAAGACATAATCTATTGAAGCTTGGTTTATACTCCTTTCATTTATTACTTTCTGTTATTTCGAATACAACTATCCTCATTATTAAAATTGCAAATGGAATAATTTCTCCAACTTTTCTTTTAGTTACGCCAGCAATCCATTAAAATCCCTGCATTCACAGAACTCAACAAAATATTTGGGAAAAAAAAAGAAAAGAATCCAAACAAACAGCTAATGAATAAAATTAGACAACAGCACAATAAATTACTTTCAGTCTTATTTGCACAGCTTTTTTTTTTTTTTCAAAGTTTTATTTATTAAAAAACTTGGCATTCTGGAAACTGCCAGTTATAAATGAAAGGTTGTTTTGCAGTTCTCGTGATAAATGAATAATGGACAGCGAATAGCAATTCTCCTTTCGTCTAAATGAAATTCCCGTTGCTTTGTGCAATTTTACATTGATCCAGTGTTTAAATGCGTAAAACCGGGATTAACGGAATTAAAGGTTACGAAAACTACTGACAGTGAAAAATTACTATGACAGACCTGTCCACATCCAATTCAACATTTGATGGATGAGAATCTTTCGTATTCAACCTCGTAATCATCAAGCATGTTCTTTTTTTATCCTTTTTTTATGATTTTTATTTCTGGGAAAGCAAATAAATCAGATAAGTTAACAATTCCTAAATAAATGATACAAGTAAGAAAATTTGAATTGGGTGATAAAGAAATTTCAAAGACAACATCGACTGTATATAACACTGCTACGGTTGTAAATACATTAGTGAAAGTAATTCTTTGTTAGGTAAAACAATACATCACAGAGTTATGCTCTCGTAAATATGTCCAGTGAGAAAAACAGAAATGGTTTAGTTGGAATGATAAACGAATAAACCAATTTTCTACTGCCTTTAGATTTTATTAAAAAGTTAGGACAAGTAAATATGAATAGTGTAATCTGTTGTAATTAGTTCTTGGACCGGCCTAATTTTTGTAAATAAAGCTCAAATCTTCCTTGCTCAATTCAAACCACTGACTGGAAAAGGGTCTAGATTTTAACAAAAGCTGCAAGTATCGTAATGATTTGTCTGTGGCGTATCAGCAACTCTCTCCCGATGAATGTTTGCTTCCAGCTGAAACTAAGTGCCCTTGCCTCTCAAGTTTTGTAATAATTTCCTTAGGGTCGTCAAGGCCAATGGACCTGTACCGTCAAAACTTTTACAGTCATTTCGTTATTCTCTTAATGTCTTGTTCCATTATCATTACGTGTTTCAACAGCATAGCCTTTCTAAAAACTGTCAAAGGCTTTATTTACAGATTTACAGTGATACACTAAAATAAACCATTATAATACACTAGACCATTACTAATCCGGCCATTCCTTGCACAGAGAGGGGGGGGCGGCAGATTAGCGGAGTGCCGGATTAATGAGAGTGCTTAAAAATTTTGTTTACTTCATCAAATTTAAGGTTACAAATTTACTGTATGTAATACACATTTAAAAAATTACAAACAAACAAATATAATAAGAGACAAGTATATGATAATGATAAAAAAAGCACGATCAGTACTCAGTAATACTGTCTCATTTACAACTGTGAAATGATCTTTTCATGTCAGTACACTAAAGTACAATATGTAGGCCACTATACACATTAAAAGAAATGTACAATTGTAATGCAGAACAATGAAATCTTGCATTTTCTACTAAGTCTGATCGAAACATGTCTCGGATTTTTATCTACTTCAATGAAGATGCTCGCCGATGGCACACAATCGCCTTACAAGCATTACTTTGGTACTGTGCGTGTCTGGTTGTTCCATTATGTACTACACGAAGATGTCGGCAGCTTCCGCGCCAGCAGTGAGAAATCTTCATACTGTCTGCCTCTGCGGTGTCCTCTTCCTCATCACTTTCATCTTTTTCCTTCTGCACACATTTGATGATTTCTTCATCTGTTAAAGCTAAACCAAAACCATTCACATGTGACCCGCGTGCCATCATAGCTCCGGCTGGATAACAATAAATGGTCTAAAAATAACCCCGTTTGTTCTATGTCACGGTCGGAGCCAGAGGCCGGATAATTGAGAAGACGGATTATTAAGGGCCGGATTGACAAGAGTCTATTGCAATAGTAAATATACTGAGATGATTTTATTACTTTAAAAAATACTTTTTTTTATGAACTTTGGAAATACTTTACGTTCAGTATTGCATTATAGTGGAATCGCTGGAACGTCGTCATGTGCTCAATACTGCAAATACTTCTGCAGATGAAAGAGTTCCAAAACTTAGTGAAGACATTGCCTCCAGGTCAATGTTTTATATTTTATTTTGTCTCTTAGTCATTAGTTGCATAAGAAATCCAAAGATTGGCCTGTTTCTCCAAACGTTCGAGCGATGGTCCGTACTCCATCCACAATAATACTGCTCTGATAACTGTTTTAAGAGTAAGTTATTAAGGAATATATACTTAAATAAATAAGATGCTTCCTAAGTATAAATGTACTTTTAAATATAACCTTCCAAACATTAGAAACAAATAAACAATAAATAAATACAGTCGGACCTCTATTTAACGAACCTCTATTTTGCGAATTTCTCTATTTTGCGAACTTTTCTTTGGAACCAAGAACATTTTGCTAATTTCTTCGTAAAATAACCTCCAAATAGGGAAGTGCATTTTCTATTTAACGAACTTTTTCGTGGTATCTATTTTTTTTTCTCCTTGAAATGTTTTTATTATTAATATTCCCTTAGAGGAAATGAAAGAAATGTGGATACAGCTGAGGGAAAAAGAAGAAATTAACAATGATGTGCTGATTGATGATTATCTTTCACTTGATTTTGAATTTGAGACCTCGGAATTACTAACTGAATCGGATATTTTGGACAGTGTGAAAATTAAAAACAATACAGCTTTGAATTGCGATGAAGATGAATATGATAATAATGGAAATGATCATGATGCAAAAACCTTCGTATGATGAAATGCTAAAATCATTTGAAACAATCCGATGCGGATAAGAATTTGAAGAAAATACTGAAGGGATTTTTGGTGCATTGCAAAGATGCGAGACATACAATGAGCAAAAATACTTTTTCAAAAAAAAAAAAAAACTCAGACAAAATTAACAAGACTTTATTAGTAAAATTTAAGTACGCATGTGATAATGTATGCTTTATGTCATTAAAATTATTACTTTTTTAATAATATTGAATAATAAAAAGGGAAATTCTATTTACCGAATTTTCCATATAACGAACTTTTTTTCGGGATTTAGCGACTTCGTTAAATAGAGGTCCGACTGTACATAAATAATAATAAAAAAAATTACTCATAGTTTGGTGGAAACATGCTGTTTATTTCTTATCATTTCTGTCAAAACACGAGTAGTATCAAAGGAGAAAGGAAGGAAGGAAAGGTGGGAGACTGAGTGCACAATAGACTGGCACAGAGCTCCTAATAGGTTTTTAAATATTTCCCAATTGTTTTAGCAAAAGCAAATAATGAAGATAACAACTTTGTATTTCACATATTGTTAAATAAGAAAAAAGCCTGAAAAAAAAAATCGCCAGAATATCAAACCACACTCATGAATTTTCAAAATTCTAAATGTTGTTGAAATAAAATAATATTTCTTTCTTTCTTTCTTTTTGCATTAATTGCTTATTTTCTTATTCTTACAGCTTTCTAACATAAAAAGTTATTTTTTAAAAAAAAATTTAATGAGTCTTTGCATGACGCTTTATAATCATTTTTTCATTACATACAGTTATCAGTAGTTTACTTCTGTAAAGCCTGAAGGTATCTTATTGAGATCTTGTCTCAGGCATTCTTCATTTTCCAGTACATAACCTTATTTTTAGTTCAGAATATTTTTTTAACCATTTATCATTAATATGAATTATAACCAATTTTCGTAGTTTTGGGTCACCTAACTTCCTTCTTATAAAACATAGTTACGATAGGAGCACTTCTAAAAAAGACAAAACAAACAAACAAATAGAACTGGCTGTATTTTTAAACTTAATAATTTTAACGATTTCCGTAAATAAGTTCAAAAGCTCCAATTATTAAATTTTAGGAACAATCTTACTCACTTAGTAAATGCTTTATTAATCTATGCTTTAAGTTATTGTTTTTCTGTCTGAACTCTTTTCTATATTTTATAAACGTAATGCATTGTGACATTATATCATTCTACAGTGTTTATCATTTTGAAAGAGTCAATAATGTTTCTACTGAAGTAACTATAGATTTCTAGAAATAATCGTTAATCTTATCTCCTACAAAAATAAGAAATATGTAACTGGTTGATGTACCCTACAGCTGCGATGCATAAATCTTGTTGCTTCCTTAGATTTAGAACGTGCTTATTAGGAACCTAACTTTACCCTAACTTCAAAAATAGCCGACAGCTCAGTGGGGAGCAATTACGGAGAAAAGTTTTGTCAGTATTAAGTAAAGATACTATTGCTAATGACCTTCAGATGTATAATTAATGTCAATAATTGTAAGATACCACTAAGATAATTATAAAGTATATCATGACGATAATTAATAAGAGTAGAGAGTGTAATTAGGTCTAATAAGTGATTCCAGTTTTGAAGAGAGCTTTTTTTTAATGTTCATTGTTTTTAAAAAGCTAAAAAGTTTTAATAATGAAACCGAAGCCATTCAAAACTGATTTTTTTATTACTATTCTCAAACTTTAGTTAGTTAATAAAAACCGTTCTTCATGGAACTGCGTATTCCTTACTAAAATATTTTAACGTACAAAAGGATAATTAAGTATGAGTCAACCCATTCCAAGATATATTTTATCAAATCTACAAGAACAGGAGTGGTTTTTTTTTTTTTTTTATTGGCATAACTTCACAATAATATCTAAGCAAAAAAGATAGGATAAGAAAGGCAGTAAAGTAATTATACTTATTTATATATTAAGCGAAAGATCTCTTACACAATTGAGTTATCATAAATATACATCAACTTAACTGGGATAATTACAATAACCAAAAAATTGGAGATATAAAAAAAAAATTAATTGTCGACGTAATAGATAAAAATATAAAATTTATTACATAATCTAGTTACTCATCATATTTCTTTTTTTTTTTTTTCTTCTTCTTTTCTTTTGTTTTGTTTTGTTTTTCTTTTTGGGTGGAAAATGATCCTTTAGATTAAATTCTCAAAACCTATATTACAGGTGTACAGGTAAGAAGTACACCTAAATAGGTCTGATAAACATTAAAAAAAAAAAAAAAAAAAAAAAAAAACGAGATTCTACAAAAAGTTTTGGAATTGGGGTTAGAATTTTTATGCAGACAATCTACACAACCAATATAAAGATGGAAAAAAACAAAGAAAGAAAGAAAGAATGAAAAGAAATCAAAAATCGCGTAAACTCCAAATGGTCTGATTTCAAAAATAATCTGAAATTTTTGAGCAAATTTGAAGATCTTTTACAAAGATAAGAGGTTGCCTGTGTTCAAATGGAGAGATTTGCAGAAATGAACGATTCATCAATAATACACTGTAATGCGTAGTTCACTATTAAGAATAATATAAGGAGGTCAATTAAAACCTCTCTTTCTTTGATATTTTATATTTAAAAAAATCTCATAATCATTTGGGCCTTTTTCAATATTCTAAGTTTTACAGAAGTCACAATTCATAAACATTTTTTTTATTTCAGTTTTTTGTTTTTAATGAATAGCCTAAAACTATTAACCGCGATTTTGTTGTTATTCAAAATGACCTCAATCTTTGGCTTTTATGGTTTTAAATCAGTCACATCATTTTTATTGCTTTTCTAACGAACGTACTCCTACTGCTAATAGTAGCTTCTCTAAACAGCTCTCAATTCATTATGCAAAATCTGTATAAGTGATCATTCACAGGACCATATCAAATTGACTTGAAGAAACAAGCAATGACCACAACAACGTTTTTAGTATGCTGAGAAAAATCTCAAGAATGTGACAATCAGAAAATTATGTATGATGCTAAAAATTTATGGTTTATTTAATAAATTAATTTTCCTAAATTCAAATCACTGAATTTATTAAAATCAACACAAATAATTATATTAACAAAGTAAAAGTATATCTAAAAATTCCTATATTTTCACATTTCTTGTGAAAAGGTAATAAATATAATGTGTGTATTGAAATACATATAGTTCAATTAAGAACTTCTTTTTTATCTATAAATTTATCTATTTTTGTTCCTTTTCATACATTGGCACAAATAATTCAGTACACTTCAGATGCATAAACGGAAACTAAATTTTAAAAAGATCTTTGTAGACAAGAGAAAGTTTTCATTGAGTTTTACGTCATTACAGTGATTGTAATTGGGTTTTTTTTTTTCCACAATTATTTTCACTGAATTCCTGAAGCATAATATCAAAAATCTCATCCAAGGTTTCAAAAGTTGTCTCACCTTAGTCGCATTCTTTGAAATTATACCTGTTTAGTTCTTTAATACTGTCTCTGTTTAGCCTAGGAGAGCTATTATACATATAAGCTTACTTATTGTGAGAGTTCTTTATTTATTGATAGAAGGACAGTCATTGTTATACTAAAAAAAAAAGACTTATAACTGAGTCACACCTTTTCAACACACACTGGTTACATTAGAGTTACCGGTATTGTAATTATAGTTTTTTTAATTTAAAGTCAAATTTTACTTTTCTCTCACTAACTTTGAAAAGAACTGAAAATGGGAATATTCTTAATTTTTTGGGATGACAAAAATATAGAGGTTTACTCACAAAAATGTTTGGTTTTTTTTTATTTGGAAATTCGGCTTACTTAAAGTGATAATACTTTTATTAACTTCTGATATTTAAATTCTAAACTTGGGAAACTATTCATTTGTTTAAAATATAAACTTTACAATCCTTGTTCAGCATTTTTTTAATTTGGAATCTAATTTATCACCTGTTAAAAACTAATCATTCAACATACATTTGTAGATCTACTGTGTCTTAACCTTCTGTAGGGGAAATTTGGGAAAAATAGGAAAAAATTGTTTTGGCAGGGGGCGATCGGATGGAATTTCATTAACAAAACGTAAATATTTCTGGGATTTATCTTGGGAATTATAGACCAAATGTCATGTATTGCATTTGCTGTAACTATTTCTAAGATGCTGTTGTAATCCAGTAAATTTCTCAAAGATTTTCATTATTTATATTAATAGTTCATTGAATTGATTTAGAATCATAATTTCATTATATATTGAATTTAAATAATCACAGGTTTGTCAGAAAAAATTAAATCATATCATGTTTTGTCCGAATATCTGTCAAAAAGCACTCCAAAAAAAAAAAAAAAAAAATTCCTTAAAATCAGAAACTTTTTGAAACTGTTCATGTGTTTTAGAAAACAGACACAAATCCAAAATCAAATTCCAATTTATTTTTTGTTGTTTTTGACATTTGCAATCTTTGAATCATACGATCTCCAATCAAGAGCTAGAATTAGATCTTTTGGCTTTTGCCCTCCTGCAAGCTATAAATCGCCGCCCTCCTCCCCAATTACTGTTCGTATGGGTGACCCTTCTCTGGATAGGGCCTTAGAACTTAATCCAGTCAAACAAACAAACACAAAACAAACCTAAGTGATTATCAAATGGCGTCCCTCTAGAAGTTGATGCAGTCCCCCTATGCGTAGCCAACGCCATCTTGATGGCGACCCCCTACATAAGAGCTCCCTACAAATATCTTATGTAGGGGGCGTTGGCGTAGCTCGCTTACTGATTACGCTGATAGGCCCCAATATTGAAATTATGTATAGAAATCACAGAACCTATAGATCACACTTAAGAGTAAAAATAAATAAATAAAATAACGGATCAAAAACTATCAAAATTTCAAAGGAAAGAAATAAGGAAAAAAGATGTTATAACTTAGTTCTGGGTAGCAAAGACAAGCCTAATAGAATAGTGTACTTTTTATCTTTAAACTTATTAGTTACACAGACATAAAACTCAAAGGCAGACATTCATGAATTTGATATGATTCAATTCAGTTTAATTTTTACGAACCATTTGGGAATTACTGTGATAGCGACCAAAATCGGTAGCTATTGCGTTTGTCCTGTCCATCCGTCCGTGTCTGTCCACCCCTAACAACTCCCGAACGGAAGGTCGAACGACAAACGGACTTCACCATTTTATTCAGAGGCCCAAACACCGTAGGAATGGGGTATTTTCAGGGACCAACGCCCCCCCCCCCCCATGTTCGAGATATTTGGATTTCCGCTATTGGGTTAATGTTAGAAATGCAACCGTTTCATTTTAGTTGTTAGTTGTAGCTTGATGGTTAAGTTCTCGGACTCATATGTTGGAGGTTATCGGTTCATATCTGCTGGGTTATTTTTCCTCAATGTCCGCGTGTTTTTTTTTGTTTTTTTGTTTTTCTTATTTTCCTAACTTTTTTTATTTTTCCTTGCATTAATGTACTTCGTTTTTTTTTTTTATTATGGATCGCCCTTAAATTTATACTTTAGCACAAAATTATATTCACTTGATGAAGTAATTGTAATCGAATTTGATGCGTTGTAATACTAATTTCCAAAATAATAATTTCCAAACTGGGCATGCGTGAGTACATATTCCTAGAAGGAAGAAAAACTATTAGTCAAAAACTAAAGTTTCCCACAATATGCAAAGGAATTTGGAAACTACTGATTTTATACGCCATTGTAATTACAAATACTGTATAACCAAAATGAAACTTAAAGTTTCCTTCTCGATGTTCTGTTTTCTTAAAGTATTTACCACTTTTTAAGCTTTTTAACTTCATAGTACCATTATCACAATGAATAAGTAAAATTTAAAATAAGCTTTTGCAGGGGTTGGTTTTCTTAGTCGCAAATTTTTGCACTGTTTCTTAATCTAGTGTAGGTGAACATTTCTTTCAAGAAAATAAGATAATTACTGCTTTGGGTTATTGAGTGGTTCTCTCCTGTTACGTAATTTTTTTATGAACTTATTTGGAACTATGATATTGGATGAAATGTACATACAGCGTCTAAATTTCGTTTTAGTTTTATATAAATTCATCATCTTTTTTTTCTTCTTTTTTTTTTATATTAACTACAAACTATCTTTCAACAATTGAACTATGTTCAATGAAATATTTTACAAGAATTCTGAAGATTTACTCATATGTAAAACTGAATTATTTAATACCAAACCTAACCTACGTATTACAAATTATTCGGCATCATTTTCCGATTACGTGTTTCGTGAACAAAAGAACCTCTATTTCCTTGCGATTAAAGCATTACCTTTCCCAAGATAAATAACAGCAATGACCTTGACTTTTTTCTTCCTTAGTCTATTATTGTAGCCGAGCAACAGAAAATTAAGATTCTTTGTTTCCCTGAATTTGATAATAGACAACAATTCCGACATTTGCAATATTTAATACGTACGTCTTTTATTATTTTAAACATGAATCTCAGTTACTTTAGAATTTTATATTTTATATATTAACGGTCAGATAAAGTCAGATAAAGTCCAGTTAGTAAGAGATCAATAATTTAGGAAGACAGTCTTTGATTTTTAAAATTTTTCATTCATTGTTCTTCATTTTTAGGAAATTGGCTTTTTCTCACCTTACAGTTTTACAAATGTCTTTACAGTCTTTGAAATACTTTTTTATAATAATAATAATAATAATAATAATAATACATGGGGAGTTTTTGGCTTTTCATTTCCCTGATTTATTAATTTTAAATTTTTTATTAAATGCAGTGTTTCTGTAATTTTTTTTTCATCCTTTTTTATTTATTACCTTCTTCTTTGATTCTAAAACGCAACAGCTTGTTCCATTTGGATTGTATAAAACCATCTGGCAAATTATTAAATAAAAATAATTTGATGTCGGATAAATAAAGTCTTCAGCTTCTCTAATCCGATGTTGATGGACGGATATTAAAATGTTGAAAAACACGAATTAATTAGTAATAGTTTAAAACTGGTTTAATTAATTAGCTTTCATTTCACTTCAGTCCTTGAGCAAATTAATTAAAAAAAGGAAGAAAAAAAAAACAAAAAAGAAAGAAAGTAGAAGTGATTAAGTTACGATTAAAAAACTAAGAGGAAAAAAAAAAGGAAAAAAGATCTTTTTAATTTTTTTTTTTTTTTTTTTTTTGTTCACTTTAGCTGTTGTTGTCTAACGATTGAATGAGACTCGGTTAAGCAGAAAAACTTCTTAAAAGCTAGGTAAGATAACAGGAAATGCTGAATACCTTAAATTAGAGCTTTCATTTGCACAATTACTTGAAAAAATTATTAAAGAGGTGGTGGAACGCTAGCTGCAAATATAATAATCCTACACGTACAAACAATATTAAATGTGTTTGTAATTAAATTCAGTTAATAATAACATTAATTATTTGGCAATGTAACAATTAACTAGAACTTAAATTTCAATTAGTACATATAACAAGGTTGCACATATTTAATAACTATGAACATTAATAATCGTTATAATTTCGAAAAGTGAAAGTTCTTCATTAGATTTACCAAAGTTCCTGATGAAGAAATGCCACCGTTTATTTAAATGAACGCTGCATTATCACATATTCTAACTTATAGACATAATCATACGTTAAATTCAATTGATTAATTTAACCCCTTATCTTTTTGATTCCCAAGGAGAAACTTTTTTTTATCAATTATAAATTAATATTGTGGCACTTTTCTCTTAGAGATCTACGCAGTAAAAAACACAGAAATAGTTTCCCTGAATTTATGGCTAAGAACCGTGTTAGGTATTCTTAGGCAGATTCATTCTTGGACTGTTAATTTTATCAGTTCTGATAATATATGAAACACTGAAAAAATATTTTTATATTGTTTTTTTCTAAGTCAATCACTGATATCCGATTTCCTTCCTGGAACTTCGATCCAATGATTACTTAACTAAGATATATTGATTAAACCAATTACCGCTCGGAAGATTAACAAATGTTTCAGTTCAAATTTTCCATTTGATTTCCGTTGGTTTGTTTGTTTTTAATATCTGATTATACTTTACTTGTTCATATTTTCTAAGCGTTATCCTTAAGTAAACTTTACATTCTGGTAAAACTTAGATAAAAATAAGGCTTACTGATCAAAGTAATTTTGAATTTATGTTTGAACTCACGTTAATCATTAGCAGAATGATTTCATCATTGTAAAATTTGAATTAGAAGATATGAATTATGTTCATGAATTTCTGTTCCTCTTCCCTGCTGTCGTTCATTGAATTCTTTACTGACCCTGCAGTTCATCAGCATCAATGCTAAGGATTTCAAAGAAAATGTCAGCAATAGATTGACTTATTTTCAAACTACAATTACTTGTGATGAAAATCGCCACTTATTTAGTCACATTCCGTTAATTAGTCAATTCTATAAAATCAGTAAACTAAATAGACCATGTTTGTAAAATACATAACTTTTTACCTTAAGCCTATCCAGGATGAACAAGAAATAGTTGGAAGATATTTTGTGATGTTGACTTACGCAGTATGTAGCTTTGAGATACTAATGATATGTATATTATGGGCAGAAAGATCAGAAGACAGATTGGATAAACACGGGAAAAATCTTTCACTACGGTATCATGATGCTACCGATTTGAACATAGCTTAAGAATCGCGTAAATTACTTTAAAAGAATATATTTTGTATATTTATTATTGTGGGCCCGGTAGCCGAGTGGGTAAGGGCGCTTAGCTGCGGGTTGGAGGTGACGGATTCGATTCCCGGCCTCGGCGGAGGACGGGAATTTTTCCACGCTTCTTTCTCCTCCAAACGGGCCCTAGGGTCTACCCAGCCCTCTATAGAATGGGTACCGGGTTTCTTTCCCGGGAGTTAAAGGCGGGCGAGCGACGGGCCGACCCCCCGTCCTCAACTTTCTCCCGTAGGTTCTGAACACTGGAGCCTACCCTCCAGTTGCATTGCGCGGTCCTCTGGGCCTGATCGCAACTTTAACTTTAACTTATATTTATTATTAATAAATGAACAAAAAAAAGAGAAAAGAAATATATATTGATTCCGGCTTTGATAATGATGTAATGAATTTGCTAATAATTAAGCTAACAACGACATTGACTTGAGTTTTGTTCCTGTTAACAATGAATTTTAATTAGCCCTAATTCATTATGTCTGATGAGACCTAATAGAGAGAAAACATATGTCAATACTATTTCAACATCGAACAAAGGTCTACATTAATTAATAATCCCATCTCTTTCTTTGTTCAAATAACGATTTTAGATACATATCGGTATAACCAAGATGCTCACCTCAAGGTGTTTTGTAAAATGTAACTGTAGTATATAGTACATTACAGACGAGATTTCCAAAAAGAGGAATATCTAGATTACAAACCAGGAAATACGAACATTAAGTATAGCTTCATGTATAAAACCATTCATCAGGATTTCATTTCCATTAACTTCCTTGTGTCGCATTTATTTTCCACACTATACAGTAAGTGTTTACAAAATACATGGTTTGTTTTAATATTTCAAGTAAAATACACTGGATATGAATAACCTGGTTTTAAAATGTTAATTATAAGCTTATTTCATTAGTCTTAGCTAGTTTACTTAATTTAGTTTAAGTCTAAATCTTCTCTATTATGAAATGCAATGACGCGAATCTTTATTTAATGCCTCAGTGGACTGAACTCTGAAGCGACCTGTTAGCGATTTGTTTTGAGTGGTTTTAGCTACGGTAGATAAAGGACAGAAAACAAGAGAGAAAAAAAAAAAAAGGTCCGTAATCCTTCTACTAAGTCTTGGCGAGTTTCCCGATATTGACTGCCTTTGGAGATGACAAAGTGGGATCTGACCTCCTTTCCTGACCCTGACAAGAGGCCGAAACCGACGCAATTAAAATCGGAACAGATTCAGGCAACCTCTCCTCCTCCAAGATTTAAGAATATTTAATTTTCTTCCCCCGCTTCGCCTTATACAAGAATTAAGGAAGTCTGATAAGTCAGTGCTATCAGACAAGTGTGACGATGAATCATGTTGTTTCAAAGAAGAAGCAGGGCAACAAGAATCAAGACTATATAAGAAAACATAGTCAGGAGGTTTCAGAAGAAAAGGTTAAAAAAAATGAATGATAACGTGGACACTAAATTCTAAAGCAAATTCTTTAAACTTGTAAATCTCTTTAAAATTCGTTATGAAAACCTTTTTTTTTTTTATTA
>JAFIDM010009631.1:166416601-166440495 GCA_023159025.1 Thereuonema tuberculata | reverse complement strand
TATATTTTATTAACATTATATTTTTTTTTAATTTTTTAGTAAATCTATTATTTTAAAATTTCATTGTCAAAAAAAAAAAAAATCAATCGCACCTGTGACAATTTTAATTTTTTGGAGGAACAGGTTTTCTTTTTTTTTTTTCTTTTCACATTTTTTTTCTAGAAAAACATTCCATGATAAAAATAGTAATTACATCTTTGAATGAATTGTTTAGTGAATGAGAGGACTGCTTCTTTTCCGAAAATTTAGGGAAAGGAAAAACAGCCAAATATTTTAACTGTCAGATTTGTTTTACTTAATATATTGAAGTAACAAACATTTTTGTTGTTCTTATTTTAATCCTTAAACAATGCTTCAGGGTCTGTAAAGGACTGGAACTGATGTATTGCCTTGAACGAAATTCACTTTGCTAGAGCTTCTATAAAACTGCCCATGAAATAGACCAGATTTCTTTGATTATTTTTTTTTTGGGGAAGGATTTAAGCTGAAATGAGCAGCAAACGAACGAATCACTCTTATCTGTTGTTATTGCGAACCGAACCGATACAAAATACAATAATGACACATAAATTGTCGCTGCTTTGTCAATCGTTTTACTAATTCTGTTCTTCCACATTTAACAGTCTGCTCTGCTGAAAGTCAATGAAATCCCACTGCCCTTAATTGGAGACGACAGCTCCCTGGTCTTTCTTAAATTGAAAAATTCTCTGAAATGTTTTCTCTAGTTAAGCAAACGTCTTGTTAGATGCAGCTGATATTTTGAAGATGTTGACTTTAGACAATAGTGTAAATTAAATCAAAGTTACTTCACACACAAGAAAAAAGAATAAAACAAAAAGAAAAGCAAAATTCGATTCGTTTCTCTTCCAATCTGTTAGGCTTAGGTCTACTAAGGATTTAATAAAGTAATTACTACAGTATTAATAAACCAACATTAAATATCTTGAAATCGAGGAGAGGACGTGTATACCCTAAAAACTCGTTTATCCGAAAATCTGGTTTATCCGAAACGATTTTTAGCATATTTTAAAAATACACAAAAACATTTTTCTGTTACATTTCTATTAACATTAATCAGTACATTAAACATTACTAACATTATTCAGTGCAATGTATCAAAATTGAAAAGGGTTTAAAAAATTTTATTTCTTAAATGTAATGTAACTACACTCTAACTAGGGTTATAGTTATAGCACCCACTCTAGCTTCACTTTAATTTTTTAATGTACAGTACATGTTTAATGTAATATATTGCGAATTATCCCTACAATATGGTAATATTGTAATATCCACCATCTTAACATATTTTTTAGTATACAGGTTTTATTTTTAGTAGTCTTTAAATCGGCAGAAAGAAAACTAAGGTAGGCCTATAGAAATGAGGAAATATGCGAACATGCCAGATTGACGGTGACATCCACTAACTAGGTCTTGCCTTTCTGATTCGGTTAAGGGAAAGCGAGGATTGGGCTGATGAGTCCTTAGAAGGATGAAACGGCCGTTCCCAATTCCTTCCCGTAATCTAAAATCAGAAAGGCAATTTCTTCTTTTGTTCAGGTGCTATTTTCTTTTTCTTATTCAAATATTCCCCCAGCAGGTTAAATTTCTTTATTATGTGTTTATTTTGTTTAAGTTTTTTTTTTTTTTTTTTTCAGTTTACTTCTAAATTTTCAAATATTGCCGAATACCCATTCTGAAGCAAAGGCTTATTACAATATAAAACTGTTCAACAATCTCCTGAAATCAAATATAAAACTCAAAATCAGATTTATCGATTTCATTAGGGGTCGTCCATTAATTACGTGAGGTAAAAAGGGGGGGGGGGGTCAACGAAAATCTCACGTCAACTTTTTCATTCAGAGAATATACGTATTATAATAGATTACAACATTTTGTAAAATTGACTTTTTGAACTTTTTTTGATTTTTTGACTTTTTCAAATCTCACATGAGGGGGGGGGGGGGAAAACACTTCAGCAAAGCACCCCAAAGGGGGAGGGGGGGGTCCAAATTTTTTAAAAAACACCTCACGTAATTAATGGACGGCTTCTTAAGTTTACTCCCTCCTTTTCAATTGTTATAGTAAGCTTTTCTTAAGTACTATTCAACAAAAGTATAACAACAACAAAACAAGAATTTAACAAAACGAAAAAAGAAAGAAAGAAAGAAAGAGGAAAAAAATGAAAAGAGGAAAAAAAATTCAAAGTATTAGTTATTTGGGTCAGAATTTGGTCGTGAATGTAAATATAATATTCATTGTCTGTTCATTCAAAGTTAGGGTAATATCGTTTTTTCACGGATATACCGATGCTATTTGGAGTGAAACAGGGTTCGCTAAAGAAAACCTTCTTTGTATGAAGTGAGTCACCCTTTAAGAACTACTCTGCCTGCAGTGAGGTGATCCCACTTCCTTAACTCCTCAATCACCTTCTATGTAGTCAAAGAATAAGGTGTGTTCAGACCCACCCTAAGGTTGCTTGATACTAGTCTAAATTTTCATGTCTTCGAATTTCAAACTTTCAATAACGTGAATAATAATCAATACTTCTATTTTGGAAACATTAGTTTGTTGAGATTAGAATTTTGATAGAATAAGAAGGAAAGGGATATTTTTTTTCCTTTCTTTTCTTTTCCATTATAAATACCCCCCCCCCCCTTTTAAAATTAAAATAGCTATCCTGAATTTTTTTATTATTATTAAAGAACATATGAAATAATTAATAGGAAAAATTATTAAAACACGAATTCTTATTAAATATTAACTATACTATATTTCAATTTTTATCTTTCAAATGAGTGAATTTAGTAAATTTTGCCAAGCCATTTTCACACGAGATGGAGAAAATAGAATACTAATAATGGAGAGAATAATAACTGTTTCAAAATCTTAGATAAATAAGGAAACTTTCGTTCGTCAGAAATATATAGTACATGTAATAGAAAACAGACAATTTTTTAATGTAACAGATATTGAATTTTAATTCATTTTAAAATTACAATTTTTCAAACTCTTAATAATTAATTAATAAGACTTGGCACAATTTAACTGGACATCCCTCCCTCCTCTTTTTTTGTTTCTTTTTTGATGGTCTCTTCAATTTTAAGCTTTAAAATATTTCACTGTTGGTTACACGAAGGTAAAATGAAAATAGCTAAAAATATAGGAAATTTTGTCAAAGGAAAGAATCTGTAATAAACTTTGGTAGTAATATTATCCTTCATCATTTTAAAGTAAATTGTAAATAAATTAGAAGTGCTACCATTATCATATCTCCATATCAGGATTTGATAACGATTCTTCTTATCTATATTTATATTGAATACAAACAATATGTAATCTGACTTCAAGATAATCGCAAAGAAAAAAAAAACATTCTTAATAAAAATTTATTATTATTTATTTTTTTGTTGAATTTGCTTTTAGAATCAAAACGATCCCGTATATTTATTCACTCATTGTAAAGAAAACTGAAGTCGAAGGGGATGAAAAAAATCTATTTGAATTTTGAAATGTTTCATAAAAGAGTTTTGGAAATTTATATTTAAGTAATAATTTTCAATTTCTAAAACTTAATCATACTATTATAAAGGGGCAAACTGACATTTTTTTAAATTTATGATAAGGCCAATCAAGTTCAATAATAATTATTAGTAACTCCTTATCATTAGTTCCTTTTATAAAACAGTATTTCAAAATTCAAATAGAGATTTTTTTTAATAAAATAATTTAAAAACTGTCATTTATCGCCTTCAAATTCAGTTTTCTTAACAATAATTGAATAAATATAGGAGATCGTTTTGATTCTAAAAATTCAATAATAAATTCAATAACAGATTCAATAACAGATTTTTTTTTTTTTAATTTTTTGATACAATTGTCAGGTATTTTTCTTTCTATTAGGTTCCATAATAATGAAGAGTGATCTATTAAATTCACTATTTGTTGTGACACAAAAAAATAACCAATAAAACATAAAATAAAAAAACAACAACATATAAGTAATAATAATAATAATAATAATAATAATAATAATAATAATAATATGCAGAAGGCTGTGGTACTCAACACTACACGCATAGTTAGGAAATTTATGGACACAAGCACACATCCCTAATCATGCTTGCACAAATCTTTACATTTGGCAGTATGTGCTTTGGTCCTTGACCCGCCATATTGTTTTTGCTGGGGAAACCCAAGGTTTGAAACATACAAACATAATAATAATAATAATAATAATAATAAATTGAAAAATGTATTAATAGGAAACTATGTACTTGAAACAAACGAAAATTAAACATCTCTTTAAGCAAAATCAAAGCATATTCATAAACAATCAAATGAACTGCTTGTTGCTGTCTACTCAATGGTGATGCTCCATTTCCAGTGTCCGAGAAAAGATGAGTAATGCAATGTTGTGGGTGGAGAAAGAAATCCTGAAATTTAAGCCGATCTTTGGTAAATGACCTTGACGAACATCATCAAAAGGGTTGAAATTAAATTACTGATGCCCTTTGGGCTTTTACCATTAAGTTGAGGAAAAAATGTAAAATTTTTCAGATTACTCATTCAAGCAGATAAAACCAATGTTAATTTACTTTATTTTAAAACAGTTAAAACAGTTGTAAACATAGATAAAAAAAGTTGTTCACAACTTATTAGTTTACTCTTATTTACTTTAAATTACAAAAAAATGTAATCTTACATTTTGAAATGTGTTTTATAACTTCAGCTAAACTTGTTACATGATGGATGCTAGTGAGAACGAAACAGTTGATTGGAAAGTGAAACAAACCTAGAAAACTTAGTATAAAAGAGATTTTATTGAAGCAAGATTGTTTGGTTCTTTTCATTATTTTTCAGCAGAATTAAAGTGGTCATTTTTACGGAGATTGAAGACACTCTTTCCTTCCTAATTCTTATCAATGAGAATTGATTACCTTTCACAATGTACAGATTGACAAGAGGTATTTCTGAATATTTCTTTTTGTCTACAGGGTGACCATAATTAATGTTTTCTTATTCAGAGCTCTTTATAGCTCCAACTATATTAAAACGAATGCCATCAGAATTAGAAAACTCTATGGGGAGAAGGATTCTGTGAAAAAAGTTTTAGATCCAAAATCTGCCAATATGGTGAGATACGGCGCAGCACAACAGGAAATGTATGACGAAGTATCAACAACTGAATAATTAAGGCAAAAGTAAGATGAAATTTCATATTTTTATATTTGTTCTTTTCAAGAACTGAGATAGAAACTGAATTAGCCTGAAATTGTATTTTTAAATTAAAAAAAGGTGTTGCAGAAAACTTTCATTCTCGTAGCGGACAGGCAGATAGCTGTAAGGCACAGCTCGAATATCGCAAGCGTATTCTCAAGGTTTACTATTAAAAATGTGTCTTACTCCGTCTGAACGTGTTTTAATTGTGAAACAGTGCATCTCAAACTTTTTCTCTTAATGCACACTTTTAATCTGCGGAAATCCCGCGACACACCCAAACCTTGTTCTTAACATCTCACATTACACCAAACTTTTGATTTCTTTTATTATTTTAATAGAAACACCTCTGATTTCTGAATGAATAAAACTATTTTAAATCTTTTTTTGTTAAAAACTAAAAAAAAAAAAAAACCTATTATTTCAGTTTTAGTGGATAAAGAGTGAAGAAAGTAACATCCAAGTTTTGCTTTGGGATCAATCTTATATCAATACAGCTTTAGCTTCGCTCCTAGATCAGCGATTTTCAACCTATGATCCGCGAACCCCCTTGGATCCACTATGTTCTCACAGGGGGTCCGCGAAGCCTTGAATAAATATTAAGAGCTTTTATAGTTAAAACAGAAAGAAAGAAAAAGAAACTGGAACAATCACATGAAACGAAGAGTCTATGGAGTCATAGCAGTAGAGGAAGACAAGCTCAAAAAATTTTCAAGTATGGTGTTCTGAAATAGCAGTTTAAAGAACAATCATTTCTAAGGAAATCTTCCGTAACTATCGAAGAGGGCTATGAAAAAAATTACTAAGCCTTTGGTAACAACATACTTGCGTGAAAAGTCGTACTCTGCTGTCGTTTATCTTAAAAATAAGAATAGTATTCGTTTGAAAAACAAAGTCAGAAATCAGAATAGGATTTTCAGCTGTCAACCAGATATACAAAGCACATAAGTAAAAGTGCACTACCATCCTTCACATTAATCAATTAACAAGTACTATTAGTTCAGAGTTCGTTGGTCAGTATTATTATTACATTTTAAAGCTTAAATGGAATCACTCCAATCAGAATATTCACATATGCACTCCTTATTATGAGTATGTGAATTTAGTTATTCCTCCCTTCTCTCCAAATTTGAAGACCCATGATGAGCAACTTTAAATAAATATTTGCTGTATTTTTAGGGTTAAGTCTTGGGTATTCACGACAACCAAAGATATTCAAAGAGGTCCGTGGTAAAGAGAAGAACCGCTGTCCTAGAATCATTCTACAATTTAGCAGTAACTGATGTATAAGCAATAAAATAATATGAAATAAAGTTGATAATATATATTTTTCATAAGCTCAATATCTTATAAAATTCATGGTACTGTTATTACAAAACAAAAATTCTTTAGCTTAGATAAATTATATCTAATCAGTATCTTAATAACTATTGTCTAATCATATTAAAATAAAAGGAAATAAATCTTTCTTGCCCCTCGCCTCCTTTTTTTTTTTTTGGTTTAACTTCTCTTGGGGGAAAACTCTCCACCCAATTGTAGTTCTTTTGGTTTTATTTCGAAGAAGCCACGATGGGCGTGTCGGTTGTGCTGTTGTCAGACCCTATGTTATTAATGGTATCATCATCGTTCTAGGTGAATATATTTTTCCTTCTCTTTCGTTGGAATTAACGAGCATTTAGAGCAGTGCTTACGGCTGCTTCCTTGGCCGATCACAAAAGAGAAAACACAACGAGATGGCAGACATGATGTCGAATGGAACACGGCCTCAGCAAAATCCCACTAATAAAGATCGAAGTAATTACGAACAAAGATAAGAGAGCCACTTAAGTTTATTATCATCACTTGGATATTCTTGCTTCAAAGGATGCGAGATTATTAATAAAAATAGGGGGAAAAATCATTTGTTAAGAATGGAGGAGGAAATCTAATAATGCAAGATTGAGTTTTTAAGTGAAAAATATTGTGGAACTTCAATTACTGAAATAAAGTGAACAAAAAACGGAAACAAAAACTTTCCTTTTCTGCGATGAATTTCCTAAACAAACATCCATTCTGTACTAATTAGCTATCATAAGGATTCTTTTTTTCCGCTACTCTTCCCACGTGTTTTGCAATGCTTTTGATCTAAAAAACTCTCTTCCATCGAATCTAACAAGCTTCCGATTTCATCTGCTCATCGTTTTCATACCATTTCTAATTCTTCAAAGCAGTATTTCTTATAGTTATATATATATACAGTATATAAATATATAACTTATTTGGATGACATATTCTTCAACAAATTTAAGTAATATATGTTAGAAAGAAATTTTGGTTCAATGTTGTAATGGGAATCATTAAAGCAGTATTTCTTAAACTGAAGTCAGTAAATAAAGAGATTTTGAACTATAATTTCGGATTGATACTACCATGACATCAGCTACAGTTTAAACAATTAACAGCTGTGTCCCCTGACAGCTGTTTATAAAATTATCCTACATTTGTCCTATATGTAATCGTAAAGGGTTAAAATATGGTATTAATACTGACAACGGTTCTCAAAGGAAACTAGATTTTTTTTCATCTGATTTCTTCTATAAAACAACAGAACCCTTAATATTATTTCAAAAAACTAATAACAATGGAATACTTGGTTAACAAAAGTAATCTTATGCTAATAGTTACTAAAATGTCAATAATTGAAGCTTTCAACGATTAAAGTACAGCATTTAAACTGTATGGCTGAAGCTAAAACAAAAGGTATTTTATATAGTCAAGCAAACGTAAGAGATAGATACACCATCAATAATCAGTCTTTAATAAATTTAAGATTGACTATTAACTCTATTTTTAAAATATTCAAATAAAACGACAGTATCACATTTTCTACCAAAAGAAGACTAAAAAAATCAATTATGTTAGCATAGTTACAGTTTGAATATTCAAATTTAATATATCTTTCTTCAATCAATATCGTAAATCAAATTATATTTTGAAACTGAACGCTTAATTCAAGATAATCCATCATTTGTACTTAACGGTATTTTAAGGATATTTTCTTTGTGTGTATGAATGGTTTTTTCTTTTCTGTCTCTAATCAACTACTCATACTTACGGGGGAAAAAAAAAAGATAAAAAAAAATAAATAAAAAACAAATACAGTACGTTAGACAATGAGCGTCAATGAACTTAAAGGAGTGGGTTTTGCAAATGTTTATTTTTGCTGTGAATGGAACGAAGAAATGCATTTCATTAGACACTCCATTAAATCATAAAGCTTTTTCAAGCCCACTCAGCTTTTTAATTTTTTATCTGAAATCCTTGAAGGATGTTGTCTAATGAAGTAAAGTTGTGTATTTAACAGAAGTAGAGCTAACAAGGAGATCTCGCCAGATCGATATTGCGAAATTGATTGGGAATTTTTCTGGTGTATTTATAGGTATGTGTCTCGGTTTTCTGTTTCACAGGCCTTTGTTTTCAAGAAAATGACCAAACAAAGAATTATGATAAAATAAAGTTACGATATGATAACAGCTCTTATTAACAGTAGCATTATTATAATTACAGCACTTCAGAGAAAAGTTAAGGGCTGTATTGCATATTAATTATTATTGTCTTTAAATTAAAGATAGAATCATTTGATTGATTTATTTCTTTGTTTGTTACATATGTTGAGATCATTTAATAATCTTGTTGTATTGATAGTTTAATAACTAGAATGGATAATCGTTTTATTTTCCGGAGAAAACAAATATAAAATTAACTAAAACTAAAATGCCGGAAATGGTTCCCCAACCAAAAAGTATAATAATAAAAATAAACTGGGGGGTGGAGGTGGGGATTCTTTTCGCGCAGTCTCAGCTTATCATCGAGGGTAAATCTGGCTGATGACGCCTATTAAGGCACTGACGGTCGTCCCAGATTCCCATCAGAGTGCAAATCTTACTTTGGTGCATTTAGATTTTTGTTTTTTAAGTTAAATTGCAAGTTAAACTTTATTTTTTAACAATAAACTATCTTTTTGTATCTTTATTATATAGCCAAAGGATGATTAACAACTAGTCGGAGCCACTATTTATTGCTTCCTTTTTGGTTTCCACCTATTATTGAACGTAACAAAAGTAAAGATATTATCAGGTGTAATATAAATGATGAATATATCTGCAAATTAAAGTTGTTGAATAAATAAATAAATAAATAAATAAATAAATAAATAAACTAACTAATATTCGTCGTCTATAATTATAAAAAAATACAAACAAAAACAAAACAGAAATCGAACTTTCCATGGATTCAAGCACTATTTTTCATTAAATTGCCTTAAACTTCTCAGCTTCTGAAAATTATTATTGTTAAGGTTTCAAAGTAATATTTTTAAAATTTAGTAATTTTTCTTTCTTTTGGTCATTTGTGACCAAAAAAGTTCTAGGTCGTTTTTATTTTATAATATTTGCTAGTAAAGTTATTTTATTTTTCTGCTTTATTTATTTATTTATTTTTCAACTGAACATGATTTTTATATATCATTTGTCATATATTTCTTATACAAAATAATAAAATATCTATTCAAAATAAAATCAAAATGTTCAATTTTGTTTTAATTGAATGACAAAAAGTAAAAGAAAAATTGGTGGCACCATTTAGGGCCATTTACACGAGCGTTGCTAACATTCTTATAGAACCGAGATAAATACATGAGCGTTTTCAAAGGCCAGCTTCTTTGGAGTTGGCAATGCGAATGTCTTCGGATGCGTTAGCTACTCTGATCGGTCTACATGGGGCATTGGTGAGAGGTAACAATGCTCAGTAGTCTAAGACGCACTTTTCTTAATTTACCCCTATAAGAATGGGTGGAGGCTACAGTAAAGCTCGTGTACCATGATTTATCACACACGCCTGAATACATTGACTACGTTAGCATTTCAAGATGACAGATTTTAATTTTTATCTATTAATACTAGAATGTTGTAATTATTAATCCTCTTAACTGTAATGCACATCTTTATGACTCAACAGTAATAATTCCACTAAATAATTTTTTTTTGTTGTTGTACGCTACAGCAGTATATTTAGTATTGTTTTTTGGTTTCGGGGGTCACAGTCAGGTGCGGGTGTGACCTCCACTTATGTTCTTGCCTTTTTGGGTTTGTTATCGGGGAGGACGGATCGGCCTGATGAGTCTCATGCAGGACGAAACGGCCGTTACCGATTCCCTCTGATAAAAAGGCCAGAAAGGCATTTTATTTATTCATTGTGCAGCCCTTGGTTTACATTTTCGAAACATTTGTGAAGCTGGAAGAAACATGCGCCGTAGGTCTACAAGAAACGCATAAAAAACAAACATGCTGCAATGGTTATCAGTTATTTTGATTTCTGTTTCTTAAGTTTATGAACCTTAAGTCAATCATACGTAGGACCATCACATCTTAAATAATAATTCATTGTTACGGTTAAATCATGTCATAATGAGAGCTCGCAAGGCAAGGCAAACAAGGACAAAGAGGGAGGACTCACGTTCATCCGAAATTTCAAATTTTTAATGTAAAGTCATGTAATTTCTTTCTAGTAAGAATACTAGAAAAGACTGAAAAAGTTATAAATTTTATTTAAATTATTATTTTACTTTATTTAAACTTTTTTTTTTTAAATTATACTTTATTGAATTTATTTTTTGGTGTTCTACTACAGGCCATGCAGGTCCTTGAGTGCGCGGGAGGTTTAGACTCCCAGCGGTTCTCGACTAACGGGATTGATGTCGGATGGTAAGAAACCCAGTAACCATTTGATAGAGGGCTGGGTGAACCTAAGGTCCATCCGGAGGAGCCCAGGCTCCTCCAATCCGCAGTCCTGCACCTATATCACTGGGCTACTAGACCCACATATTTGTTTGTTTGTTTTTAAAGTTTTGTCCTCTTCCCCAAAAAATATGTACGAGCGCCCAAGGAGATGGATGAGTAAGGAAGTAAATAAAAACTTTATTCGAAAAGAAAATTTATTTCGTAAATAACAACAGATATAATAATAAAAAAATTACTTTACGCCAAACAAAAGTTAAGTCTTATTTAACTCTGTGATTTCCTATCAATTTTTAAAAACTGTAATTATACGAATTTGAAAAAATAAAAAATTAGTGATTAGTAATAAACTTAAGGCATACAATTTGAAATAATCTGAATCCCAAGAAATTCCAAAAATTCTTCAAGAATCACAAAACCGATATTTCAAAATTGGCAGGCCGAAAGAATCCACAGTACCTAATGGACATGTAGCACCACTACAGATACTACTTGTCATTTTAGATGTGTTAAATTACACTGTTGCTTCACTTACTGCAAGTGATTTTAGTGACCATTGTGCTAATCTTTAATTATAATTTAGCTTTTATATGTATTACTAATGCTCATCTAAGCATTTATTATCTGATGATATTAAAAACTGAAAATTTTAAAATTTTGAGCTTGTGATAAAACGCTGCCAAGTATGTCAAATAAACGCCAAGCATATTTATTATGAATGCAACATTAATTAATAAAATTCTCATTAAATTAGCTTTTATTATTTATATGCTAAAGTGCATTTACTTTTTGTGCTTAAGAAGTATGTTTACAACCAAACAATGGCTGTAGATTTACGCGCTTCGAGAACGCATCCCCTCCACTTTACATTTCTTCCTATGGGAAAATGAGTCTTGGATTGAGAGAGATCTTCAAGAACGCGTCCCTCTCGTAAAATGCGACCCCACTGTATATGATTTAAAAGTAATTGCGTAATATGTAATTGCATAAAGGCCAGATACAGGTTATCTTTCCATCCCACCTGTTGCTTTTATATGAACAGCTGCTCTGGAAGACAAAAATAACTTTTCTTTCATCGAAATAATGATTTTCCTACATTAAAATATTAAAAAAAAAAAAAATCCATGTTGAATTTAAAATTATGAACACGATGGAAATTTTAATTACACATTCTAAATTTAAGAAATTTACAAACATTTAACATTATCGAGATTTTCTAAAAAAGTAGATTTAAAATAACGAAAAAAAAATAAATAATTAAAGCTGAAAAAAATACAAATATACTGTCAAGTCAATATTAAAAATCAGGAAATACTGACTTTTAAAGTTTAGTAAATTTCTCTATGTTATTTTATATTACAATAATGCTTATGCAAATAGAAAGTTAAAAATCATAAAATACCAAGTACTTTCTCAATATATAGTATTCGCTATTTATTGAAAGATAAATAAACAAATACAATGTACAATATCATAGCACAGATTGTCACAAAATCTAGGGAATTATTATTATTATTATTTAATTTTGTGAATAAATCAGATTTCTTTGAATGGCGGATTTGCTACTCTCGATCCCAAAAAACCAAGGTTAGAAGTAGATACAATAAAAAAAAAAAAATAAACTCAAACAGCGTTAACTCGAACAATGAAAAATTGCAACGTTTTGATCCTTGACTAATTTGTGAACTGAAGCAAATATCTATTTGAAGGTCCTTTCAATTAAAAAGTTTTATCAATATAAAATAAAACAATTCTATAGTGAGGAAGGAAATATAAAATACTTGTCATTGCAATGACGCACATCAAATAAAGAAAATATTGATGAAAAAAAGTTTTAATAATAAATCATTTTAATACGGTTGAGTAAATAAGACAACACGTTTTAACAGCGCTTTTATTTTTGGGATCACGCAGTTTTTCTAAAGACCAGGGTAACAAATCTATTACCCCAAAATAATAAAAAAATGATAATTTTATCTTTATTATTTTATAGATATCATTTTATCTTCATATTTTTTTTTTCCTTTTGATATAATCTTTAAGTTTCTATTTACATAAACTTTCTAGAAAATTTTTCTTTACATTTTCATTAGAATGAATATCGTTAAACAAAATTAATATTCAATATAATTAAAAATAAAACAAACAGTTGTAAGCATTTTTATTTAAAAAAATAATGAAAGCGATTCTTTTATACCAATTGAATAGATTGACAAAGGCATGCTCAAAAATTGTGACAGACTGGAATAAAAAAAAAAGCAAGTGCTGAGTCTTCAGCAATGCTATCTATCAATACAAAGTATATAAGTACAACATAAGGCGCTGCTGCAATTAACAAAATATAAGAGAGACTGGACAATTAGGAAAGTACGAGTTTGTTTTGTTCTTAATATTAATTAGACTCTCCTATATACAGTTAATCATATGGAAGAGTAATCATGACGAGTACTTATTGGATTCTATTTGTAATTTGCTGTCTCCTAATCTTCGGAAGGGTAAGACATTTAATAAATATCAGAAGAGATCCCTAACAAGCGAATATTTTCAAATCCTAAACTAACAAACGCAATCATTGAGTACCAACCCTTTCAGATTTTTTATGTGGAAAGTTTTTGATGGGAATTCTTCCTCTCCTAATGAATAAATCATCTTCTGTCTCCTAATAACGAAGAGAGTAATATAGCGAGCGTTATCTTGACAACAGGGAAAGTTCCAGAAGGGATTTTAATAAGTCAGTAGCAAAACACTTGAGGCAAGAGTCATAGATGAATCAGGGCTTTGTTTGACGAAATGCATTGCAGGCGTCCACTGCCACCCAACTAAGAAAGGGCGACATTAATTTCTTAAAGACATCTTTTGGATAAGAATTCCACAAGTTCACTTAAGACAACATAGAATTTTAATTTGTCTTTTGTTTTTTCCTTTAAAAGTAATATCTCGAATCTAAACGTTTTATTTTATTTATTTATTTTTATAAGTCTTTAATGGCAAAAATAATTATTATGAGCTAATGAAGGAATATTAAGTCTTCTTCAATAAATTACTCTAAGTACCGTACTTGAAACTGATGGAAGCAAAACGAATGTTAAGTGATATTTTTTTTTTTAAAAAAAGAAAGAAAATGAAGTTAGTTGTAAAATAAAAAGTTAAGTATGAAATTACTTCTTAGTAAAAGAAAGTAAATGGAATAACTATCTCGAACTGCTTCTTACTAACTTTTTGTTGACGATATAATTATAGTATAGGGGGATTTGTTAATTTTATCGAAAACCCAATGTTTGAACTTACTTTGTTTTACTTTTAAGCGCATGATATTTTGAAACACAGAAAGCTTCTCTAAACTACGAAAATCAAAAGCAATTAAATTAAAAGTACTTAATTAAGTTAAAAAATTAATTTAAAAGACCTTAAATTATAAAGAATATTATTCATTCTTTTTTAAGTTCTTATCTTTTTTTATGTGCGTATAATTATAATTTTTTTTTTATTTGTTTTTTTACTTCCTTCGTAAAAATATTATTTATTTTAGACTGGAACTTTTTAACTGGGTTATCTGTATCTGAAAATAGCACCGCACATTTGTACCTGCATTTCGACTGACCCCTAAAGAAAGCGTGGACAATGGAGAAAGAAACCCCCCTTGAGAGAAACCTTGAACTTAAACTTTGATTGCTTCCCACAGTATACTAAATAGTACATCTCCTCAGGACAATTAATGGACTAAAATCATCGTGAATATAGCTTTTAAAATTACAAAAGGAACTGATTCATAATAGTCCAAGAAAAATAGCCGGATGTCAACTTTCAAGCCTAATATATGTTTAAAAAAAATAGTCTTTCCCCAGCGGCTTACGGATATCTCGGCAACCTGCACTGTGCCTTGAAGCATAAATAGAATCTATCCTTGAGAAGGACCAGCATTTCTTCAAACTTCATTTGCTGCTATAATTATAATAGTTACAATTTAATAAATTACAGGAACTTGATTTTTTTTTTTTAATTATTAGATAACTAAAGATTATGAATTTGATGGCAATTATCATTGCTTAAGGCGTTAATACTTTGATTTTAAAAATAAAGAGAGATAAAAATACAACATAAAAAGGTAAATGAAAAGATGGAATTCCTTTTAAATTGTTATATTATTTCTATAAATAAAGGGTTATTTTTTTTCTGATGCTACATTGAAAATACCAATCTTTGGAGAATACTTACAAAAATTAAAATGTCAATATTTTGAGAAGAAAATTAAGTTTAAAATGAAGCATATCAATAATTTTCATACCTAATTAATATTGTAGGTTTGTAGCTACTTAAAGATAAACAATATTACCTTTTACAAAAATAATGTTTGGAAATTTTGGAATCAACAATCATTTCTTCTAGATAAATAGCCTTGATAATATGCCACAGTTAATTAACATTCTAGACAAATATTTATTTCGTTTTATATATCGTAACTGATTTCTTTATTCAATAAATTATGATAAATAAAACGAACAAGTATCGAACAATAAATTCTTCAAAGTTGCTTTTAACTTTAATAATGAAATAAAACGATAATTTTTTAACAAATTAAAAGGTTATGAAAAAAAAAGGTTTAAAAAATTAAAAGGGTAGCATTTAATTAAAAAAATGTTTTTCATAAATATTTTTTTTTTCTTCTGAGCCTTTATCTTTTCAGATGATATTGTAAGTATTAAACAAATGTATAATGTACATTTGTAAAATTGTTCTAATTAGGTATTCCACACTTATTTTATTGTAAGAATTCCAAACATATTTACTACGTAGGTAATTCTATATAATATTGTTTAGACAGAATATGGATTACACAACATTAAAAAAAATAATTAGGAAAGGAAATATGTATTTTATTTACTTTTGATGAAAAGAAGAGATTATGGTTTTTAAATTGTTTTCCAGGATTTAAAAAGAGGGAGATGGGGAGTAATGAAAGTAGTTAGTTGAAAATTATTTTCATAAATAATTTCAGACATTATTTTGAAATTATTTTTCCGAAATTATTTTGAAATCGTTTCCGAGTCAAGGAAGTTATCTCTAAAGGAAGACAAAGAAAAGCACAAACTAAATTCCTTGTTGTTGAGGAAGTTGCTCTTATCCTGAATGGAAAGGGGCTTGGTATAAGTTAATGATTCGGTTTAATTAAGCTTTTGTAGAGTTGAGAACGTACAAAATTAATTTAGAACGAAACTTAATGGAAATAGGAAGGAAAATATTTAGGAATAATACGCAATATGTTGCGGCAATTCTATATTTGGGTCATTCCTGACATTTGACTGTTCTTTCGTGATAAAACCACTTCCAGGTTTTGAATTACTGGGCAGGTGTCTTACTGTTGCTTATCTTGAACTTAAAATGGAAATAAATTCAGGAAATAAAGCATTAAAATAAACGACAAAAAAAATAAAATTTTATTATAATATCAACGAAGTTCTAATATTGTGAAATTAAAAAAAAAAAATGTATTTTGATATAGAAAAATCAGAAGGCATATTGACTACTTGACACTTGAACTAATAATGAATAATTGTTGATATTTGGTCTTCTATTGCTATTAATGTTTTCAATTTTATTATTCAAATGTTTGCTACTAATTTCGGGGTACAATTTTACGTAAAGGAAGGAGGATAAAAAAAAGAAAAACAGAAATAAATTAAAAGAATGACTAAATTTAACTCTGATTTAATCAGATTTTTAGCACCAAGCGATTTTGTAGGTTCTAATTGCTTTTTCCGTAAGATTTCGAAGTTCATCATTGACATTAATTACAACTGTGAGCAATCTAGTACCGGAAGTTGTGCTTACAGAATTCCCTCCCCCCTTTACACCATCCTCCTCATTACAACCATCATCTAAAAGAGTAAGAAGTAATTTATATATGTTAACTATATCATTTAATTACACGTCGATAACTAATTTTTTTTCTTTTCTTTCTTTTTTTTTTTTTTTTAGAGAAATGAAAAAGAAAAAGAAACAAAACGGAAAAGTTTTACTTACCATTGTTGCGCTGATGCCAAGTGAGCCCAAAGTTTAGTTTTTGGCCTAGTTAAATATTTAACTTTTCATAGTTTCTCCTCCGTTGCTAAATTTGAATCTCATGAGAACACTTAATCCCGCGGCTCACGTTTTCCCTCACAAAACTTCCATTATTACGAAAAAAAGATTAACGCCGTCTGTGATAATGCAACGACTTTGGACTTCTGCCAATCCACCCTTCTTTGAATCAGCGCGTCCGGAAGTGACGCACCGTTACTCTCGCAACTCTTGCATTGGCTTTTTTTTCGGAATCGGAATCCAGGGCAACGCCTCGAAACGAAAGTGATTTCGATGTGGAATCTGGTTTCTCGGGTATTTGCAATTGAAAATAATAGAAGAAGAGTTTGAGAAAAATAGTAAATTTAAAATGTGATAATAATACTGTAAATCTGCTTTATACTATTTTCCATTCTTAGAATTTGGTACCTAATTTCACTGACTGCAACACACTAAGTTGCAGTTTTCACGACTTTCCTTAAATGACATCACTCATTTGTTGAACCACCCTTTGTTTCAGTTTTAATACTTTTCATTTATTAACAAGTACGTCTTTGTTTCCAAAGTAAAACATGACAAATTCCATTTCTCTTTCTTTTCTTTTTCCTTTCACATTAATACAAATCGGTGATTCAGTTTTTCTTTTAACTATGCTTAACCCCTTTAAAAAAAATTAAACAAATATTTTTAATTTTTTGCCACTTAAAATTTATAAAAAAGTTACACCGTCAGTTATCTAGCCAGGGGCAAATGATTAAAATGCAGCCAGAAGGTCCGAGGGTCTAAACTTCCAACCGAAGTAAAAAAACCAAAAAAAAAAAAAAAACCGTAACAATCAAATCCACATTGGTTACAGCACTTTTATCTTTTTGTTGGTTATCTTAGTAAATATATTAATGGGATTGGTTGAAAAAATTATAATCTTCAAATTTATAATGCGTAAAGGCGTTTTTTTTTTGTTTTAAGAGTTACATTAGCTAGATGATTTCTTGTTTTGTTACTAATATCTATCTACTGCAAATGTAAACAGAAACAGATGTTCTATGATAATGGGTAGCATTGGAGATAATAAGAATACAAATTGAGAAAAAATTATAATAAATAAATTAAATTTTTTGACTCTATTTATGATCCATTTTGAACTAAGATTTTAAACCTATTTATTCAAGAACTGAAATAAAGTTTCAGATTTAAGAAATCGTCAGTAAAAGAAGCAAGATTAGAGGACCAAATAAAAATATGATGATGATTATTTATTTATTTATTTATTTATTTATTTATTTATTTATTTTTCAATTTTTGATTTTGATTTTTACTGTTTTTTATTTAACTGTCTCTTCATTTGCAAAAAATCTATTTGAAATCCATTAGATCATTTAAGAGCTTTATAACGAAAGATTCTTTAAGTATTTAAACAATTTAATTTTTATTTTTGCTCTGTTTTAAGGTATTAAAAATTATTTCACTATTTGCACAATAAACGGAATTAGCAAACTTTAATTTTTAGTGAAAATATAATGTATGATTTTATCACTTAGCAAACCTTCAACAATGAAAACTTTTGATTAAATTTATGATTAAGAAATTATGGTTAATATTTTTTTTTTTTTTTTGATGTTCACCAATCCTATTAGGTGTAATTATAAAATTACTCCTGTGTTATAGATACTGGAAAGCTTAATGTGTCTAAAGAAATCAATTAATATATATATTAGACTATATTAATAAAATATTTATCTGTAGTAAATTAGAAATTTGTAATAATATTTTTATTTATAATATCATATACTAATTAGTTTTTTTATTGTTTTAAAATGGTTACTATTTAAATTATCCCAAATTAGTTGTCCGAATATTTTTGAATATGTATATTCATTTGTTCTAAAACAAAAATTATTTTTTACTTTTGATATATCAAATACCCTTAACCAACTAAATCTAGTTACGCTATTATTAATATAATTTTTATATTTATGGATATTTTTAAAGATAATACTATACAGGGCGTCCCAGGAGGAAAGGTCAATTTCTTGGGAGGTAATAGTATCGGTTATTTTAAGCAAAAAATGTCATATGAACAAGTGTCCTATTCCGAATAGTTTCCGAGATAATTGAAATTTGGCACGTATTTGTTGCTTTTGCGCTCATAAAGGAACGTCACGATGAACTCAGACAAGCAACACATCATGTTCTCACAAGACTTTAGAAATGCAGGATGTTGATGGTGGAATTTTTGAAACTTTATTATAAACTGTAAGAAATGTGTAACTTGACCAGTAAATATTAGAAACAGTAAGTAGTATCACTTTGTTATCATTCATTTTGAAACGGTACATTTAAGTAGCTCTATCTTGGAAACCATTCGGAATAGGATACTTGTTCATATATTATTTGCTTAAAATAACCGATACTATCACCTCCCAAAAAAATTGACCTTTCCTCCTGGGACACCCTGAATATGAACTTTTCTTCAATATTCAAAATTCTGTACTTAATAAGAGTTTTCAGTTTGTTTTCTTCTGTTTGGTGCTTGTAATTGATATATATATATATATATTATCAAAAACTTTATAAATTAAGTTATTTATATTTTAATCTGATTCTTAGTTAAAAAACACCAACATTCCAAAACCATAATTCAAGACAGAATCTACAAGAGACTTATAAACAATAAGTTTTTGATTAAATTGGTACTTGTTTCTTAAATAATAAAACATGAAAGTGAAAGAATGTAATCTTTTAAGAACAATTGTAATGAATGCTCCAACTATAATCATCATCTATGTAAATCCCTAAGTATTTATGATTTTCTAAAAAATTAATTTAGGGACAATCGCAATTATTCAAATTATTATTATTTCTATTTATAATATTAGAACAAGAGTTTTATGTAATTTAAACTATTATATTTGAATGTAATTTCTTATTTTTAGTTTTGATCATTATAATCTTTGTTTTCTTTTGGTTAATTTTCATTTTATTCTCAAAGGCCCAATTTGAAATGTCGTTTAGATCTTGCTGAAGATTTGTAATGGCAAGATTTTGATCATATGTACTACTAAGAAGTATTACAACATCTGCATAAATGTAAATACTACTAAACAGTATGAAAAACAGAGGTCCCAAATTAGATCCTTGGGGAACGCCACATTTAATATTGTAAGTTTTACTTATAAAATTATTAATTTTAATTTTAAATTTATTTTTTAAATAGTTTTTAATGAGATACATCTTATATTATACTCTTTCAATTTTCTTAATAATAATTTATGGCTTATACTATCAAATGCTTTACTAAAAATCTATGAAGGCTATGTAAATTAACTGACTATTATTTAAATTTTTATTTACAGCATTATTTAAATTATTAAATATTAGGTCATTTGTGCCTTTATTTAGATGGTATTATGATCACTATTACGATTGATCTATTTTAAGTAGTTTTTGTATTTCATTTGATATAATATATATATATACTTTTAATAAGTAAATAGTAAGAGAACTAGAAAAGGAAATACGAGAATCATTATATTACGTAGTAACTTAATAGGCAGAAAAAAAAATCGCTCAAAAGAACGATAAAAAGAAATAATTGTTATCCATTTTTAATTTAATTTTGTAATATATTGGGTTTACAATATATAGTTAAAGACGATCAGACTCGCATTTTTTTTTTTTTTTTTTTGAAAGAGAAGACGATGACGAATGTAAATTTCAAAATTCTGTACGAAAGCTTAAGAATTTTATGAAAAGTCATCTGCGATTATTAATCACTTGTCTAAAAATAAAACTTTGGAAAATATTTGAACCTCAAAAATTTAAAAAAAAAAAAAAAAAATATGAATGAAAGCATATAGGGTCATTTTTTCTTTGATTTTCTTTTCGTGATTTTCATGAATTTTGTGATTTTGGATGAAATACAAGTTATAAAATACTTATAGGATTTTATTTTGTTTCTTTGTCTATTGAGATATTAGTCATAGCCTTATATCATCTAGAATTATCTAAAACTAGGCAATTGGTAATTGGATATTTAATTAATATAATCATTTATGAGGGATTTTTCCCCACTCTGGGTGAAGTTGATTCAATATTTCGGCTGTGTTCCTTGAGCCTTAGTCAGCAGATGTTTTAGTTACATGAGCTCCTGTGCTTTTGCTTTGTTAATGTTTTGGAGAAGGCGATTTCGTGGCCTCCTTCTCCGAGACATTGTAAACATATAGTATGTTTTTGAGTAACTATAACTGATCCGAAATATTCAGTCGGAGTGGGAAAAATCCCTTATAAACGATTATATTATTTAAATATCCGATTATAATGGTTCACTATTCCTTCGGATCAAACTTATAAGCAATCGGTCCCAGAATGAGCTTAGGGGTAGCATTGTGATTAGAAAGGGGCCGACGGAATTTATCTCCAAATTTTAAGAAATACAGTTTTTGATTACAATATTTACATTATTTACATTATTTTTAGTTAGCTAATAGAAATGGCTGATACAGATCTTGGCTAAAGTCTCTCACAAGCCACCCTTTGGCGTCTTTACTTAAATAAATAAAACAAAAAACACGTGTTTTTAAATAGATAAGATATTTACCAGGAAGTGATATATGAGGAATTAATTAATTCTATTTTAAACTTAAATCGGAAAATTACATTCGAAGTTGTAATTTACTATATAGAATTTACCACCTCAATGAATTTAATAAACAGAGATATACTTAGTAAGGAATAAAACAAACAGCAGAAATTAGATCAAGTGAAAATAAAACAAGATGTATTCTGGTAACAAAATATATACATACCTCCAGAATAAAGTTGAGTAAATCATTACGGGTACTGCATTCTAAAAAAAAAAGTTCATATACTAAATAAACAGCATCTTCTACATCTCATTCATAATCAAGCTTTAAAAGAATCAGTTTCTTTTTAATTTGATCTTCACTAAGATTCGCGATTAATGCCTCACTTTAATAATCACTAAGTTTTCTTTCTTGCTATTAATCTGAATACGTAATAGAAATGTCACAGTACCTTTTATTCTCGGTTGATTTCATGTTAACAGAAATGTCCACTTGCGAATCCTTATTTTCGTTAGGCTAATAAACATGTCATAGCCTAGAATCATTTTTCCATTTGTGTTATCTATTCCTCCTGAAGTATTCATTTAATTCTATGGCTTGTTTTCGATGAATTCCAATTTTTTCTTGAGGAATTTTCTCATCGAATATGAATCGGACGCAGACCTTCGTTATGAGACCTTCGTTACTTTTGGTTCTTTTTTTTTCTTTCCGAACAAAATTCTCACATTTACACTTTTTATTATTTAGCATACGATGCACTGTTGTGCTCTTATAATTCACACTTTAATTGTTCTTTTAATAAAGCAATAACAATAGTTTCGCTTGTGTCGTATCTCAGTTTGCTGTCACTTCTTTCTTTTTTGTTGTAATAACTTTCTATTTAAATATTGAGAATATTTAATTGAAGAGAATAATATCGCTTTATAGGAAGTTGACTTTTACTTAATATTTCCACAATATATCTTGTCCTTTACTACAATAGTTACTTTTCTACTTGTAAACAAATCAGTTGCAAATCAGAGCAACTCCTTATTGACTCGGTAATCCTTTGACAGGCGCGTGCGAAGAATAGGAACCTACACATCGCGTACATCGACCACAAGAAGGCATTTGATTCGGTTCCTCATTCCTGGCTTCTACACACTCTTCATCTCTACAAAATACACCCCAAGATCACGGCATTCTTAGATGTCACAATGAAGAGTTGGAACACAACATTACACCTACATACCTCCAACACCTCCATCACTACAGATCCAATTCCCATAAGAAGAGGTATTTTCCAGGGAGACTCCTTGAGTCCTCTTTCGTTCTCCAACACCTCCATCACTACAGATCCAATTCCCATAAGAAGAGGTATTTTCCACGGGGACTCCTTGAGTCCTCTTTGGTTCTGCCTCGCCTTGAATCCATTAAGCCACATGCTAGACAACACAAAACACGGTTATAGGCTTACCTCAGGCACTCTGACACCATACAAAATCACACACTTACTCTACATGGATGATATTAAACTCTACTCCACAAACAACGCACAACTTACTAATTTACTTCAAGTCGCCCCACAGTTCACCAAAAACATTGGGATGGAATTTGGAATTGACAAATGCCGCAAGCTACACATAACACGCGGGAAGACTTCGAATTTGGAGGGTTTTGAACTGGACCATGGGTTGGTCATCCAATCCATGGAAGAGAGAGAGACCTACAAGTACCTGGGCTTCCAGCCTCAGAACACTAGAACTTCACAAAACACTTATGCACAACTCCAGAAGGCTGTGATACTCAACACAACATGCATAGTTAGGAAATTTATGGTCACAACCACACATCCCTCACCATTCTTGCACACGTCTTTACGCTTGGCAATATGTGCTTTGGTTCTTGTCTTTGCTGGGGAAAACCTGAAAATCGAACCTTATAAAAGTTTCAAGCTTTGAAACTTTTATAATAATAATAATAATAATAATAATAATAATAATAACAGCAACTCACTGAACACTTACCCTGCATGTCCTTCCATGAGATTACTCTCGCAGACATACAGACAGCACTAAAACATGCACACAACTGGAAGGCTCCTGGTGCAGACGGAGTCCAGAACTTCTGGATCAAGAGGTTCACGTCCCTGCATGGAATACTAGCGCTTACACTCACTGACATAATCCAACACCCAGAACATATGCCTCGTTTCCTCACACAGGGTGTCACATACCTACAGAGCAAGAACACTGAAACAGCGCAACCTGCAAACTACCGCCCA
>JAFIDM010009631.1:166356513-166411783 GCA_023159025.1 Thereuonema tuberculata | reverse complement strand
AAATAAATAAATAAATAAATAAATAAATAAATAAATAAATAAATAAAAAATAAATAAATAAATAAATAAATAAATGAAAAAAATACGATAAATGAACAAATACCAAGATGCAAGGATGAAATCTGAACTAACAGCTTAAACAAATTGATGTGAATAGATAAAAAGAGTAAACGGAAAAAATACTACTAATAAAATACAACAAAAATAATCATATACAAGATTACACAAGAGATTTCAACAAAAGTTAATTTGCTTCACCTTAACATTTTACTTAGTTCGAGTTTCTGAATCGTTAGATCTTCTGCCTTTTATGCTTCGGATAAAGTCTTCGTAGTCTATTCTCCTTAATTTTTAGTTGAAAGATAGAATAAATCTTTTTTTTTTCTTTTTAACTAGTTTTTTTTTTTTCATCTCAGATTATAAATCAAATTAAAACAATCCTTAAACAGGCTTCCGCTGAACTATTTTGCTGCAATCATTCAGTTGCAAGTTTTGTATTTCCTCGTACTATTATCCCTGCCTTACTACAGCTGCACTAATTGCTACAAAAAAAAAGATTTGCGACATTGACTGCTTCCATGTCTCCTGATTTACTGCAGTAAAAGAAAGGTCAAAGAAAAAGCTGTTGTTGCTGAAAATAAATATATTTAAGATCTTTCTCAAATAACGAAAATAAATTAAATTTATTTTCACATGTGGAATATTTTAATAAATTAATGTTGTGCTGCTTTACAAAAGTAGTTTGCATGTTTGAGAAACAACATTGTTTTAATAGGATTACTGTTATAGTGAATTTTTTTGTTTAAGTTGAAAAGGAGCTCAAATTACGAGGGTAATAGCAAAGACCACTGCTTTCAGACAAGCATTTTACACCCGTAGATCTTATAGTTCCCGAGAATTAAAACCTTAGTAAACCTTTTCGGAAGCATTTATAGCAGGTTTTGACAATGTTAGATTCACAATGTACTCACAGTATTATAAAAGCAACGCTCATAGACTTCTTACTTCTTATCATATCAGGTGGCGAATAATGACATTGATGTATCCTTTCTTTCTATTGGGTCATACCAACAATGAATAGTGTTGATTAAAGATCAGCATTAAAATGATTTAACAGAAAGAAAATATGCATCAATGTGATTATTACATTGAACTCTCCCTCTATCTCCAAACTCTCTGAACCTAGAAAATATGATCTCAATGATTGAAATATCCTCGGCAAAATCTACTGTATTTTTACTGATTGGATTTTACATCTCTACCTGTGTTGCTTCCTGACCGGAAGCCTATAACACAACCAAACATTTCGCTTTCCTCCGATTACTCACTTATATATACAGTAAAGAAACATTTTAATTCAAAGTATTAATGACTTAGGGAAAAAAAATCTGAAATCTTTCTCAAACATTGATTATCTGGTTCCCAGAACAAAATGTTGATGTGTAGAGATTTTTAGTAGCACTTGTAATCTTAGTAGGAACACATTTGGCTAATATGATTTCGAAGGGAGATATTTTAAGTAGTTTTGCCAATATTTCGCAATCAATATTGGGCTATTTTTTTAAATCAATATTTCAATGTCATCAAATTTCATTTAGATATAACCTAATGTAGATCATTATATTCATAGATTGTCTTAGGTGTCTTTTATGAGATTACACGATGAATTTTAAAACGAAAGTTGTTGTTTTTTTTTTTGTCTTTTTTTAATTTGCTAACAACTTATGATTGTATTTCTAAAGCAATCATCACTTCACAAACATTTGTAAAATATTTTATTATGATTATTAGTATTACTTTTTTTTAACGTACTTCAATCAGTTAAAATACATCAAGTATTTGTATGTAAGTCAATTGGAAGAGATACGTTGTTATGAAGTGATAGTTGTGTAGTCTAGTAACTCAACTGTGAACCGCAATGCCTTGGATTCAAATCCTTGGTAAGGCATAACTTTATTTTCTTCCTCTTCTCTCGTTCTTCTCCAGAGGATGAGGAATTACCTGGAGAGATGTTTTCCTGTCTTCTCTTCGATTCTTTTTTTTCATCCTAAGCTAGGTTAGCAGTCCGTAAAACACTTACCAGATTAACAACACCATGAGGAGAAGCCTCCCTATCAGATTTGTATTATTTTTCGCAAATGATCAAATTCATAAAAGCACTATCAGTAATGAAAAACAATTTACTATATAATATATGCAATCGTGTTTAAATTTCCATCTCTGTCATAAATGATTAATATTTATGTTTTCATAAATGACTTACGATTGACTTTTTCTATCTGTAGTTTAAAATTCTAAAATTTTATGATATACTCGTTGTTACTGGTCTACGTTGGAATTGTTTTATTAGAAATTTGTTGTTGTATCTTATTTTTAAAAGAACGATATTGCATTAACATGACTTTCTTTTAATAAAGCTACACTTTACTAGAAATGAAACAAAATACATCTCTTCTTCATAGCTATATTTCGCAGGTTATTTACTTTGCCTGCTTCATCAGGCTTACAAATACATAGAATGTTCCTTATAAAACATAACAAAACTTCTTCTAATATAGATATCCCAACATAGAATCATTCATGGTAAGGATGTATCATACATGTATTGTTCGTTATAACAAAATGAATTAAATTCATGCGTAAAATCAATATGTATTGTTCTTAACAATAAAATGAGTAAAAAAAATAAAATGAATTAAATTATTCACAAAACAAAGAAGTAATATATAGATTGTTCATTGTAATAAAACAAAGAAATAAAATTATTGAAATTTTTCCAGTTTCCACAATTAACTTTAAATTTTTCTAGAACCATTTGGCTGATCTCTATACCTTTCTGTTTATTAAAAACATTTAAAACTGTTGATCACACATGCTTCCAATATAAACCTTGTTTCCTTATCGTATATATTCTTGCATATTATTTGGACGATCGGATTCGGATTGTGTCCTAACGTTATGGAATGATGGGCCCAATCAGAAATCTTTGGGTGATTATTACGAACTGCATTTACGTGTTCGTCTACACCAGGGGTTCTCAACCGGGGTCCACAGGGATCTCATTGAATCACACTTATTTTAAAATTGTTTATTATGAATTGTTTACCCGTGTGTAGAATATGTATTATTTACCACTGTAGAATAATTTATTTGCATTAAATTAGTTTTCATTCAAAATAAAGCATAATCATTTACTATTTCGATGAATATTAATGTAATCCCTTTACTTTTTAGCTATGAGGGGGGGTCCACCAAAAAAAAAGAAGGGAAAAGGGGTCCATTGGTAAAAAAAAGGATGAGAAACCCTGGTCTACACGTTCACCCAACTTCCTCCCAGTATTCCCGAAATAGACCCCATCGCAAGTTCTACATTTTAATTTGTATATAATAGCCATAGTTTCTATTATTTCTTTATCTACTTGTTTTTTTGCATATTAAGGCTCCTAAGTTTTTGTTAGCTGTTATTATGTTTATATATATATATTAGCTGTTATTATGTACGTATTATGTTTATATATTAAAAAGCTATACTTTCATTTTCGAATGACTTCATATTCATTGATCTTCTTTATTAAGCAAATAAGAATTCACAAAGATATTTGTGATACTCAAATTTTTTTTTTTTAATACTCAAATTCATTTGGTTACATTTGTACTTTAAGAACTAATTTCATGATAATTTTTTACGACAGTGCATATACATGTGTTTACTAATCTTAATTTTTTAAAAATGAGTAACAAAAATCATTGTAATTTATTTCAATGGGGTTTACTTGAATTAATTCAGATTTATAGAGGTTTTTTGTAGTAATCTTTATAATTTTAAAATTGCTTTGAGTCAACTTAAAAATTCCAAATAAGATTTGGAGAGAATGTAATCTGAGATTGTAGAACATTATTAGAACATAAACAATATCCAAATAATTCTTTTGAAATTAAAAAAAAAAAGAAAGTAAAGTAAAATTTGTTAAATTGTTGTAGTTTAACAACACTTTGAAAATATAATAAAAACACTTTATTTGTAGAAAAAGTAAATAAACAGTGGTATTATTTGAAAAATAAATGTAAAAATTTAATAAGAAAGGTGGAAATCTTTATATTTTCTATTTTCTTAATAAAGAGGATCAGCAAAATGTTTATAGTTCTCGAAATTCTCCTTTGAATGAAACTACAAATGTATCGATTTATTAATTTATTGTTAAGCACTGTTATTTATTACCGAAGGTTCCAAAGAATGATTTTTATTTTATAGTGAATGTAAATGTTATTTGATAGACTGTAGAAGCCGTAGTAATTTACTTTCTTGCTACAACTGTAGAAGTCGACTGTAGAAGACCAAAAATAGTCAATGCTGTGTGTATTTTTCAAAATCGTTTTATTGACATAATATCAAGAAAAAAAAACCAGTTACTTGAAGTGTTAATTCATCACAATAAATCTCATTAAGGGTCAATCTAGATTCTTCCTCCGACTTATCCAGGACAGCTGGTTTTTAGTTTCACTAATTCTCATTCACTCCGTTTGAAATCCAAAGCTGTAAAACTCATATTATTATAAATACCACGTAAGCCTCTTAACTAATACAGTATTTTTCTCTTTTTTTCTAGCTGATTACTTAACAGAATAAACCGTCCAAATTTCAATAATTAACTGAACATACTATTTGAATGAAGAGCCTTAGATTTAAGGATGGTTACAGTTTAAACAGGAAATTTCAATCCTTTTGTTCGTCAATTAAATAAAGATAGCAAATCGGAGCTGTTTAAATCTAATTTACTGGAATTGAATTCATTGTGGGAATCTTCAGAAAAGGTAATTGACGTGGCCTTCGGATGAGGCATTACTTACAGACTTTCTTCCATTTGTTTCTGAGTTTGGAAGCGTTTTCTATGACCTTCCCAGTCTCCTATTCGGTAGACGATTGGCTGATTCTCTGTAGACTCTTTTTGTCTGAATATCTAAAAATACAATTATACTAAACATCAAGCAAATCCCTAGAACTCTTTTTATTGAAATCAAACAAAACTCAAGAGTAATGATAGGAATATTTTTTTTTAATTAATTTTTGGTGTCTAGATCTTTTTCTAATGATAAATTTAACGTGCGTAGAAACATTTCACAAGTAATAAAAAGGGATAAAAACGCACAACAAATAAAATCACTGAGCTACTTTTGGAATATTTGACATCGGGAATCCAGGACAGTCTGTTTCGAGGTTATTACCTCTCCTCAGTTGGATTCACCCAATGTCTGCAGCTCAGTGATATCAAAGAAATATAAACAAAAACACAAGTAAACATAAGAATGGCCCTTCATATAAAAATACATCAAAATTAAATAAAAACTAGAAAAGGGCAATTAGTTAATCCCCGCCAGTCAACTGCTGGCTTATAAAGGATTAAACTATAAGAAAGACATATACATAATGATAAATTTAACGTGCGTAGAAACATTTCACAAGTAATAAAAAGGGATAAGATCTTTTTCTATTTATTGAAATTGACGCTTCGGAGTTATTAAAGTTATCCTAAGTATATATTGGAATCGACGGAACAGAATTAAACCAGACATTGGTTCCCATATTTCAATTGAAAAATAAAGATCCTTATGGTTTCAATTATGAGAAGATAATCTGATAATTTTGTACTTATAACTAGTGAAAAACTTGATTGACTAATTTGCTTGCTCTTGGACTCCCTTTTTCTTTCTTTCTTTCTTTCTTTTTTTTTCTAATTCTTCCTGAAAACGTCTTCGGTTGAAGACGTGGGGAACCAATGTTTGGTTTTCTTTCATAGAGATTAAAGAGAATAATTTTTATTGCATTTATACTCTTTTCTTCTCATATTCATTTGGAAGTATTTTTCTCCAAACGTGATATTCTAAGTTAAAAAAAAATACCATTTTTAAAAATATTATCAGCAAATTTTGTTAATACCGTGTGACATTCTTGCTATTTTAAGAACACCAATCAATTTTTTTTTGTTTTAACCCGATCATTACTCTTAATAGATGATTATTATTTAATTTACTGTGTATTCTTATTTAAAAGAGTTTCGACCATACATCCATGACAGTGATTAACGATAAGAATAAATATATTTTACTTCTTAAATTTTGCTCTTTAACTTCAAAATTTAAATTAAGGGACCTTGGCTATTGGCCGCTTCTCTTCCTCTTACAAATCTTTCAACGGTTCTTACAATATCTCCCAATGTGACGAAATGAAAAGCGTTACTGCTTTTATGTTACTTCTTCAGGTCTTAATTTGTTTATTTTAAGTCAAGAATAGATTAAATTCGCAAATTTCTTCCTTAAAATGATCTAAAGCCAATTAAGTTTGGAATCTGGTAGCTAGCTTGTAACCAAACAAGTCTGTCTGCAAATGACAATTTCGGAGGGGATTTGAAGGCCTTCTGAAACCACCTTTGTAAACATTAGGTAATCTAATCGAGACCGAAGGGGTTCGTGAAGCTTTCGTTCTATTCGTCTATGACTGTCGTTGCTCTGTGCATCAGTCGGCTGTTGTTCTAATCAATAATTCTCATTTGTGAACATAACTTATCTAATCATAGCCGAAATCTATCGTGACTCCGTCGTTCTTCTCTTCATGAACTGCAATCAACATTTTTACCAAAACTTAGTATGTTTTTTTAATCAAATTTAGAAATACATGCAGTAAGAGTGACCTTTTTAATCAAAAATCAAAACAGATGCAACAATAAGACTTTTAATCAAATCCATGCTTACCAGTAACAACATGAGAATGATTATAATATGAGTTATAATCAATTCTCCTATATAAACCATTTGCCTGCCTGTCATTATATTAAATTGTAACATAGGGAAGTTAACCTTTTGCTAATATACTTTGTTAATAAAGTTTTAAAATGCAATAAAATTCTGGATATTATGTTTTTTTAAAGAATAAAATAAAGTTATTCAAAATACAGGATATTCCGTCACGAAACTGACAAACTTCGCCAGTGTGTTCGCATGATTATTGTAAGAAAACAAATAAAATATACACAATGGGTCGATTTGACTTCGAGATATGAATTGAAATGCCGCCTCACAGTAGTTATCGTGCGAACTCATGAAATACCCGGCTTGACTCATTGCGAGGTTCATCATTGTTTTGTTTTATTTAGTCACAGGGATGTATTAGTCTATGTAACCGACGATGTCATACGGTGAAATGCACAATCACTTATCCCTGTATTTAGAAGATGTAACACAAGCAATATGAAAAAGCATCCATACCACATGCAACCAGATAAGCAATTGACAAGAAATTGACAAGCAATCAGACGTTCCTGAATCCATGGATAGGACGGGGTGGATCAGTCACCCGACCAATCACCATTAGATATCTATCTGTGGGGTTGTATGAATGGCAAGTCAGAAACACGGGAATAGTTACTATAAGCAATTGGGAAGCGAAATGAAATACAGAATGTATCTGAAATCTGCTGCCAAACTTAAAGGTTGTATTCAATCATACAAAACAACGAATAAATGTCATATAAACATGGGTCTTGAAATGCGTTATTTCCAAGATATGAACGATGCAACCATACAGAGGTGTTGGTCTTTACGTCGTATCGTAGATCATTAAATTGCTCCTCAGTAATCTTGATATGTAATGTTCAATACCCATCAAAAGTGGACAACCCCCCCCCCCCAAACGAAAGCAGTCTGTGCTTTTCACATACAAGTCTTGCTTTACGAAAGATGCCATTATGAATTTTCATAATGTTCACCACTGGTCCGATGAAAACCCGCATGCTATCACACAGTTACGGCACCAACAAAGGTTTTCCGTAAATGTCTGGATTGGTATCATCGGCGACCATCTCATCGAGCTAGTGTTTCTGCCAGCTAGGCTAACCGGCGATGCTTACTGGGATTTCCTGGAAAATGAGTTGCCTCCATGCCTGGAGGGTGTTCCGTCGTCACGTGTGGTTCATGAATGATGGTGCGCCACCTCATTTCAGTCGTACAGCCCGACGAATTCTGAACCAACGTTATCCTGACCGTTGAATTGGAAGATGGGGACCAACAGCATAGCCTGCTCGTTCCCCTGAATTAAACCCTCCGGACTTTTTCGTATGTGGTTATCTTAAAGCATCAGTGTACACCACACCGATTCATGACGCCCCCGCACTGCATGATCGCATAGTGGATGGGTGCAACACAATTCGGCATGCATCTGGCATCTTCGACCGTGTTCGGCAGTCGATTGAACAACGTTGTGTTGCTTGCATTGCGGCCGGTGGAGGCCATTTCGAGCACTATGTGAAACAGAGCGACTGTACGGCCAACACCTCTGTATTGTTGCATCGTTCATATCTTGGAAATAAAAGCATTTCCAGACCCATATTTATATGACATTTATTCGTTGTTTTGCATAATTGAATACAACCTTTAAGTTTGGCAGCACATTTCAGTATACCCTGTGTAGAGAACGCCAAAACGAATGTGGTGTGGTTGACAGCCGATCGTTTGAGAAGCATGTGGCACTTGTATGTCCACGGGAAAAATACCAAGAAAAAGCGAAGTGAAAGGAATTGTTGTGTTCCCAATCCTTTAATAAGGTTTACGGATCATGTAATAAGAATTTCAGCTTTCATTCTTTAACGAATGATAAAGCATTAAAAAAAGCGTGATGGGCGAAGATTCGCTCGGGAAAAAAGTCGTCGAAATGGAGTCGAATATGCAGCGAGCGATTTTCTGATATAATTAGCAGACAAGTTCGTTAAAAAACAATCTTTTTAGAACTGCTCGTAAATCTATCTATATTCGTTTTATTTATTGCAAACAAATCGAATAATTTAAAAAATAAAGTTTTTCATCGCAACACGCAAATACTGACGGTTGATTCCTTTACAACCCGAGAAGCAACTGTCTGTAGCTTCACGAAAAATCCCTTCTTCCACTACCTATTATGCTCAATGTGGCCACCAGCATTCCGGACTACGGCCCTGCAACGTAACTTCGACTGAGAGTGAACGTTGTAAAATACGGGTCAGGTACAACTCGCCCCGGCCGATTCGCCGCGGTCTGACTCGCCGACGTCCGACTCGCCGGGATATATTGTAATTCTACAAACTCGAGTTAGGACTTTATTTACCTTCATGGGGATAAATTTGTTATTATGACAAATACAAATGATCAGCATAGTAGTATATTTGATTATTTAAACAAAAAATAGGTTAACATTTTTTCAAAAGTAACAAAAAACTATATACCAAGATAAATTTGGATTTCTCAAGAATATTTACAGAGGATTTAATATGTTCTTAGATAATTAACAGTAATCCGCTTTACCTGCCTTAAATTCGTAGAAATTGTTATAAAATTTAAGAACAAAGTACTGTTTTTGTACTTTAAAAAAAAAAAAAAATAGGCGTTAAAACTTAAGAACACGGTAATACTGAATTTTTATCCAGACAAGACCCAGATAAAATAATTTTTATAATTATTCAATATAAACATCCTGGAGAGGGCCGTGCATGGTAACGCATCTTAAGTCCACCCTATCCTTGTATGCATGGTACTGGTTATTATCAACTCTGTTTTTTTATTCACTGTTCAAATTGCAGACCTTCGCGGCGAGTCGGCCCGTTCCCGTAAAATACACAGGGGTATTTTGTCCCACTCCTCTCTAAATACTTTCCATAGTCCATCAACTGTTGCAGCACGTCTGCTCACTAGTCACCGTTTTAATAGTCCAAAGCCACAAAACTCCATCTTGTTGTGGCTTCCATTTGTTGATAGAATCTCAAGGACGATTTAGCCGTACAGTTGAAGGCCTTATCCTTATGAATGGCGACTTTTGTGACGTCACGACCATACATAGCAGGTAACTTCTGAGTGTATATTGGTGCCAGAACATGTTGTTGATAATACTGCGCATTCACTTTGGCATTATTAGCAATTCTACGGATAGCCTATTTACCCCTGTGACAGTATACCGCAGAAACCTTTGGAAAAACTTTTATACACTGGGACACAAAAGTCGATCTGCCTTTTTCGTCGATGGGACGATATGAAATTGCCCTGATCTTTCCACAGTCGGTAAGATGGACCCAAGCCTCATCCAAAGTGACTACAAATCTATACTAATTGCCGGTCAGGGTATAGTTCCTAGAGCTTTCTGCAGTTGGTCCGGCTTTCAGAGAATGGACAAGTGCAACAATGTAACTTTTCCAAAACGATTTATTTTTGGCGCCATATCAGAAAGACTGTATTATTATTACTAACGTAAAATGATACATTCGATATAGAGACACGTGGCTAAGACACTAGAGAATGTCCCATTTTGAATATGGGCGCACGATGTCACGTCGAATTTGTCAGGTTGTAAAGGAATTAACCCTTCGTATCATTACTTTTCGTAGTATTACTACGTTGACAATAGTCTAAATCTGTTTCTGTTTAAGTTTTCTTAAATCCGTGTCTTAAATCTTGATATCGAACTGTACTCAGAGGAAAACTATATACTGTAGTAAGTTATTAATAAAATACAGAATGACAACCTCATGTTTGTTTCTTAGTTCTTAAAGGCAAACGATCTCTAACCATAAACACGTGGTTCAAAAAATAGCTAAAAAATATTTCTTATACTTATTATGTTTTGTCCATTTTCTACATACAGAAGTTTTAAGGTATAAATAAATTAAATAATAAATTATTTTATTCATGATTTTGATTTTAAGAATAATCTAAAGTAAATAGATAGTATGTGAACTATCGTAAGTTACGTCGAAACCTAAATTTTTTTTTTGTCGTTGGATCTTGTATTTGAAAAGCTGTGTTGAATAGAGTAGTGGATTAAATCATTATATTAGACATTTTGAAAGTTTTATTCAATACTAGAGTATTTGCCCATCATATATTATGACGGATAGAAAATTAAAATGAATGTATTGCTAGGAACATAACTAATTTATTTTTAATTACCTATAATTTATTCACTGAAGAACTCGATTTTTGTTTCCAATTATTTCTTGAAAAAAATTATGCAACTTCTATGTTGTCCAAAACATTTTGCAATAGCCTAAATAAAATACATAATAACCTTCAGCCCTGCCCAACCAATAAAAAATATCTCTCATTTCCCTATTATCCCAACTTGGAAAAACCAATAAAGGTTTTTAATCGCACAATTTAATTTCAACATCTCATTTAATCTCAGTAACCAAATAAATGGATTCATCAATTGCAAAAATAATAATCAAGAAAATAATAGTAAAACTACTAATAATGTAGTATACTGCGTTAAATGTCAAAATAAGATATGCCAATATAGTGGGCAGACCTCCCGCCCCTTATACAAACGTCTCTTGGAACATTCCAGGGCAATTACAAATAATAGCCTAACCCACCAAACAGCTAAACACTTTCAAAGTAACAACCATCAATTCCTACCCCAAAAACGCTACCATTTTACACTGTGAAAATAATGACTTCAAGCGTCTCATCGCAGAATCGGATATTTAAACGGATATTCACTGCCACTATTCAGCTTGATGAAGGAATCGTAACGATCTCGAAACAGTCGTCATCCCCCTTCCCCATCCCCCGCTTTTTAATAAGTGTTAACTGATTTTAACTGTTGAATCTTCCGACACTATTACATCTGCGCTGCAGTAGATGTGAGATTTACCGGGCAGCTTTCTGATCTCTTGCGTTATACACAGAGGGACATACACAGAATTTGAAAACTATATACTATAAACTATATGATGATTATTATTGTAAAAAACATAAAAAACATATTTTTTTTAACATAGTTTTCTAAAAGGCATTCCACCAAAAATAAATAAATAAATAAATAAATAAATAAATAAATAAATAAATAAATAAATAATGTTTTTTGATATATAATAATATGTGCTTGATATATAATATGTGAAGAATTTATCTGAGTACCGGGGTTCGGTTCTCATGTGGGTTTCGTGATGGTGGATGATCCGCACTGGGCAGGTTTTCTCGGGGTTCTTCCATTTCTCCTGCACTTCTCCCACCGTTCTTTCTCTCCATCTGTCCTTATTTCCATGGGATAGTATAGGTGAGTGCAAAAGTTCTACCAATGTAGCAAAGTTTGTCAAGTTTATGGGGAGGATGCAATAAACGAAAGCACATGTCGTCGATGGTTTCGTAAATTTAGGGAAGGAGACAGAAGCTGCCAAGATCAGGCTAGGAGTGGGCGGCCATCACACGTTGGACAGGACGATATTGACCAAGCCATAAGGAACAGCCCGAACCTAACCGTGCAAGAATTAGCGGAGACCTTCAACGTACACCGGACAACGGTCGAGAGACGGCTGGTTAAGTTGGGTTTTACGAGAAAGTTGGATCGTTGGATTCCACATAACCTGACAGCTAAGCAACGGGATGACCGAATCGCCACCTGTGTTTCCTTGCTTTCCCGGTACAAAAATGACCCATTCTTGACACGAATTGTGACAGGAGATGAGAAGTGGGTTATGTACCATAACGTAAAGCGTCGTAGGACTGTGTGTCGCCCTTCTGATCCGCCTGCATCGACTTCGGAAGCTGAAGTTCATCCCAAGAAGGTGTTATTGAGTGTGTGGTGGGATGTGCAGGGAATAATTCACTGGGAGGTCCTGCCACTCAACCAAACCATCAATGCTGCCTTCTACTGTCTACAGTTTGACAGGCTGCATTCAAATTTGGTAGCAAAGCGGCCAGGTCTCATCAATCGTCGCGGTGTTATCCTTCATCACGATAACGCCAGGCCACATGCTGCTGTCATCACTCGCCAAAAGTTACTGGGCTTTGGTTGGGAGGTTTTACCCCACCCTCCCTATTCTCCTGACTTGGCACCAACTGACTATCACCTATTTCGTGCGTTGAACAATTCCTTCAGTCAGAAAATCTTTGATGATCTTGATGCTGTGAAAATTGCCATCCAAGACTTTTTTGACTCGAAACCGCCGGAATTTTACTGCCTACATCTCCTACCAGAAAGATGGCAAGTTGTCCTAGATAGCAATGGGGATTATGCACATTAATAGGTACTGTTCATTTTGCGTTTTTTTTGCTCTTCTTTATGGTTAATAAAACCGGGTAGAACTTTGCACTCACACAATACAATAGACCTCCGGTCGCAGTGCTTGGCTTCTCTGCCACCCACATTCACTACGTAACATAACATAACATAACATAACATAACATAACATAACATAAAATAACATGTGAAGAAGTTTAAAAATGTTTTTGAAAGTACAGTACTGTTATTAACTGTAACGATTTTTTGTTTGTTTCGGTTATCTTGTGTTGTTGAACATTTATTTACACATTCATATTAATAGTAAAACTACTCCATAAAACTATTTCTATTGAAAAATATTTATGCTACGCTATCTATTTTATGCAAGAAATTAACAATTACTTTACAAAGAAAATTAAATTTAGATCTTCACAAACATTTACGTTTATAATTCATCTTTACATTTCCATTCATTTTAATTTATTTACTTATTTTTTTTCATTGCTGGGAACACTGTAATAAGCTAAAATGTGAAGTATCCCCCCCCCCCCCCCCAACATAACTGCAAAATTTTGATCACGCTTCAATTTTCTTTAGGAAATGACTTCAAGAGGTGTATATTCTTCTTGGCAATCACTAATTAAAAACTATACCCCCACCCCAATATATGTATACGAAATATAAATTCGCCAGAAAGAACGAAATATATTAGCTCGCGTAAAGCACAACAATTGACTTTGGAGTCTCTGATCATCCAAATGGTGTTTGTTTTTTTCGCCACCAGATGTCGTATCCGACCTCTGCGCTTCCGAATAATTGACGTTGCTGTTTAGCCTCCGCATGTTCCGTGGATGCAATCAACGCGTTACAGCATGTTTACAGCATCGAGATAGAATTTTGAACAATACTTGTGAAAGGTTTCAAACATATTCTAATTGAAATATAAGTTTTAATTAAACAGAAATTACAATTTTAAAAAGCAAATATTAATTAAAATGTCAGTAAGATAATTTTAAATGAGAATTTAGTTATTTAGTTTAAGGGAACATGTTTCTTATTTTAACTTTCCTGAAGATCGAGAATTTCTTTTATTTTTAAATTCAAAAGATTTTTTTATTAAAATAGATTTATTCTAATAGATTTATTTAAATTAAATGTTATTTAAAAATTAGTTCAAAATATTATTTAAAACTAAGATTTTAGTAGAAGCTTGGATTGTGTAGTATGGTAATTTTCAGTTATGTCTTCTTGAAGTATTACGTAATAATATGTTAATAAATAATATAATATATGCATCAATACTTTTTGAAATTTGTAATGTAAAAATAGATTATGCTTATTTATTCGATGAGTGAGATTTTTTAGGTTCACATATTTAAGTGAATAATATAAAAAATTATAAAAACTCATTTATTATATTTTTGGCTACATCAAAATAGAGATAAGTACAATTAGGATATGAAGTACTGAATTGATTGTCGCGTGGGTTTTGCTTTATTGGAATACTTTAATTGTGTGGGGAATAAAAACAAAATGTAATAAAAAGGTTTCAGAATTTAATAGTACAAAGTCGAAGATATAATCGCATTGAGGAATTAAGACAATAGTCTTTTCTTTATCTGCCAGAAAATGATAATTTTATGTAGGGAAAGATAAAGTTTTCGATGAAATAATCCCATGCAATGCAGCAGTTATTCTTTATTTATTTTTCTAAGTTTGTTTAGTTCGACAGTTGTAAGACAAAATGGAGTTTCTCCTGAAACGATGTTTGAACATTAAGATAAAAATCTTTCAAATTCTTCAGCCAACCAAAAATGGATAAGACTTAATTAAAGAAACAGATTTTCAGTTCAGTGAAGAAAACTCAAACTAAATCAAATATGTGCTATCAATTTCTCGTTCTTCCATTTTAATTTAAGTGAACAAAAAAAAAAAAGATGTGAAGATTATTGCTATTCAAAATATTAATTCCATTTCAATTTTTTTTCTTGCTTTATTTTTTTTTCTTACAGGTCTGCTTTTTCCTTTTATTTTGTAATTTTATGTTTCATTCTTTCTTTATTATTCAAGTATTTAAGTTTATTTAATGTCATCACATAAATCTAAAAACACAACTGAAAAACATCACTGTGCTTTTCATTTTTCTTCCTCACATATTAAAAAATTGATTTAATTCAATTTCATTTACTATTTTCATAAATAATGAAAAAATTCCTTATGTTAAGCTTCTTGGAAATAATTTTACTAGCATTTTAGAAATTCTACGAAAAAGTAATTGAGAAAGAGGTTTTGAGAAATAAAAAAATCCAACAAAAATCCGAAGATTTTAAATAAAATAAGTGACTTTAAAGCTCACAACATATTGGGAAATCAGTAGTGACGAAATTACAAAAAACTGCAAAATGTATTTGTAAAGAGATAAGATTTATTTATTATGCTTTCAGTATCTACATCAGAAACTTACAAGTTAGACCTTAGATTTCCGATTATACTAGGTCCTTGACTAATGTTGACGAGGACCCTTTTAAATAAGTTTGTGAAATGCTCGAGAACTGTTTTATTAATGATTTCATACCATCAAATAACCTCTCCTTCCAAAAACAAAACAAAACAAAACAACAACACTGATATCTTCGCGCCTGAGGCCCCTAAAAACGCAAGATTTCTCAAAAAAATAAAGAAAGAAAAAGTAAGGGAGGAAAGAAATTCATAAAATAAGTGAATCATCTTCACTCGGTAATTTTTTATTTTTTTAGAAACAAGATTAACGTTTGTTTTATTAACTTTTTTCATCTACATGTGTTTAAAATGCATTTTTATTTATTTATTTATTTATTGAATTTTATCTAGTTTGAAATGTTTCTGATCAATCCCAGCTCAAACCCCCTTAAGGATTCGTTTTACTCGATTTGTTTGTTCAAAATGATTGACAATGGTTAGAAAAATTTTCATTTATTTCTGCAGAGAAATATTTTTTAATATAAACAATCATATGCATATAAAGTAATCATAATTCAGTAGCATTCAAATTGAATATTCATTAGACCTTTTTTTCTTTTTAAATGATAATCAATTTTATTATTCAGAAGTGTGCAATTTCTTAACATATTATTTGATAACTTGACACTGATATTATTTTACAGGGTGATTCAAAATTTCCTGTACAAACTTTAAAGGTACGTGAAGAAATCCAAAAATAAAATTATTCATAGTGGAACGTATGTTCGCAGACGCCACCCGAATGTGCTAGAGGGCGCTGTTTGGCAGCACATTAGTTGGGTAGTGTGAGCCATCTCATTTGAGACGTTGACTTTGTACAAGTAGGATGTATCGTTTCATTAATGCTCAGAGGGCAGATACGCACCTAACATGTGGGGCAGCGAACGGGAACGAATGAGCCGCTGTAAGATTGTATCGTGAATGGCTCCCGAACAGACGTGTGCCTAATCATCAATCGTGTGCGCGTTTGCACCAGAGATTGTGTGAAACTGGATCCTTCGACTTCGACGGGAACAGGCATGATTGTGTACACCCTACTGTCATATCGTAAACAAAGTGCTAATAAACATGTTGTCTACCTTACTTGTTGTCTTTTATTTCTGAACCTTAGTATCCCTTCTAGCACATTCGGATGGCGTTTGTGGACATACGTTCCACTATGAATACAGTTTGTTATTGTATTCCTGCCTACCTTTACATTTTGTACAGGGAATTTTGAATCACCCTGTATATGATGACCCTTTTTCATGCAAAAAAAAAAAAAGTTAGGTATAAAAATATAGCATCGATAAATAATTTTTAAACTATAAAATTAATTATATCTAACACAAATATGTTTAAATTGCCTTAACTCATCAAGGCATATTAGGCCAGATCTATTGTTTTTGTTTCCTTTTCATAATACAATATTTTAATTCAGTTTTGTTCGTTAATTAGGGTTTTCTCAATAACAGTTTATTAATAATAATTATAATTTCGTGCTTTCCCACTTTTATTGATAAGATGGCAGAGAGTGCTTGATAATGAAGATTTTTACTATCTTTCTTCTTTGAATTACATTAATAATACTTAAATACTTTTATTTCGAGTAGAACATAAATTACAAATTTCCCAAAACTGCAGGAAACACAATTGAAGTTAAGAGAAAAAAACAAAGGAACGGAACAACATCAGTAGCGCCATCTAGCGACTGAAATTCTTATTACAAATTTGTATTTAAATTAATAAATAATCTTTTTATTCGATTATTTCTTTATTTTTTTTCGTGCTTATTTTTTAATTTTAATCTATAGAGTCGACATATCATCTATATTTATCTTTTATTTTTGTGATGGATTAAATTCTTTTCATATCTGCTAGCTCTGACATGAAAATTAACAGATGCCAACATATCTACTTAGATAACAAGTTAATATCCAAGTATTAAATAATAATAATAAGAATAAAAAACAAAATCAGCGCTATTAAATTTCCAAGCCATAAGAAGTAGTTTATATCCTGAATCTTAATTTATCCTTAGTTCTTAATAGCAATTTTTAGGGAATCCTTATTCACTTCTTTTTTTTATTTTATTTACTACCATATTTATTACCACATTTGTTAACAAATTTTCTTTCTGTAAACTTTTATTTATTTATTTATGTAGTTATTAATCAAATACCTATCAGTTCATCATTAATTTCACCAGTAAGAAATGGAGAGTTGTATTTTTTTTTGTACAAATGAGTTTAAGAATTTAAAGTAACCTTTTGCAAAACTAATTTTCTGTTTGAAATCATGAAACTTTATGTTAATCAAACAAAATTTGGTTAAATTGAATTCAAACGAAAATTAACTATATTCTTTGATTTTCATTGAAAAATATTGCTAAAATAAAATCCTAATTGGTATCTTATATTTTGATTTCAATTTTAACTAAATGTATGAGTTGATTTAAAATTTTTAGGAAATTAAAGAGTTGAAAACACTTAAAATTATGATCTGGTATTTTGGCTTGGCTCGAGCTGTTACAATTTTATTTTTTTTTAATTCATTAAAACTGCTTTAAATTACAAATTAGAACTACAGTAAACTCCCGATTATCCGCCGACCTCTCCTGTTTCCATTTTTTTTTTAACTGTACAATAAATTAAGGAATTAAAAAAAAATAAATGATAGAATAAGGTAAACAATAAAAGAGGCTAACAAAGTAAGTGAAGACAATTATAGACAAACAATTTAAAGAACGACCTTGTGGGCGGAGCTTAGGCAGGCAGGTTACCCTAAATTACGGGAGAGCCTTCCCATAATAATAAAATTTAGAAATAAATAAATAATTTAAAATAAAACAATTGTTTAAATGTATGTACTGTAACTGTATGTATTGCCATTTTAATGTAAATAAAACATGTTAAAAGCATTTTTATGTTGATATTCCTCCTATTTCGGATTATCCGCGGAATTCGCTTACCCGGAGTTGCCGCGCCACCCAATTCCGCGAATAATCGGGAGTTTACTGTATTTCGTACTCAGTTCTATGTTGTTAAAATTTATGAACTTCTTTTTCTTATGCAAAATAAAAGAAGAAAAAAAAGAAATCTTATTATATATAATAAATAAGAAAAAATATTTATTGCTTTTTTTAGGCAAATAATTATTTTATTTGTATTTATACGTAAATTTCAATCTTTTTTTTTTTTTAGATGTTTGTGTCTTTTGTTACAATTTCTAACATAAAAAACAACATCAAATAAAGTGTATTTTATTAAAAATAAAAGTTAGTACATTTTAACAGCTTTGAATGAGGAGTGGGAAGAGGAACTGTCCGCTTTTTTTTCAGATTGTACAGCAACTAAACATTATCATTATTTTAATAATTGTGAAAACGTCATTTCTCAATAAATAAAAATATATACTATACATTACGAACTTATACAAATAATTTTATTTTATATTAAAGACTTGCTTTTGGAAACATTTATTTCTTTAGTTTCATTAAGTTGATGGATTTCTGCTTAAATTAAAAAAAAAGAGAAACGAAGAAGAAAAAAATAAGGGTGTAAGTTTTACTCGATTTTATATAATAATACGTGATCAAAAAATACTATTTAAAATAGGATAGGAAATGATAATCAAATTCCAGTATGACATTTCGTGAAATTGGGGAAAGTGAAATCAAAATTTTTGTAAGAAGATGACCTTGAATATTGAGAAATGTTTTCTTAGTAATAGTGTGGGCTTAATTTCAAAGCTTATCTGTCAGTTATATTTAATGTCTTTCAAGAGTATTTCGTTTTTAACATTTGATAGATTAATTGATCGGAAAGAACTGGCTAGGATCCAATGTTATCAGTTCATTGTTAGTCTTTGTTTTTTACAGTTTTCTTCTTTTTTTAATCAAAACTCACCTTTCTAAAGATCATTAAAAATGTTCCAATCTAACGTTGGCATTACTAGGAGAGTAAAAAAAAAAAAAAAAAAAAAAAAAAAACTCTCTAAGTTTATTTTGTTTATAATTAATTATGAGAATTAAATTTCAGAACAAACTTCTCAAATATGAATTTAAATATTCCTTAAAAAGAACAAATAGATAGCACATCTATGAAAAAATAAAATAAAATAAAATAAAATAAAATAATTAAATGCACAATGGGTGCTTGGGTAACGAATCCAACTACTCCAAACGGAGCAGTTTCATTTCTTTTCAAGGATACAACTGATTTCGATCTCGTTTGTCGACTTGTGTGCAACGATTCACTAAGAGCTTAGTGTAATAAATTCAGAGGAGAAATTGAAGTTTCAAGTTTCCATTAGCGTCAGTATAGAGTTGCTTCTCTCCAACGTAATTAACATAAGACGAAAACAAAATCATATATCCATTAATTACTGTTAGCTGGAATTTCGATTGAATCTCCAATGCAATTCATCTATGAAACGGAATATGGTTGAAAATCCTTAATTACCATATAAAATATGGTATAATATATAATTACCATTATTTGCAGTAGGATTTTTGGGCAATCTTTTCACAATGTTAAAGACATGTAAAACAAGAAAAATCTGGTATTTTTTTTTTTTTTTTAAAATGGAAATTTTGCTTGGGGGGGAAAAAAGTTGGGCAAAGTTGGAAAAGAAAAAAAGTATGAAGGAATAATATTAATTTTTTTAAAACTTATTTTTTTTTTTTGGAAAATCGTTTTTTTATCTTAAGCATTTTTATGCTACGATGTAATTTCGAGGCAGAGATAGGCAAGAATATACTAGACTTTGTATATATATATATATATATATATATATATTCAGTGACGATGGCAAAAGAAGTTTTGGAAGAGAAAATAATCACCTATTTCGAATCTTACAGAATTGGTTATTTAAAAAATATTGAATTAAATATTAAAAACGTATTAGGCAATACTTTATGAAAACTATCGGAAAATCGAGATTTATAATGTTTTGAATTTTTTTGACAATTAAAATTGCTATTTCAAATAGCATTTTATTAAAAACCATTTAGATAGCTTTGCATTAAAAAAAAGTGTTTCTTTAACAGTCATAATAATTTAATTAAAAATTTATTAAAAAACATTTTAAGAAGATTTTTTAATTTTTTTTTTCTTTTTCAGTCTAATTTTTGAAATTTTTTTTTTTTTTTTATAAGGGAATTATTAAATAACAACGCAAAAACACAAAATTTAATTTTACTCAACATTTTTTTTCCTTAGAAGCAACTTTTTTTTTAGTAGTCTATGTTATTACACTTTTTATCCAAATTTCTCATTTCACAAATTTACCATTGACATTATTTAATTTTACAAATGTGATTGAATGTTCCTTCTATGGAAAATCTCCAAATCAAATGGTCAAAAAAAAAAAAAAAAATACACACATACATATAACTTTTGGCTTCAAGTGAGTCGCTGTCAGAAGTTACCAGAAGGACATAAATTCCAAAGAAAACTATTAAAATCCAAACAACGTATTTTCTATCGATATGTTAAACAAATGGTCCATTAAGTTCTTTTAGCTAATCTATTAATTTGGACGTGGTTTAAAAGATTAAAATCAAAGTAAATAGATGGATAAATTGGTTGGGGAAAAAAAAAAATATATATATACAACAAAAAATCAGTCTCCATAAATACTAAACTTAAACACTACAATACAGTGATTAAACCAGAATGTTTATATGCATCGGAGTGTCTTGCAATGAACACAGCCAAACAACTAGATGAAATAGAAAAGAAGGAAAGAAAAATAATACGGAAAATTCTTGGGCCCATATATGATAACGGAATATGGAAAATGAGAAGTAATGAAGAAGTCTACAAGAAGACAGAGGGAATTGTGAATACAATGAGGAAAAGGAGGATAACATTCTATGGACACATGAAGAGAATGGAAGAGAGTAGAATGACAAAACGCCTCTTCAATTACTTCGACAAAAACCCAAAGACACAGATAACCTGGTTCAAAGAGATCAGAACCGACCTAGAGGAAATGAACATTACTGAGGAGGAAATAGAAGATAGAAATAAATTCAGATCAAAAGTTAAAGACTTTAAGGGTTTCCACAGGAGGCAGAAAGTGATTGGGAGCGGAGTTTGGACTTTGGACAGACGGGAAAAACAGAGGGAAAGGATGAAGGAGTATTGGAAGGAGAGAAAAAGGAAGGAGAAGATGAAATCATGAACAGTTATTTCACGTGGTCCCCAGTCGGCCAAAATCGAAAGAAGAAGGAAATGGATAAATTAATTCGAGTCAGACAAATTAAAGTAAATAATGTGAATTTAATTAATTTCTTTTCAGAAGATGAAAAATTTACAGTGGTTTTTTATTCAACCGATTTGAAAAAAAACGTTATCGCGACCTAAAAGAAAAAGAAAGAAAAATAATGAACAAATTGTTAGGAATATATTTTAAGAAAAGTAGGCTTTAAGTTCCTAGAATGATTTTTTTAAATTTTATTTATTTATTTATTTATTTTTTTTTTTGACTTACGATTAGAAAAATCAGTCGAAAAGTCGCGGGATAAAGTCTATAAAAATTTCATGAAGGAAAATTATATTATAAATTTAAAATTGAAAGATAAAAAAAAAACAAACAAGATTTAAGATATTGTTAATGTAATGGCTTAAAATAATAGGACTTCATGTCAATCGGGCTTCAACTGACAAATCATCTAATGTATCATGACGATGTCAATTACGATTACATTGCTCCTTTTTAATTGATAATTAATATGCGATTTTCTCATAATAGTATTCTTATTTCTCTGAACGATTATGAATATTTTCATTATTGTTTTACACAAATTATTATCTCATCAAATATTAATATTGAAGCAAATGCATTCGTTCCCCTTTCACAGACAATACGTTGCAGCAGACATTTCACCACAGCGGACGATAGATGGCTCCACTGTTTTGTTGCTTTCTTTCGCTGCAGCCTGCGATACAACTGTTGAATGTTAAGCTTTCTTAAACTTTTCACAGGATTTCGCAGACTGGCAAGTATTCGGCTATTAAGAAACACTGTACAAAGGAATCTATTTATCTGTTAAGAATGATTCGTCTCTATAAAGAAATTTTATATCTTGCTTTTTATGCCTTCAACAAGTATTATATTAGTTGTCTTATGCATAAATAACAAGCATAGAACGTCTCTAAACTTAGCGTAGTGTTATTGGATCCAGAGGAAATTTGAGACAGGGGTCAGCGATACTAAAAGGTAGCTGGGAAATCGCTCTTCTGCATTTAAAAGTAGTTTTCATTAATTTTAGGAAAACTTTGCAGGACTTAAAAATAAAGAAACAGGATTAATTAAATATTATTTAAATGCAGAAAATAAATCTTTCATCATGACTTACTATTTAATTCATAAAATATTGTGATGAGGAATAGCGCTATTATAACTGATTCAACAGCCGTGATATTTTTCTTTTATTGAATCTGTGAACAATAAATACATTTTTGGTTCGTTTTTTTCAATTCAAATTGAAAAGACGAACCAAAGTTTTATTTTAAATGCGTTAAGGTTTGTTTTGTTTTCGGTTGAAATTTTGTTGCCTTCAACTACCTTTTTAATTTTAAATCCACTGAAAATTCTCCAATCACTGTAAATCACGTGATTGATAAATTAGCCAATCACATAAATAGTCTTCAAATACTAGAAAATTCTAAAATTAAATATCTTCTCAATAAAGGAAAACAAACACACATACTCTTCTAATAAATTCAATATTTCAGTCTTTTCACCAAAGACTTTCTTCAGGAACTAAACAAATATAAGAAGAGGAAAAAACAACGTCCTCCTTCTTATCAGCGAACAAATTTAAATAAACAACACACATTGACAAATAATAATCAAGAATGCTACTAACACAATCTTATATTATAAAAACGTTATTCTGTCTGTCAAAAGACTTTAGGTTTTTCCAATTTTGTGACCAAACTGTAAGAGATAGATTGGTCATGCAAATGGACAAAATATAGATCTTTTTAAGACAAACAAAATGCTACAAAAATCTTTCGAAAAATTTTTTTGGTTTTCAAGATGTCGCCTTTTAAAGGGTCAAATTTTGACTTTTTCTCAATTTAAACGAAAAGTATAAAAGTTGGAAGAGAACATTATATTGAGAAAAATGTTGGTATTTGAAAGTTCTATCGAACGATATATCAGTCATTCACAAACGTTTCTGCGTTTGCAAGAAACATGCAAAAATATGAAAAATTTCATATTGACGCCAACCCGCAATAAACCTGACTTAAGCGGAAAAGCCCACAACGGGCTGGGAATTCGTATATTCTCCGATCTCGATATTAATTTGCTAAATAAATAATGGTTTTTTTTTTTTTTCTTTTTTTTTTTTAATTCTATACATGCAAAGGTTCAGGAGCGAAGCGGCGGTATATACCCGGCTATTATTATTATATATTATAAAAACCTATATTGTAAAAACGTTATTCTGTCTGTCATTCTGTAAGCAAAATGTTAAATTACAAATTACTAAAACGTCGGAGCAAGGAAATCTTTTGGAAAATGATTCAAGAATTTTCACGAAACATGTTATTTATCATGAAGTTTTATAATAAAACCTAATATGTTTCGCTATCAAAAATGTGTTTGTATTATCAAACACAAAATATTAACATTTTAGCCATATATAAACCATCAAACACAAAGAAAGGTAAATTTGCTGAAGAATTAGAGAATCTATTCATAAAAAATGAAGATATATTAAACAACTGCCCAACTGTACTAATTGGCGACGTAAATATAGATCTTTTCAAAATGAATAAAAACAATGCAGTACAGAAATACCTAAAACTTATGTGCAATAATGGTTTCAAAAATTGTCTTAACGGAACAACAAGAAACAACTGTACAATTCATGGAAATACGAAAACAAATACAGATCATATTTTCATAAATAAGCATGATATCGAAACACCATGGATAATATGTAAAGAACGAATCTCCGATAATAAGAGTTGAAAATGAAAATAATAGATCCAAATATAATCTACAAAGAACTAATCAATGAAGTTAACAAAACAAAATTCTTGAAAATCTACATACAGTAAAACCTCGTTAAGTCGTCACTCAAGGGACCAAACATTTTTGACGACTTAAGCGGGGTGATGACTTAGGCGGAGTGGGAATTTTTGAAAAAAAACAAACAAAATAACACTGAAATACAGTATTTTTATGAAATGCTGTAAGATTCGGTAAGAAAAACAAGATTTTCAGAAATCAATTCAATGTTCAACTCCTTAGCAATTTCCATGGCTGTTTCTTTGAGAATCATGGAAATTGCTAAGGAAATCGGCACATTTTGCGATCTGGCATGTTTTAGCCTTCGAACTAAAACCTCCTCCATATCGTCAAAGTTCGATTTCCTCGTTCTCTTTCTTTTGTCTTTGCAGTCAGCTTCTTCAATTACTTGTTTCGATGATAGAATATCGTTTAATGTAATCCTAGGAATATCGTGTTCTTTGGCAAAAGCTGTTTTCGAAACATTTGATTTTTCAAAAAGTGCAATTAAGTCTTTTTTTTCTTTAAAAGATAACGAGGTAAGTTTTCGTTTCCCTTGCATATTAAAAACGTAATCGAACCACGAAATTGCAAGAGAAAAAAATAGCCCTTATAGCGGGGCTTCCTCGCTATGAAATGAAGTCACACTCAGGAGCGGTCAAGAAAATCGTCTACAGGCGACAGAGTCGCAGTGAGAAGTGTGCTTTGAATGATTAGTAGCGAGATTCTAAGAATCCAAATCCTCCGAAGGGTAGGAAAGCAATGAAGTGACAGGCATGGTCGAAAATTCCACGTAAAGGCTTAGCCTTCTTAAAGTGAAGGGACGGGGCTGAAAAGACAACCCGATGGCATGCAAAATGGAGAAGAAAGATGCTTTTGGCCATTTTGAGGGTGAGAGTTATCCGGAGTAGAATTAAATTTGGTGACGGCTAAAGAAGGGTTATTTTACATTATTGTGTATGAGACCTTGTCGGGACCAAAGGAAAACGACGACTTAAACGGAGTAACAACTTATCCGGGTGACGACTTAACGAGGTTTTACTGTATATAAAAAGAAATGTCTTGACTCACTCACTGACTCATGAACGCACACCCCAAACCTTGGACCTAGAAAGCTGAAATTTTGCACAGAGGTTCCCTTTATGATGTAGACAAGGAATAAGGCCGGATTTTTCGAAATTCTCACGGGCTAGGGAATAATCTGGCAAACTGACCATTAAGTGTGGGGCGGCAACCCCAGGTGTGTGGCGCCAACCCACAATACACCTGAGTTAAGTGGATAAGGCCACAAAGGGCTGGAATGTCGTATATTCTCCGATCTCAATATTAATTTGCTAAATAAATAAAGTTTTTTTTAACGCTATATACATGCAAGAGCGAAGCGACGGTACCCGGCTAGTAATATCTTGTTAGCATTAAGGTCTTACACAAATAAATAAACCCTTTGGCAATCACTGTTATAAAAAAACTTTTACAATCATAGTTAAGTAATTGATGATACCTAATTATCACTGACATTAAATTTATTTTTTAACTTTTGGTTTTTCTCCATAAATTTTTTGAATAATACGAAAGAAATTTCGTTGACTTTTAAACCTTTTTTCTTTATTCATACATTTACACCAATTAATGAAACATAACTAATAACTATAGTAAAAATCTATCTGTTTCGTTCTGCGATTCATAAATAATAAATTTGTTCGCTGATAAGAAGGAGGACGTTGTTTTTTTTTCCTCTTCTTATATTTGTATAGTTCCTGAAGAAAGTCTTTGGTAAAAAGACTGAAATATTGAATTTATTAGAAGAAGTATGTGTGTTTGTTTTCCTTTATTGAGAAGTCTTCAAAAACGTTTATTATTTACAAATAAAGCAGAAGCATCTAGACTTACTTTGATTTTGACGTTTGAACATTTCACTAAACGAAAAAATCATCAGATTGTTTTGAGTTACATACAGAGCGTTCCGAAATAAAGGAATCACTTTGGTAAGTTTATGGCGAGGTAAGGAATCCTATAATAATTGTAAGAAAAAAAAATCCCATGCCACCTTACAAGAATTGTACATCTCTTGATAGGCATCAAATCTATAATCTTTTTCTTTCTCTTCTCTGTGTGTGTGTGTATGTTTACTATATTCGATGAATCTTTATTTTCTTTAAATGATTACCGGTATATTATAACTAACGGTAACTGGTGTGAAATCGAACTGCCTTACATTATTATGGAATTTGTCTAAGAGAAATTCGGAATAATTGGTGTTGTGGTATCTCCATTTTTGCAATAATTTTCTCTTGTTGACACAATAAGGAAAAAAAAAAATCAAATCTTTTTTTCCCCGTGAATTGCTGTACTTCATGTAAATGTAGTTTTCCTTAAAAACGTATGAAAATGTTTTCATCATTTCATATCATGAGATATTTATTTAATCGGTGAAAGTCTAAAACATATAATTTTAGGGTTTATAAAATGAGTTCTCACATTTCATTGGGTCTGGACAGTGGCAAGTATACAAGAATATACTCCTCCACTCCGTATTCGAAGGATGCAGGACACAACTTTGGTCTCTCAGTCAGAATATCGCATCACCTCCCGAGTCTTCGCTAATGTGAATAATTTTAATAAAGTGAGAGAAGAAAAAAAAATGCCCTATTTATATTACTGCAATCAAATAGCAAATTTTCTCAACGATATTGCAATATTACACACAATATAAAATCTATTTCTCTTCACGTAAATGTCCATCCTGTAATACTTTCTATTTCACCAAACTACCTTTACAAGAATAACCTGGTTATAATTAGAAAATAAATAACCGAAGTTTATAATTTACAGTTAGTATCACGGAGAATGTCGTTAATAGGAAGCTTTTTTTTTTTCGTTTTTACCATTTTTTTCCAATATTTTCTAAGACTTGAATTTGTTAGTATATCACTGTGTCCTTTCATTTACTTAAAGCTAAGACTATTTATTGGATTATTGATTGTTGGAAATTTCTCTATACATTGTTGACTCTATTGTATAACTAAGAGAGGAGAGATTAATAGAAGCCTCCTTTGAAATTCCAGAGTCTCTATCAGCATTTTTTCTTCTTTCTTTCTTTGGGCGTTGCAAGCGGAGTCGAGTGGACGACGAACAATTTCTAAAAAGCGTGCTCTAGTGGGAGGGAAAGTCAGGAAGAAAAAAAGAGGGAAACAATGGAAAGGAGGTTTCTCATCTTTCAGTTTGTGCTGAATTGACAGTGCTTCTGATCGAGATAAATCGGATGGCACCTCCGCGAAGCCGCTGTCTGCACTCGAGCGAACGCCGCCGAACAAAAGAGCAACGGACACCGCGATAGCGACGGGATTCGTCGCCGCTTCCGGAATCTCATCGCTTGCTATCTTTTTCCGTGAGTACGGACAGTCAACATATTGTGACACATCTACGATCGCGCGAACAAAATTCCATTCCTACTTTTTATTTTGATATTTATTGTGCCGTTTTGAAAAGACGTGCGATTCACTGTCATTCGCACCTGCGTCACAACCACAGCCCATTTGAAATCGTTTTCTGGGAAATTTTTTTTTTTTTTTTTCGTCAACGAAGTTGAACTTCTCAATTTAAAAAAGATTTCTTTAGAGAGATAAGAATAATGCCAAACGCATTTTCGCTTGAAATTTACTTGTTAATTGATTTCTTACTAAGCGGAAATAGTGATTGACCGAAACCAAACAGTGACCCAAGAATACGTGCCCTAAAAAAAAACAAAGATCTCAATTATATTTCAAACATTTAATATATGAACAAAAGCCGTGTGGTTTCATTTTTCTTTCTTAATTTCACTCCTGTTAACAGAAAGTGCTCCTTTTTCTGCTCTCAACTGTGAATAAGGTCTAGGATGTATAAAGATCTTTATGTTCAGTTATGATGGACCAAATTTCCGTGTAGTCATGGCCTTCCTGGATTCGGACTGTTTTAGTCTACCTCTTTTCTACATGTTCAGGTAAGACTTACTTAAAAAAAATCTCTAGATTTATTAACAACGATCGTTCTAAAAGTTATAATTAATTTCGTATTATACATCTTTCAAATATCCATTAATGAAGCTAAGTTTATTAAGTCTATGAAAAACTTTACGTAACAGTAATTGTAGCAATAGTAATTACGAATATATGGAAATATCAATCACATCGTATATATTTTTCCAAAGAATGTTAATGGTGCACATCTGTACATTTACAGATAAAAAGAGAAAAAAAAAATCCGAGAATTAGTATTATAAGCAATTATAGTAAACAGAAAGTTCTTACATAAATAAGTTAACATAAAATACATTATCAACGACATACTAAAACAGTATTTTTCTTTAAAGTTTAATATATGACATGACTTCATCTCATTTTGAGAATTTAGATTTGCCAAATTATAATTGCGCTTAGATCCATAATCTAGTTGGAATTCTACCGAATTTCTTGGATTGTTGATTTACATTAAGAAAGAAAGAAAATGTTAAAAGCTTTAATACACTAAAAACAAAAGCAATGTACAGTCTGTAATTTAATTTTTGGAGTCTTTTAGAACATTTCTTTCTTCAAGCTCCTGAATGTTCCATTAACATTAAGTAATTTGTGTTTCATATTTTGAGTTCTATTTTTTTTAAAATTTTGTGTTAATATACGTAGAATTTCATTCTTTTTCTTAAAGTTCTTAAAATGAATTAATCAAGTTAGACTTCAAATTGAGAATGGGGACTTGCGATCCATTTGTAATACACCCGATCAGTGGCGCAGCCAAGGGGGAGCGCTAAGGGGCTGAAGTTCCTCCAAACCCAAAAATAAAGAAAGACAAAACGTGAAGAAAACCTTTATTAAAACACTGTATCTTATTATTTTGGGAAGTGATCTTTAAAGCAATTTATTTTTAAATGGGCTTACATCTGAATGGACTTTTTACAATATCCTTAGCCCCCCAAAACCTTAATCCTGGATGCGCCACTGCACCCAAAGCACCAAATTTCATGCACCTTTCGAAGGACCTGCTTTCGAATGTATTTTTACAACTGTACTAAAGATGTTCCAAGTTTTTACTTAATCATTTAATTAAGAAATTAGATTTTATTCAAAATGCAAGTTTTGTTTTTTTAAATTCAGTTTTAAAGATAAGAAAAAAACTAAATAGTATGTTAGTAACATATTATTACATTTCTTGAAAATATCCATTACTATGTTTCCAATCCAAATTTCTTTTAAATTGATTGTTAATTTATCTATTTTTTTAACTGTATTTAAATTTTTGTTTTCTGTTTATATCTGATTAGTGTCTTTATTTAATTCAGTCTATTAAATCTCTTTGAATGCAAATTAGAATTCATTAATTCATTCACTCTTTAATCTATTCATAACGGAATAATTATTTTAGAAATTCTATTTTCGTGTACTTCTGTTTGTATTAGTTAAATGTTTCAGAACAAATTAATTTTTGACTTTTCAAACTTTAATATTTATCTACAACTCGGATACATTAATATAGTTTATTAAAGGCTTTATTTATTTATAGTTTCAATCCCACACTGGTGTGAATAATTTATAAATCTGCAAAGCATTTTCTACATTTAGTCACACGTAGTGTTATTAGGATATATTGAGTTTTAATAATGATAAATCTTTAAAATTCACGAGTGAATTGAACTCGGAAATTCATAAATAAAGGCAAGATGACGCAGATAGTTGTAGGTTTGCGATGGTTTTTATTAAGAGTGAAGGGGGTGTTGAAAGATGAAGAGCAGTAAAATAAACAGCTTATATTATGTGTTTCTCTGGCCCCATTAAACCAACATCAAGTAGATATTTAATAAATTGGCAGATTTTTTATAAATATAATCAGGATATAAGAATACTAGATACTTCTGCATTGTAATACAAAATAAAATCTCAAAAAAAAAAAAAAATTAGAAAAATGAACAAAACTAGAAAGAGTGATTCATCAGAGAATTGTTTTAGCACTTCTCTTTTAAATAGACAAGTTTTTATAAATAAACGACAAATTTAGAATAATTAAAATGAGTAAACGAAAAATTCTCAATAATAATAATAAAAAAAATATATATCCATCTACGTAACACAAAACATTATAAAGAAATATAAACATTTTTTAATCCCTACAAGAAAAAGTAAATGAGGTGCACGATTCCTTAGTCTTCCTAACAAACTTTTCAAATACAATTTATAATGTTATAATAAGCTTACTTTGGCTTTATAAAAGTTGAAAAGGATTTTTTTAAAAATTATAATGCTTAGTTAAAAACTTTATTTCGTTACGTTTCCATACAAAACAAACTGGAGTTTCAGCTCCACCAGATGAAAAAAATAACATGAATAATAAAGATATAGTAGAGATTCAGTCTAAGAATTATGCTTTTTTGTTGCTTGTATTGTATTTCAAACCGGCGGAAGTCGGAGATTTTTCCACGGTTCTTACTCCTTCAGACGGACCTTAGGGTTCCCCAGCCCTCTTTCAAAAGATACTGGATTTCTTATTCTGGATACAAAGGCGTATGGGCGGGCGTCGGAATGACCATTCGACTTCAACTAGTGCCGTTGGTCGAGAATCTCTGGGAGCCTCAAATCTTCCGCATATCCAAGAGCCTGCATGGCTTGTACTGGAACAACTTTACCTTTTTGTTGTATTTCAAGGCTGTTTTAAGTGTATTTGACCTTTTTTTTTTTAGCGTACGATAGAATTATATAATCCGTATGGATACATATAGAGAATTTGAATAATTTGTGATTTCTTTGTATTTAGGTTTTTAGACAGTGTTGGGTTCAAAAATGGTACGTACTGTCTATATAAATATGTATATACAGTAGGCCTATATACATATGTGTGTGTGTGTCTAAAGAGTACGGGTATCGGCGCATCTAAGGATCATAATTTATCTTGTTTGAATCAACTGTTTAGTAATTTGAAATTAGTTTTGGAGGATGGAACTTCCTTTAACAATTTAACAAAGCGGAGATAGGAAATATCTCTGAACAGTTTCGAGATAAGAAGTATTTCAGACTTAGAAAAAGCTCTGTGATGGAATAATATAAATATTGAATTTTTAGAATATGTAATTGAATGAGATTAAAATCACAACATAATACAGCAACATATGGTGGCGATCGGAAAAATTTAAAGAAATACGAAAAAAAAAGAAGTCAGTATGGATTGCCGATTCCAGTGAATTTTATCTGGAATACCTTTTTTTGTATCCCAGATAAAAGAGGCTGCCAGAAAAAAGAATTCAAGTTGGATACAAATAAAAGTTATCCTTAATTTGAAAATTTTTTCCGACTATTCTTGAAAATATTTAGTCTAACTTGAATATGATTAATGAATTATAATTAATTGAATATGATTAATATGATTAACATATGTCATTGGTAAAATAATGATTTCTAGTATTCTTTTTTGAATTCTGTTATCTAATAGGCCTAATTGACCCCTCACCTCTTCAGTGTCTGTGTAGCGGTTCTCCGTGTAAAATGCTTACAGAAACTACGTAATCCTAAAATCTACATCAAGGGATTAAATTTTGCTCACTTGGGCAATAAATAAAATACCAGTTATGACAATTCCAATGTATGAAATACACAGACAATATTCACTGATCCTGTATTCTTCAATATTCGATTTTCATTGAATTTTAATCATCAACAAAAAACTCAAAAACTCTACTTTAATGTCGACATTATTTGCCTCCCACGAGGAAGCTGTGTCGGAACCTGTGTTCGAATCCCGGCGTCGGCATGGATGTTTCCTTTCTTTCCTATATTTGTGTTTCTTCTCTTCCTCCGCTGTCTATGGCACTGACAAATATTCCAAAAGTCTAGGGTATGTACTATACTCCTCCAAGGATGAAAGTACTCGTGGGATGTTTCCGCGGCCCTACTCAGAGTAAAGGATAATAAGAACTTGGGAATTGATGAACAAAATGAGACTAACTAAAATAAAATATCGACATTAATTCAATACTGATCCTATTGAATCTTCTGTGACTTGAATCTGTTCTAACAGGCATCTGTATGGTTCGCAATAATAGTCAAAAACAATTTTGTATAAAAATGGTAAATAAAATAATTTCTAGTAAGCAGAGCAGGAGTGCTTGGAAGAAAAAATTAAATCTGAAAACAATATAAAACTTTTAATTATTGACAAATGAATGTTATAAAAATTTAGTAATTGTACTTATCACTGGAAGATTAAAAAGAACAACTCTCTAATAATGGCTACTGAAAAGATGTGGTAGTTACTTGTGCAAACAGACAATAAAATTAAATTAAAAATAAAATTATTCAGTTCTAATGCCCCTATTAATAAGTGAAGATTGTTTTAGATATTCTGAATTAAATAACGAGAAAATCAAAAAAAAAAAAAAAAAAAAAAACCTCAAAAGGAAAAAAAAAAACAACAACAACTTTGTTTTAAATAAGTTTTGTTTTTCCTTTTTTTTTTAAATATTTCCTTTTTTTTTTAAATATTTCCTTTTTTTTAAAATTCAGAATTGATTTTTATCCTAGGTAAATCGTTTTATATCTGATAATACTTCGCCTAGCTCCCAATAATGTTCCCAATAAAGCTCCCATTTTGTGTTATTGTATTGTGACTGGAGCACGTCCTGTTCCTGGTAAGAACTACTGTTTTCAAATAACAAATTTTAGTTTACGAGACATCTTTTAATTCTCGAACTCCCAAACACGAAAACCACAGCTGAGAGGGCCATATCGATTGTCAAAAACCGCATCGATTCTCAACAATTGTAATTTAATCAGAAAAACCTTTCTTGATCAATATTCTGAGTGAAAACACTTTAAAACCCTCACTTATGATTGACCAAACGAAGAATTCTTGAATTGTTGAAAGAAGTTTTGAATGAAGAAACAAAAAATAAGTAACACAAAATTGTTTTTTTAAGCACAAAATAAAGAGGAATAAACTATTAAAATTTGGATAAAAGATCTTTTCGTACTTTTTTCCTTTCTTTGAGCCTTATTTTTTCACAACTAACTAATTAACTAACTAAATGACTAATATGATTTTTTTTTTTACAGAAAGTAGTGCATTGTTACATTATTGCAGATTAACTCATTCCAAAAGTGAACTTTTTTTTCACTTCAAAATAAAACTTTTGTACAAGCGCCTTATTTTTTAAAGCGCTTCAGGAACTGACCATTAAAATGAAATAAAATCGAAAATCGAAACTTATTTTTTTTTTTTTTATATTTATTTGCAATTTAGCTTTATATTGCAAATTTTACAATTTTAATAGGTAAAATAGAAATGTTTAAAGCAGTAATTATTATATATTAAATTACTTTATAGATGATCACTGATATCATCACATCGATCATTGATTAGAAATATTATTTTTTTTAATTTAATAAATATTTTATTAAATATTTTATTAAATTTTTAAAATACAACTATGTAAATGAATTAAGATATCAAAAATAAAATAGAAAAAAAAAAACTCCGTTTTGATTTGAAAGATAATTTTACTTTTATAAGTTTTATAATATGCAATAAGAAAGTAATCGACTAATTAATACAAAAGCAAAAATTGGAGGTAAATCAATAATATGAATATGATTATAATTTAGAAAGATTTACAATTTCCGAAATTAATTTGAAACAAGTAGTAAACCAAGGCTTGCTTTTGTTGGTTTTTTTTTTTTTTTCATTGAAGAATGTTTAATTAATTAATTTTATCTAATTACTTCTGTATAATTCTCTATAAAGTTTCCCGAAACTATTGTGCTTCAGAAATTATTTCCCAATAGTTCAGTGCATTAATAAACTTTTGGGAAATCGGACAAATGCTACTTATTATTTTTTTTTCGACTTGAAACCAAAAATGTTAATTTGATAAAAGGTTTTATTATCTTGACTTAACAGTTTCAAGAACAAAACTATCTAATTATGGCTGATTGAAAAAAAAAGAAAACAAAACAAAACAGAATAATAAAATAAAGAGAGATAAAAATGTAGACAGATATACTGGATCGATCGTCTTAGGCCTTTTGAAAACGGAGACATGGAATTTGTTTTTGAACAAAAGTTGCAATGGTTTTTAAATATTTTCAGCGAATATTTGGTTGTGAATTACTATTTAAATTAGAGGAAGTAATTATTATTATTGTTATTATTATTATTATACATGTGTTTATCTCACACAAAGTCCGGAAGCCTTGTAGGCGGAGAAATTCATCTCAATCCATCTGTTGTAGAAACCTGCGGGTAATATGACATGTTTGTAATAATATACTTTTCTGGATGTTTTTGATAAGATTTTGTTGCAGTCCAATTTTTTCTAAATTATCAATGAAATTCTTTGAAACAATTCCGGTCGCCGATATCACCAATGGTACTGTTTGAATTCTTTGTTGCTTCCTTATTCGCTGTATTTCAATCGAAATATTTTCAGCGAATGTTTGGTTGTGAATTATTATTATTATTATTATTATTATTATTATTATTATTTAACTAATATAAATTCTTTCCATAAGAAAATACTTAAATTCACTTTTAAAACCAATAGTCTATATGGAGAAATAATCTTTAAGATTCCTTATCTTTAAGATTCCTTTTTGTTCCAAAGTTATTCAAATATTTCCAAATACTTGTATTACAGTTAGGGGAAAGTAGGGTAAGATACGAACTTAAGCTTCAGATTTCTTCCCTCGGCTTAGTAAGTGGTTTAAAAACCTGAAATTTGAAAGGACACTTCTTTGAACCTTTATGTTCAATAAAAAAATATGAAACGCTGTTTTACCCTCTCGAATTATGAGAAATATCTCACAAAAAAAAAAGAGTAATTTTCGTCATCTTACCCTACCTACGGGGTAAGATGACGAAGGGTGGGTGGGTAAGATGACGAACAGATAAACATAACCTACATTACGATATAAACATTTTATTTTACAAATGCAGAGAAACAATTTCACTTACTAACGTATGGCATGAATTAGAAAAGTCAAAGATGAAACAGTTAAATTACAATAACAGATTGCTCGTAATGAAACAAAACTTTGAACAATTAGGTACAATAAAAATTTAGAAGAACATTAGTATTGGCTCTCGCACGTTATGTTTCTTTGCTGCAGCATTTACACTTGAGGTTTTATCTTTTACTTCAGCAATAGCTGCATTCATTGTCTCCTTATCCCACTTTCCCCTGTCACTTTTCCTTTTATAATTTCGTGGTATGTTGTTTATAATAACTAAAACATTCATAGATAAACAGTCATACATGAGGATTTAAAATAAAAGAAAAAAAAATAACTGCAACTAAAATTCAATTTCAAAACCAATTTTTAAAGTAGGACAAAAGCTATTCATAAAAGGTACTCAAAAACATGTTGGGTAAGATGACAAACTAAGCAAACTTCTCGTCATCTTATTCGCCCTGCCATTTGTCATCTTACCCCACGCCCCCAATTTGGTTTAGAACTTATTTATCATTACCATAGCTTATCGTAAACAACCTACACCGTACATTATAAGTTGTATTTTGAGGATATTTTATGAAAGAGCAAAAACAGAGTAATTCCTTACGCTGTGAAGTCGAAAAATTACAAACGCATGGGAAACAAACACATCTTAGTCGCTACTGCTCGCAAAACAATCTTGCCCGACATCGTTTGCAGTGAACTACGTTACTAATCACCTGAGTCTCAGAAATTGCTTGGACAGGTGCTCCTATCTACGAATGCGTCGGAGAAATACCAAGTTCGTCATCTTACACTATTCGTCATCTTACCCGACTTTCCCCTTTAAGGATCAATACAAATTTTAAAAATAAAAAACATTTATTGTACAATTTTTTTAGAAGATAGAATTTTATGAATGATATCAACATTATATTTCTCTTCACTAGATAAGCATTGAAATCATCATAAGTCTAGATTAGATTGTGGTGAGTGTGGGTGACAGGAAAAACCGAGCACCGCGACCTTAGGTCAATTGTCTATCCCAACGAACAGAGGGAATAATGAAGAAAGAATGGTGGAAGTAGTGCCCATCTGCCCATCGAGGATCTTCCGCCACGAAACCAACATGAGAAGCGACCCCGGTATTCAGCGGTACTGTTTGCGACAAGTCATTAAAATTCAAAACATTAATCGGCAAATTATTACATACAAATACTTGTAATTAAATATAAAATTAAAAGTCAGTCCTTAAGGAGAAGATTTTTTAATCCAAATTTATCAAAATTGTGATTATTCAAATTAGAAAATTATTATTTATGAAATACACTCAATAGACAAAACATTAGAGACACTTAACTAATATCGTATTGGTCTTCTTCTAGCGCTAATAACACGCCGAGGCATAGACTCCAACAAATACTGAAGGATTACCGGAGGTAGTGAGAGCCATGCCAGTTCTACCATTATCCACAACTCCACCCTAGCATCAACGGCACCCAAGAGATGTTCGATAGGGCATAAATTCGAAAGCTTGCGGGCCACTGGATAGTCCCAAACTCAAATACGTGTTCTTCGAGCCGTGTCTGGATAGTAGTGGACCGATCGGTGGCAGATTGTCTCCTGAAACAGATCATAGGCTGCAGGATGTCCAAGGGACATGAAAGGCTGTAATTGATGAGCCAACATATTCTGGTATCTCACAATATTTAAGGATCTCTCCAGACACACGAAAGGTAACACTCCCCAAACCATCATAGAGCCGAACAGAGCCGACCCGACAGGACGGGGCCAAGACCTCATGCTATCGACGCCAACGCCCTCACCCTTCTGTAAGACCGGTAGGCCTAAAGATAATGAGATTCATCTGACAATGCGCTCAGCATTCCTCTGCAGAGGTTGTGATGTTCCCGGCGAGACACCAGGTTAAATGTCCGATAGCGAGCAGTTAACATTGGGTCAAGAGCGGGGCATCCCATAGCTCAGAGTATGCAGCTGGCTCCGATGTTAAAACTGGATGTGATCTACGTCGCTGTTTACCTGGTGTCGGTCTGGACGAGCCCGGACAGTCTACATCCATCAATGGTATATTCGCGATAAACCCTTGGAACGGTTTCTGTCAAAAGCCTAAGATAGTTACAATTTGGGCGATAGAATCCACGATCAAAATTCCTAAGGTCACAACTTTTATCATTGCTCGTCGATTACGATATACTGCTAGGAAGCCCAGATGTCAGCCTATTTATCGGGTGCATTTGGTTTGGGTGTATTCCACTATGTGCTGAGGGTGCCAGTGTCACCTTTCCATCACTTATTTCTCTAATATTGTATTTATTCAGTGTATTTTTTTTTATTAAATTACAAAGTGGTATCTCTTTCAATATTAAATATTTCCTACAAAAAGTTATCGTGATTTTTAAAAATCGAAAGCCGTACCGAAATCTATGAATACTCCCGTATTAAAGCGGTTTATTTATTAGACTAATGATAAATTCACTGTTCTCATTTTTATTGTAATGAAATTATTTTTTAAAAAGTCAATCTTTATGATGAATTTTACCTTTTTCACTCCCGACTACCAGTTAATGCTAGAAATGTCAAAAGATTTGTTTCTTCGTTAACTTTCGATACAGCTAACTTTTTCAGAATTTGCCAAGCAACAGAAATTAAATGTTGTAGATAGTAAGCTTTGGACGAAAATTTAATTGCAAATATTCTGTTTTTTGTTCGGGCTGACCGTCCGACCACAACTAGTTCCATTGGTCGAGAATCGCTGGGATCCTAAACTTCCCGCGCACCCTATGACCTGCATGGCCTGTTATGGTACAGATTAACCTTTAACTCTTTTATTTTATTTGTTTTCTAATTTGCTGTATTGTTATTTGACGGAATTTATCAATTCTGAATAGTTTTAATAACTTTTAGACTTTTAGTTTCAACTTGAATACGTTTTTCCGTAAGATTTTCCTAGAACAGAGGTTTGAGTTTGGGATTTATTGCACGGTACACATGCGAACTGACTGATTGCTTGTTTTGAATTGATTTTTAAGCTAAGTTTTACTGGTAAGATTCCGGAGGCAGGGGTTGATGAAGATGGGATGTCATGGGCTGTGGTCTCTGTTGCTACAGGCAAATACTGTAGATATTTCCTACATGAGCCTTCGTGCTCATAGGCTCCAGCGTTTCAATGACCATCGGGGGCTAGTTGAGATAGGGTGATCAGTCCAATGTTCGCCCAGTGCTCACCCTTTATCCGCGGGAAAGAAAGGTTCCCATTTTACAGAAGGCTAGGTGAATCCTAGGGACCGTTCGGAGAAGAAATAATCTTGGAAAAAATCCCTGATCTCCGCTGGGAAATCCAGCTGCTTCATTCCGCAGCTCAGAGCTTTACCAATGAACCACAAGGATCACACTTTGTTACCGTACGAGTTATTTAATTGTTAATGACGGTTTTTCGTTTTCGAGATGTTGGGAAAGACACATACATTTAGGCATTTTGTAATTTTGGCATATTTTATTTGAAAAAAAAAATGTAATATTTTGTGTCCAAATGAAATTAGTAGATACAAATTAGATACAAAGAGATCATATAAAGCTAAATCTCTGAATTTTTTGTTTTTTAGTTTATTTGCTACTTTTTATTTATTTTTTCCCTTACATATATCAAACTGCAAAGTCGAAAACTACATCGATCGAGCAGCTCTTTTAGAGAAGCAAGCCCGCTGCTAAAGCCGAAGAAATTACGGTTAGGATAATTCATATGTCTGTTCAGACGTCAGTGGCTGCTTCCTACGTCAATGGTTGAAGAATTCCTTAGAATTCTTTGTAAGTCGTAAGTTTTGTGCCGATAATTTTGCATCAACAGCGACAGATTGCTTCTACATTCTAAATGCGATGATTCAATCGATATTTGTGTAATTCTTTTATGTTATTATAAATAATTCCACTTAATACTACAGACTACACAGAAATTCCCCTTCAGTAGTGCTACATTAGATCTTTCTTTGCTTTCCTTTTGTCTTCATTGATTTACAGAAAATTTGCAATTTTTCAGCCGTTTATCAGCGAATTCCATCATCAAGTGTAGATCTATTCTTAGTATCTTCCTGTTTCGATCTGCTCGATTCTTGTTTGCTTTTAATGGACAGGTCGCGTGTTCCTTTGGGATGATTGTACTGCGACCAGGTAGCAGATAAGCGATCAAACAAATCCCTGAACGAAGTCACTGTGACGTCATTTGTCTTCTTTTCGTAAACTGCTGAGATTTCAATCTGTGAGCCTAAAATAACACAATGCTTCACTTCGAAAATCAGTGATATTCATAGTAACTCGTTTGATTGGAAACTCTTTTTTTTTTTTTTTTTTTTTTTAAGAAATAAAGACTTAAGATAAAGTTAAACTTGGGGCTTACTTCAATTCAATTGGGGATATGTATAAAAGTCATGATCTTACTACGATTTTCCTAAGTTAGATTGTGTGAAGTGATAAACACATTTTTCAAAATAGTTCATAAACTTTCCTGCTACTCAATAAACTTTTGTTTTTAATCTCTTTTGAAATATGGAAGAGCTCTTTTATTTTTCTACACAATTCATTGATAACTGGAAAATTACGAACCTCTTCACAGATATATTAATCATTTACATACATTCTTTTGTAAAAAAAAAAAAAAAAAAAAAAAAATGCCTCCCTCAACAACAGAGTGAGAGCCGCGAAATTCCGTGTGCAAATGCCTTTCGGTTAAATATGCAAATGGTTAAACTTTCATCGTCAATGTACGCATCGGGCGTTTCCAGAGCTTATGAGAAGGGAGTATTTTGGGCCAATATCAAGAACGAACAGATAAATGGTTGAATGGTTTCGAAACTGAATGGTTTCGCTGTTTTATTACGTTAAATAGTCTGTAAAGATACATCTAATGACGCACCCGTCGGCAATACCAGTAACTAAGAGTGTATAAGGGCGGTCGCGTCATAGGCTTAAGAGAACCGGGTGGTCATGCAGTCATGTCAGTCACTATCTTCGTCGGAGCGATGCGGAGTGAGACGATACTGATAGCACTAGATCCTGAAGGGTCACATAACCGTCATGATGTCGCAGCGAAACGAGTGCTTGAGGGGATTGTGTGATCACGAGATCGGCCATAACGACAGCAATGGCTTTCTTGTCCTCCATCCAATGGCATATAACTTCCTCTGCGCATCATGTAGTATCAAGAACACCATTGGCCACGACTGATAAAGGCGGCACTTCATTCTCAGCGTCCACCACCACTGACCACCGAATATAAGCAGCACTATTTGGATTGATGTCGAGCTCTGGAATCCTGGACAGTGTCTAATTGGAGTTGTGCTGTTTTCAGCGACGGAATCCCACTTCTCTCTTAGCGCAGATGCTCACAGTATATTTATTTGGCTGTCATGTGGTTATCGTTCCAATTGGGCTGCAGTGGTCGAACGACACACGGCCATTATACCAAATTCCCCCCCCGGGGGTTGCTTTCTGGGGAGTCATCTCCTACGACAGCCGATCTCCTCAGTTTTGCTACAAGGCACTTCGACAGTACGCCTGTACAATAACAACATTCTGCAGCCAATTGTATTTCTTATGCTGTCATGCCTTCCAGGGACTATTTACTACAAGCATGATAATGTCAGACCTCACACGACGAAATTCTCAACAATGCCTCCGGGGATTCACATTCTCCCATGGCCAGTTAGGTCCCAGACCTCTCGCCAATAGAGAATGACTGGGGTATGTTGGGAAGGTATTTACGGACATTACAGCTGTCCTAAGAATTGCAGAAGATCTGACATAATCTGGCACAGGACAACTTTAGACTACTGTTTGCCTCCATGCTGCAAGTAAATCGACTCGTGTAGCTGCCAGAGGAAGACTTACTAGGTACTAACATGTAACCTTTACATTGTTACTTCTCTGTAATAAAATGTCCTTTTGCAATGAAAATGTTGTTTTACTTTTACATACTGATTGAGTTTCATAGCGATAGAACAAGAAAGTACATATTGAAATCAATATTGTTATCTGTACATAACATCAGCGAAATAAAAAGAAAAGAAAAGAAGAATTAGAGATATAAATGGATATTTGTTTTACAGAGAGTCAGCAACGGAAAACAGAAGTGAAGTTGATTTTCTTATGAATAAGCAACTTAAGAAGATTACTGTAGACAAATTTTAGGCAGATTACGGGGATGTATCGTAGAATTAGTATAGAGATGATAGCTTAAGATAATTAAGCTTATGCTTCCATATGCAGTGATTTTAGATTATTAATTTCGATAGATATGAAAGATATTTAAACCAGAGTAAATGAAGCTGAAGAATTAATATGTGAAGATTATAATGCCAGAACTATCAACAGCATACAGGTTAGATTTCAAATGGTAAGTTTAGATTTGGAAAAAGAAATAAAAAATAATTATCACTATAAACAAAATCAGCTTTTTCATATGTATATACAAACAGAAGAAAAATCAAAGAGAAATATTAAGTGGACATGAACAGAGTCAGATTATAACTCGAACATTGATAAGATGTTAGATAAAAAAAAAGGAACGATTAAATTCATTAAACTTCTTAGTAGGATCCCTTGTTTCCACCTGAAGGTAAGGTTAGTTTCCTCGTTTTATTAACTGCTGGGCTACTTCTGATCTAAGGCTTAGAAAATAAATATCCCACTGATCATAGAAAAAAAAAAAAACCCAAATTCCTTTATCAATGGTCTTAATCATATAAGTTTGGATAACAAATTTTTTTCTAAGATTTCCAAGTCATATTTCAAAATTGCATTAACATTAATTAATTAATTAATTAGGAGTCCAAAAAGAGTAGTTCTTCCGTGAATCTGAATTCAAGTTACAGCTACGAAATCGTCTTACTATACAACAAAATAATAATGAGGAGAAAATGAATGAATGGAAAGTTAAATACCGAAGTAGTTATTAAAAAGTAAAAATAGGTTTTAAAAAGTAAAAGTCTAGAAAGAAGAAACATTTAAAACAAAAAATGTTAATAATTATTAAGAGAGAAATAAGTGAAAAATTATGATCTACAAGATCTAATGATGACAGAGTTGAAAGGCATTTTTAAAAAAATTACTTGAAGGTTTATTAAAATATGATAGTTACAAATCTTAAATTGTCTTAAAGGTGAAAGTAACCGTTTAGGCACAATCTTGTGATCAAGGCCTGCTACGAGATTTATACTTCTGAATCCTGGTTCGAATCTCGAATCAGGCAAGAATGTTTCCTTTCTTTCCGTTGTTTGATTGCTTCTTTTTCCCTTTCTCTTTCTCCGAATTCTAAGACATATTCTGAAATCCTAGAGTTTGTAGAAAAGGCCTCGGTACCAAATGCCCGTGGCCAATCAAAACAACGAAAAATGGCCAAAGTAAATAATATTAATTCCGTAAGAATGCAGTAAAAACACCGTAAACATAAAAATTCAATTTCAATTTTTCATCCCTCCTCTCATTGCAATAAAAAAGAAATAATACAAATGTTTACATCCTGGCTTCCTATGCTTGCTTCGGTAGAGGTACTATAGAGTCCAGTCCCTCCATTGAGGTATGGATATACAATGAGAAAAGGCTAATTAGCTCTATTTAAAAGAGGAGAAGACATTGGAAATTCTAGTCATTGGTCTCTTACCAGTTTTTTATTATTATTTGATAATTGTTTATGGAAGTTATTTTATATAATCTTTGAAAGATTTGAAATTCAGTTTAAGAAGACAAAGGAAGTTATTCAGAGTCAATGTATATGAAATCCACTCTGGCACTAAAAAAGCTTCAGTTATTAGGTCTGCTATTAGTAGTGCTTGGAAAATTACGATTGTCAGTGGCTTAGAGTTTAAGAGAAAAGTTGTCAGATTTCGATAAAAGATGCAACGTTATAAAAAAAACAAAAAATAGCGACAAAGAGATAACAAAAAAGATGTCTTTTTTTCCCCAGTTATTTACAGAAAATTCAAGTTTTCAGATAAGGTGAAGAATGAAAGGTAACAGAGTAAATGAACAATTTGAGCACTTCCAAAATTTTATGAAGGCTGTAACTTGCCCTTTCTAAAGATATATACGATTCACGAATTATCTAAACTGAAAAGTAGGATTAAGTAAATTTTAAGAAGACAAAGGCTGTAATGAATACTGATAAATCAAAAGTAGAGCTGATACTGTAGAAGTTGAGTTAGCTGTTATGTCGTAGGTAAATATCTTTACAACAGATCAAATTCGAATCACACTTAGATAAAGATACAACATTAAAAGTAGTAACACTTTATGCTTAAAGTAAATTTAACAAATATATTTTACCAATTTATGGAGCAGGGACATGGAAACTTGCCAAGAAATCAATTTAAAGATTAACTTTTAACAAGAAGAATGAGGCATATAAATTACTAATTACAAGAAGAGACAGCTAAAGGAGTGGAAGAATTACACAACAAACCAAGATCATTGAAATCCTTGTCATAAAAAAAAACAAAAAACAAAAAAAAAAAACATAAATAAGCGAACCTTTACATCAAGGAGAATAGGAGAAATGGAATTGGGTCAGCTAGCAGAAATGATCATAGATGTATCAGTATAATAGAAATTCTTAATTTGATTTCTTTTTAAGAATGAGAAAATATTAATAAAAAGGAATTCCTTTGGCAAATGAGTAATCGAATGAGCTTTCTTGTTCGATTATAATGTAAAAGAAAAACCTTTCGATTAAAAGAAATAGAAAAAGTATGCTGACATCGACAAAGTGGAAATAGAATGATAATGATGATTTTCATGCTGCTAAACATAAAGCTTAAGAAAGAGATCAGTAGAGGGATTTAAAAGCAAACGGATTCAACTATAAAATATATTGAAGATTTAATTCACCACCTTTAATAAACATTGTCGAGAATCATATTATGAAACAACTAAATAAGTATTTTTCTACTCGCTAGCCTCGACCTCCCAACTCTGTCAGCCGTTAACTTCAATTAACCTGAAAATTGTCGTTCTACTGATTATTACTTTGTATAATCTATTACAAATAAATGCTAAGGTGATATACAGCTCATATGCCCAGCAAGACTCTTGAGAACCTTGTTGCATGTCACTGTTTATTACACTGATAAGAAATTTATTAGATTTTAGACTATTTAAGTATTAATTTTCCTAATATACTGTACATTCGTATATACACTATGTTTGCTATCAACACTTAGGTCTACATTCATCTGATTTTAATTATTATGTTAGCAATTCCAGCGATAGCAAATTATGTATAAAAGCAATATAATACTGACCTGAGAAACAAAGCACTAGTGTGCAGATGCTCTGCAGAGAAAAAGTACTAGTAGTACCTTAAATATATAGTTCTAGTTAAATTTCACTTGGCATTTATGTAAATTCTGTGATTCTATCCCAAAAAATTACAATAGCTAATTTCTGCTCTATAAAGAAATATACTATCTTTATATTTATTATTTAATATGTAAACCTATCGCATATGAGATAATTTCATTATTTTCTTAAAGTAATTTACTTTATACCATCGTGACATAAGGTGATGAGATTGTGATGAGATTTGTGTAAGGAATTCGGGAGATTTCTACAATAACTTCCAATCTTTTCATAATTTATTTGACTATTATATGAACAATGAAGCATACTTTCATATTTTGGAGTACGTAGTTATTAATTATAATTAGTTATGAACTAAATTCAGTGCTTTTTTCTTTGTGTAAGATTGTAATATTACAAAGTTCACATTTTATTTCTGAATCAGAATTTACGCATTACATTTTTTGATTTGAAACTGAAATTACAATTAACCTGAAATGAATTTATCGAATAAAAGATTATTTGATAATTATCTTGTTTTCATTTGTATTTACAATCAATAATTCGTAATCCTATTTATCAATAGTATTATTGTCCAAATTTGCAATGAATAGTATGGTTGCTTTTCTTTAACCGATCAATTATATAGTTTTCAAAATCCTAAAAATTTAAACTTGATATATCATAATGTTCTTCGGTGTGTTGTCAACATACATATTTAGAATTTCAATCTTAACTTGGTATTAACTAAAAGGAGTTGTTTCTTTAATCAGTAATTTTTTTTTAAGTTTTTCTAAAGCCATAGCATTCATGCAAACGTCGAATTTATAGATCAGAATGTAATTAGAGTATGAAACAAATCAAAAATATTAATAATATGGATCAAATTGACTTTTTACCCTGAAAAAGTGTTGCTAAAAAATTAAAACAATTGGTGACCATAACTACCATATCTCTTTTTTTTTATATTATTTTTAGATAGCTAATATCAAAACAGCACATAAGAATGATTTCTTTGAATTCATGCAGTGTCTAAGTTTTTTGTTATATCTTGAATTATAAGCGAAGTCTGTATGAAGTTATCCATATTAAGGAAATAAAGAGAATGGATAAATAAAAGACATCACATTTGGCTAATTATTACAGAACCTATATAGCTCCAGAATCGTGGAGTTTAGATACCAGGCATCACTTGGATAAGGTTTCATATTTCTTATTATTAGTGTAGTGAGTCACATCCTTCTAACATTGCCTTGTCTTTTAAGATGATCTTAGTGGAATTGTTTGGAATTTAATAAGATTAGAAGAATTACGATTGAGACTTAAGTGAAGATAATTATTCTATAACTTCACAATATATTTTCTGTAAAATAGACTTTTATTTTTGTCAGATAGAAATCTAGAAATCGCATTTTTCTTTCTTATATTTTGGATGAAATTGTTTCCATTTTTAAATACTGCGTTTGTTGATGGTGTTCGAGATGTAATGGGAATGATATATTGAAGTAAATCTTTAATATCGATCTCCATGTAGTAGTAGTAGTAGTTCATTAGATGAGTTAATTAGGTGCATAAATTAACATATGTTGCTTAATCGTCGAACGGCTTTCTATTATATTCTTAATATTTGTGTTTGCTTTTGTTTTTAAAAACGATGTACGAGTGCATGACGATTAGTTCAGAGAGATCATTACCTGTTATTAAGTTGTTGTTATTAAGGAACATTAATGCTATGAAGAAAGCCATTACATATAAAGATAACCAGTAACAAGAGTGTTTATCTAATCTTAAAATTGCTTAAACATATAATATAATATAATATAATATAATATAATATAATATAATATAATATAATGTAATATAATATAATAAAATATATTATAATATAATATAATAATTTAAAGAATAAATTGCTTGTGAAAATATCTGTCTTAATTCAAAATCCAGAAAATTAAAAAAAAATACAAAAATAATAAGCAAAGTACGAGGTATTATCACAATGTATAACATAAGAACAAAATACCTATTAGATAATTTTACTGTTTTGCCTGAAGAAGAAAACTTAATATGATTAAGTTCTACAACTATTACTAAGATTAAACAGTCTTAACAGTTTTAAATTAGAATTTGTTTTGTTCCTAAATATAAATCTATAGATTTATTAGCTAAATAACAAGAATAACATGTCATTCTAAAATTAACAAGAAGAACTTATTGTCGAAATATTTAAGATTAAGAGATGGATCCTGAACAAACTGAATTTATGAGAAACACGGCTTGAATCTTGAAACTTGTTTAACTAAATTTGAAATCTAAATTCAAGTCTCACAATTTTTCTGATTTCTTGAAACTGTTGTTTTGATAACGAGTTTCTTTAATTTCTGCAGACATTGAAAAAAATAGTGAAGACAACACCTAAGAGCTTAATGAATCCATTTATTTAAAATTAGCATAAACAAAAGAAGAAAATAAAACAAATATTAGTGATTTCGGTCAGATTAAACGGATTTGTTCATTCTACAAAATTCTCTTTTAATTAATTTTTTAGAATAATTAAAGTTCTTAGAGATTGTATCATAAATTAAGAGAACCAAACATATATTCTTTGAGGGGAACCCTGAAATTCAAGCATTTCACAAATGATATTTCATGGATTCGATAATAACTCTATTGTGAATCGTATTTGGAATCAACGATTAAATTAAGTTTGAAAACGATTTGTGTGTAACTCACGTAATAAAATTTCAGTTTCAAAATTATTAGAATTTGAATTTTGGTTGTCAATCTTCCGAGGTTAATATGATTTTAGAAAACAATATTTCTGATTGGAATTAGATGAGATGATACCCTAAAAGTGATTTATTAAAAATAAAATAAAACTCGTTTTAATGAAATCGGAGGAACCGAAGAATATTGCTTGTTATGGCAGTTACTTGTTATATCGGTATTGAGCAATGTTACTCACTACTTTTCTCACACACACATTCACAAATATATATGTACTTTTGGAGAAGTGATAAAGACAACAATGAATAAACATAAGTTATTATTACTCAATGAACAATTAATTCGGTGTATACATGCATTACATACGTACAATGCTGAATTATAAAGAAAAATAATTTCATTATTAACATATTTTTATTTTTTTAAGAAGTCTTCCAATGCCATTTGTCTCATTTTTTCAATGCCATTTTTTCAAGTTCAAATTTATGTTCAATGTCTTACATTTTACTCTGACACAATTGAAATTCGGAATCAATGTTATTTGTTTCACAAAACATTGAAAGAGTTTTTAAAGCTCTGCTCTTGACACTAACCACTGTCTTCTCCCTCTCTGTCTTTTTCGAAAACCTCTTTTTCTCTAACAGCCTCGAGAATGTCTTCATCTGTCGGTGTTTCGGTAATCACGAGGTTGTTGTCCACACATGCCGCCCCAATATTCAGCTTAAGTTTCTTCAACTACATCGTTAACAGAACATTTTCATCGATGTCTGTGGCTTTATATCTGCCTTCTTAAAAGAGTTTGATTGAGTGTGATGGACATTATCCCATGCCTCACTGATGAATCGGCCAAAGATTTGTTTATTATACCCGTGAAGATCTCAACTATCTTTAATCGTGATATATGTTATAAAATACATCAAATACATATATTATCATTAAATACATCATTTGATATGCATATTGTAAAAAAATCGCAGAGAGCGATGCAAAGAGCGGCGCCATGAAGCATTTGAACCGCGCATTCTGGATTGCGTTTCTCGCTTGCTTCGGCACTTCAGAACGTTTTTGTGGTTTTTTGTGGATGCCGTTCTGTTGCAATAGTTGAGATTTCTATACTTTGTTTTTTGTTCGTTTTTTCTATACTTGTTTACAGACTTCGACTGTATCTTAAATTGGGAATTTTTACTTTATTTAAATTTCGAGAAATTTTATTACTTTATAAATTCTATTAGAATTCCCGTGTCTGTTTGTGTGGTGTGTGTATGCGTGTGTGTGTGTGTGTGTGTGTGTGTGTGTAAGGTCCTCCATAACTCAAATCGGAGGTTGTAGCCCCATGAGTATTATCTCGCTGTATTCCCATGATGTGGAGGTTAGGGAAAAAAAAAATCCAAATTCTGATCCCGGCCATTTCCGGTCCTGGCCAGATCCGATTTTAGGTGGTCACTGACCGGGTGGGAATTGGACAAAATTGGAGTCCATCTATACTGAATCAACTATGCTCAGAACGAATAAGATATCTTCGATTCACTTTCGAATGGCCACTGATTATAATCAATGTACTCTGCTGAAAAATAATATGATACAAATAATATCAATATTATGATTAATAATAATGTGCTGCAAAAAAAGGTGCAACCAGGTCACCTGGTTTTATGTTTACTACAGGACTGAATTACCTTGTATCCTTTGAAATATCTTTTTCGATTTCACTTAAAGCTAATTTTTTTCTTCATAGTTATCATATTTGAATATTTTAAGTACTAATAAAAGGAAATGCCAACTTATTCTTTATTTAAGGAAATGACAATAAATCCACTCCATGACAAAAAAACGACGCACCGCAGAAAGTTGTCGAAAACTGCGAAACCTAATATATAAATATCTCATGGGTTGATATGCATATTGTAAAAAAATCGCAGAGAGCGATGCAAAGAGCGGCGCCATGAAGCATTTGAACCGCGCATTCTGGATTGCGTTTCTCGCTTGCTTCGGCACTTCAGAACGTTTTTGTGGTTTTTTGTGGATGCCGTTCTGTAGCCTGATGATGCCACTACATACCACCCGAGAATCACAACAACTGAGTGAATTTGACAGGGCGTATCGTAGGCTTGAGTTAGTCAGGTTGGACATATCGTTATATCACATGAATCACTTGGAGCCGATGACCTCCGAGTAAGGAACGACTAGGCCAGCGCACCACACCTCACCTAACTTTAGAGCGTCACACCGTCGTCATTGTTTGGGGAGCCATTGAATAATACATCCGGTCACCCTTTGTTGTCTTCGGAGTACTGTCACAGCACAACGTTACGTCCAGGACATCCTGCGACCTGTCATTCTGCCTATGATGCGGGATCTTCCAAGAGCCATTTTTCAGCACCATAATATCCGACCGCACACGGCGAATATCTAGAGAGTGTACGTGGTGTTCCTTGGCCTGCAAGATCACCAGACATATCACTTATAGAGCATATCTGAGACATGTTTGGACGGCGATTTTACAGGACGCAATGTGGGCAAACTAGCCCAGCAACTCCAAGACATTTGGCTGAATCTTCCACAGGACACCATTAGACGTTAATATGCGTCAATGCCACACCGTATATCTGCATGTATCGCCGCAAGAACGGCCCACAATATACTAACACATACCGATTCTGAGCCTGTTGTTCCGAAATAAACAGCTGCATTGCTCTCACAGTGTTCTGGGGTCATTTTCTTTCCATCCTCTTTGCAAATGTCGTGTTTCATTATGATCACACTATTTTTCCAAGTGCGTCGTTTTTTTTTGTCATAGAGTGTATTTGATTAAAATTTTTGACTGAAAAAAATATTTTTTTTAAACCGATAGAACTTAATAAAGGAATGAAAAGAGAAAAGCTGACACCTTTTATTTACTTTCTTTTAGGATATTAATTAATAAATATTTCCAATCAACTGTACAATACTTACAGTAAATAATCCGATAAGTGTAAGTATTCGAGTTCTTGTAGAGATTCGGAAAACTTCGGACTTTGTTTGTTGCTGCTACACGAAAAGTGAAAACAGAAAAAAAAATGATGATTAATATAAAATTGTATCAATGAATTAGTTTTATTTCATTTTTGGGCTTTATTGATAGTTTTAATGTTTTGCTAATAGGTGAAAATTAATTTGTTTACGAAATTACAAAGTAATTAAGCAATTATAAAAAATACATAGCAGTTTAATTATATTACTATAGATTTAGGAAAAGACAAAGGACTTTCAAAGTTAACACAACTAACACAGAAGGTTTCCTCCATATGCCAGACCTAGGTGCTCAGAGATCTGTGGGTCCTGGCTGATGAGTGTCTGGAAGTCACTTGTAAACAGAAGGCCTCAATTTATTAATTACATTATTACGTTTTATATTATTACATTACTGTGTGATAGTTTTGTAGTTATTTTAACTCCTTATAATTTTTTTATCAAATATATTTATAATTTTTAATATATCTTTATTTGTATATTCAGGGTACATAATTGGATACTTGACTTACAGTATCATTACATTAAATTCTTCTATATTTACAGTGTTACTTAATTTTTGTGAGTTGTTCTCCCAATAAAAGTTGAAAATATTTGTGACCATAATTAATTGGTAAAAGGATTTGATAACTCTGGTTCGTTCGTTCAATAGATTAAATTATTTATAGGGATAGGAAAATATCCCACTTCATTGATGGAGAATTTAATAACAATCTAACAGCTATCGTTTTATAAGACAGCTTACATTTTAGATTCGAACTACTGATGGTATTTAACATCCCATTTTCAAAATGGACTTTCATCCCCTTATTTTTTTACAAAAATATTTTCCCCATCAAGATTATGGAATGAATTTTTAGAATAAAACAGAAACCGTGAAACTATTCTAATGCTTTACTCTTAATTTTAATGCATTTCAATTTGTAAATTAATCTTGATCTAATCTTTTTAACAGTTTCTCATTTAGTCTTTTTATTGTTTTTCAAGAAATAAAATATTTTTTCAATTAAGTTATTAATTAACTACTAACAGTGAAGCACAAAATCGAACTATACAAACAAATACATGAAACAGGATCCAGGAGTGAAATAATCCAGGAATTAAAGGTTGGGGGGTTTGGTTTCTATTATATTTCCACATTTTTCAACGTGGTATCTCCGAAGCGAAGGGATAAATGAAATTACATTGAATCGAGTATTCAAAATAATTTTCTGAAATGCAATAAAAAAAAGCATCCTTTTATTTTTTGAAAACGTAAGTATAACATGTACAGTATACAGATTTACTTTCGTGAAAAAGATGCTTTAAGTACTGATCAGATCGTTCATTATGATCCTAATTTACTTTGTTGTACAACATCTGCGCCACTCATAGGAAACACATTCATGGCTAATTGAGCTTTCTAATTGATATTTAATCCGTCCAAACTATCATTTAATTACCATATTTCTAATAATTCTAATACAACAAGTTGTCTGGAATCCAAATTTTTGTGGCCCTAAAGAAAACTTTTTCTTAAACTGAATTTATTAAAAGAGCTTCAGGACCTGAGTGCAAAGGGTATAGAAAATTACTTGAAAAATTAGAATTGAGAAAGGAAAAGTTAAAAAACTGAAATGGCTAAGTCTAAATAAGACATTCAGTGTTTTGAAGAAGAAGGCGTGATTCGACTGAAACCCTCATTCTGCGTTCGATTTCCTTACCTGGCTTAGGTATCTTTCTTTCTCCTGAATTTGTCTCCATCATAAATTTTTCCGATCAAAGTCGGATGATTTTATTCGGACGAGGCCTAATTTGACCCAGTGCAAATGCAAGTCTACTAATTATTTCAAATTTTAATATTTTTTTAAAATTCTCTTAAAGTAAAATAATACAATATCTCAGCTAATTTCACAGGCTATAAAATGGGAGATAATTGTTAAGAAATGTCAGTAATATTTTTAAGTTACAATTTTATTAAAAAAAAAAAAGAGTAAAATTTAGGTCTTAAAAATTTATCTACTGTTCGATATAGAGGATACTCGAGAAATCCTTCCGCATAGGTATTTAACATTTTAATAATTATTTAATACATCACATCATTTATTCTTCTTTTAATGAAAAGAAGGAAGAAATGACCATTAAGAAACTTGATGCGAAAGTTCAAAATAAGTTTTCTTAATATCAAAATTATCTGTCCACAGAAATGTTTTGTTTTTGAATTTCTGGCAATTATGGTAATTGCCAAAATTAAACTGATGTCATTTTCTTTTCAGTAAAAATATTTAACTTTTCCCTTTATTTCTATTTTAATATTTGGTCAATTGTATTAAGTCAACAACACTGAAATGTTTACATCTTAATTAATATGAAATGAGATCATTGGGGTCCTTGAACGCCTCACAGCAACAAACAGCTTTAGATGAAATTAGCTAATAATTATGATAACCGCATTTAGAACGCTGATCGATGAATTAATTCAACAACAAATCACTTATCTACGGGATTTACTCAATTGGATTTCGACAATTCCGGTAAAATGATAATGACATAAACTTGTCTCTCGTAATATTCGTACGAGAAAATTTTATTAAATAAAATAAATTTTGAACTTTGCAATAAACAAAATTCTGAAAAAGATTAATACTTTTTAAGATAAAAGAATAAATTTAATCGGCTCAAACCTAAATTCACTTCCATTAGGAATTAAGAAATATGGAAAACTTACAAATTGGTTTTTGAATCCTTCTCTGAGGATCCTGTCACTTGGTCGTTTAGTTGCTAATTCCCACTCTTCACTAAACAAACAAACAAACAAAAACAAAAACAAAAAACTCTGAGCTATTATTAACCGAACAGCATTAGTGTAGGTTGACATTATTGAATAAAAATGTGATTAACAAACGCAAATCTTATTTAGAGCTAACCTACTCTCGTAGTGAGAGGAATGAGTTGGAATGTTAATATCACTTCGTAAAGACAGCTTTAGATGTACCATTTCAGTAGGCAATGTTGAATGCCAATTTACCCTTGTTGCCATTAGCATGAGTTTTGCAACCATGCCATTATTTCGTATTAACCTTAAAACAATCCCGAAATCATCCGAAAATGATATCCCAACAAAGAAAAGAATAAAGATTTACCATTAACAAATTGTTGTTTCAATTTCTTAATCTAAATGGAAAAAAAATATTTATCATTATATCTTACTGTTATATGTACAATGGTAAATATTTTTCTGTTATATTTAAGTATTTAAATTGGGTACTACATTTTGTTTGAGTTCACAGCAAATTAACTTTAAAATTTCTCCAATACTGAAAATCAGTTTGTTTAGTGTTCAAAGAACATCCAAATCATTATGTCTATCTATCTATCTATCTATCTACCTATCTATTAAAAAATTAGAAATGAGTTTGTCGATGGTGTTTCAAAATATTTCATTTCTATTGTTTTTAAATTTCAGTCGTTCTCTGTAAGACAGCGTTCGTTTCTAAATGACTTCTTATCTGAAAACATTCAGGTAGCGATTTTCAATCAACAAAAACCTTTATAATCTGATTTAGGATATAATCCAATCTACCAAACAATACTTGGCTCAAAACAAAATTAAGCTAAATTTTTGTGTTTACGTTTTTTTCTTTTAAAACTTCAATATTGGATCTAAATTTCTGCTTACTCCAAAGCTTTTATGACACAAATACTATTCAGAAGTAAATAAATAATAATAAGAAGAAGTTTTAATTGATTGCACCACTCCAAACGAGTACAACACTATATACACAAGAAATAGATGAAAAATTACAAAAAAGTATAACATATTAAACAAAAGTGCTAAATAAACAATAAAAATTGTAATGTTATTCCTATAAATACAAGGTATAAATTTTCAAAATTACAGATATCAATTTATTTTTTTTTACTTATAACATATTTAAAGTTATATGGTTATCAATTAAAAGTTTTTTTTTTTTTTTTTCATCACTATGTTAATAAAGTCTTTAAAATAATTATGTATTGGTTTCTGTCCAAGTAAGCTCATATCACACGGCCATATAATATCATGACATAATAAATTTAGAAGTAATATTTGTCTCTCATAATCAAATTTTATGCAATTAAAAAGGACATGCTCAATTGTATCTAATTCTCCACATTCACAAAAGGCACTATTTGAAAGATTGAATTTGGCTAGGTAAGCATTAAAATTTCCATGTCCTGTAAGAATTTGACCCATAGCAAAATTAAAATTATCTAAAGGTGAAGTAAAGGAGTGATAAATAGTTGGGAAGAATTTTTTAGTTGAAAGACCCTTGGTGGATTCTCATTCCATTTCTCATATAGTAATGACTGAACATTGGACAAAGCAAGTTTAGTGGGGAAAGGCTGATAAGTAATTTCCGAGTTGTTATCGGTAACTGCAATTTTTGCCTCTTTATCAGCTTTTTCATTCCCTTCATATCCCAAATGTCCTGGGACATAGTAAAAGGTTATATTATTATCTATAGAGAGTAATTTATGAATTTCTTGTACATCTTTTAGCTTACTGTTTATATTTAGGAGTGCCTTAAGGGAAGATTTTGAGTCACTAAACAGATTAATTTTAAGAGTTTTATTTTGTAACTTTGTGGACCATTTGACAACAAATTTAATTGCAGACAGTTCCGCTTGGAATATAGAGGTGTAATAAGGGAATTTGTATCTAAAACAATACTCTATGGAAGTTGGATACTTG
>JAFIDM010009631.1:166313581-166336513 GCA_023159025.1 Thereuonema tuberculata | reverse complement strand
ACGTTGTCAAGTTGTCAGGAGTTTATTTATGTGTTTATCTATTTTCACTTAAGATAGTTATTTTAAATTTACTTTTTAATAACTATTTTTTAAATAGAATCTAATATTTTGTTTTATTACTTTCAAACCGATGTACGATGCAATAATATCTTGGCTTTGCACTTGGTACAATTGAAGAGCAATGTTATAGATTCCTAATGTCTCTCCAAGCGCCCATCCCTTAAAGAAACGGTGGTAGAAATTTTTCTCTTGATAATTCATTGATCTAGGATGAGTGAAAGAACCGTGTAAATCTCAGTAGGGAATAGACTCAGATCCAGTTCTAACGTGATAGCTCTTTTGCGCTTTTGCATTTTAATTTTTGAGATATATTGATGCTTCAGTAATCAGAGTAGGAGAAGCTGTTTTACCTTTGACCAGTTTTCACTAAATGAATTTTCCAATTTTTTGTACTCAAGTAAATACTTACCTGAATGGATACATGTGATCTTCACGCATCTTGCCATCAACTGAATGTGTTTTATATATTATATTTTGAGTATAAGTATTTTATTTTTATTTTACAAAAAAACTATACCTTATGGTCAAAGGTACAACTACGTGTTGTACCTTTGACCAGGTGGTAGTAGAAACTGACAGTTAGATACAAGTTATTTAATTAACATTTTTATTCAGAAATGTATACATTTGGCAAATATATGCAATTCAAAGTAGAATAATAAAACATGAAATAAATTCTAATGGCTTAAGTAGCCTACTCCTGCCCGTTTACTCTACATTATACAATGAAAAATCAATGTCTATCCTCAAAAAATAGACATTCTTTTAGTCGAGCTGTGCCGGCAGCTGTGGTTGATTTGGTAGCCTGGCCACAATATCTTGTAGTTCTTTGTCGTTGAGCTGGTTATCTTCTTGGATGAATTTCGCCATCTTCGGTAGTTTTTTCAAATATTTAACTTTAAAATAATCACATTCTGTTTCCTTTATTTGGGCAACAAAGTATTTCTTGGTTTTTTTTTTTTTGTTGTTGTTGTCAGCTTGACAAGGACGTAACTTTCTTCTAAATCTTCTTTTTCAAAGTTTAATTCCTTCTCCAACTAAATCTTCTTTTTCAAAGTTTAATTCCTTCTCCAACTAAATCTTCTTTTTCAAAGATTAATTCCTTCTCCAACTCATGGCATTCATCTGAAAGATCGAAAATACTTTTCCCTGATGAATATTCAATATCAGACTCAAAGTCATGAACAAACAATCGATTGTTTACTTGCTTTGGATAAGATTTGGCAAAAAAATATTTAAATTTCCATCTTACGTAATGCTAAAATGACTGTAAGTAAAAACATTTACATATTATTAAGTAATGTTGTACCTTTGACCTGGTCATAGCAACAACACCCTGCTGTGGTCAAAGGTACAACATCAGTCAAACTTACGTTTCACGCCATGCTACAATTTTTAGGTTAATCCAGTCATCTTAAAAGTCCTAACAAGTAATCTATAGGCATATATGTATTACTCATTATTGTTAAAATAACAATAAAAAACAAACAAACAATGTTATTAAAGAAACATTCACTTGCAAAATACTTACTTTTCGGTGATGGAATTGGAAAAATATTTTTCACTCCTTGCAAGTCAAAGATCTAACTGCTACTGAAGGTTTAAACGCGCAAATAGTGGGAATGTTACACATTAAACAGAAAAGCTTTTAAAGTATGCTGATAGATGGCAGAACTGGCAAGGGTGGTCAAAGGTACAATCGGTCAAAGGTACAACACCTTCCCCTAATTAGTTTTATTATTACAATATTTACATTTATCCATGATCAAGTGTGCTGTGGACAAGCATTTCATGAAAATTAAAACAACAATGAAAGAATTTCTTTAAAATTCTTTATTTAAAAATAAGCTGTGCTTTCATTTTGGAATGCCATTTCATCTTATTCCTTTAGTCCTAGGAATTAACAGATTTCTGACAGTCAATTTAGCTTTCAAAAATTCCTGAGCAGTATTGCTAATTTACTGTTGCTTTAGTTTGTTTTCAGTTTCAATTGTAAAGAGTTTAAACGAAATTATATGAGCCCTTTTAAAATAAAGAAATATATATACATCTATAACTGAACATAAAAATATAATTTATGTAATATTATGAAAGCACGAAAATGTTGTAGCTTACTGTTTACTGTTTGCAGTTTATTAACAATATTTTCAAAAGGAAATAATATAAAAGCTCAACTAGGAAATTGAACATGAATTTTTCCAAATAATGGGAGAAATGAATAGGCATGCCACTGAATAAATATGAAGATTAATTTAAAATGTTTTACAAAAAAATATTAATGATTACAGATAATTATTTAATGATAAATTTTAGATAGAGCATTCACAATTAATTTCAGTTCAAAACATAGGAACAGTCAAAAGGTCAAAATGTTATCTATCGTATTTCAATTTTCTGTTAATGGAATAATTCAAGAAAGGTTCAATAATTCAATGGTATGCAAATTTAGTATTATTTCACATTCTGATTATTTTTTTATTTTTATTCTTTGGACGGATTATTTGGACTGATAGTTAATTGATTTTAATTGTAATACTTAAAGTAAAGAGATAATTTAATCTCATTTTCTGCAGTTCTGTGCAAATTTAAAGAGATTTCAATGAAACTGCACTTTTTCTCCAAATGAATGATATTTCAGTTATTATTATTATTATTATTATTATTATTATTATTATTTTGTGGTTGTTGGATTTGATTGAACCTTATTCTACTGTCTTTAGATAGACAGTAGCCTAGTTCCGATAGTAGTAGATCCTTTATAATAATTATAAAAGGGAAACTCTGTAAGTTTGTTTGTCATTCAATAACACCTCAACGACTCAACGGATGTGAATGAAATTTTGCATGCAGATAGTTATGACACGGGGAAGGATGTAGGCTACTTTTCACCCCGTTCGATCAAGTACTTCCCGGGAGATAGGCCCCCCCCCCCCTCCAAATCTGAATGAAACAATTCCCAAGCCTGTCGATAGATGTCGCTAGCTCCGTTTTAAATCGCGCCATCAATAAAAAACCTCCCAAACCTATCGATGAATGCAGTTTTAATCGCGCTAAATTTGGTTGACAATGAGTGCATTTAAGAAGATTGTTTGCAGGCGCGGACCACGATTAACTCAGGAGTTACCTGAAACTTCTATAAGGCGATTTTTTTTCAGTGATACATATACAAGGCTTCCGGAGCAAAACGACGTTAGCAGGCTAGTTAGAAATAAATTCAAGACAATTCAATAAAACTTTACTACAAAACAGTTAAAAATGCTTAATCAAATCTATCCTAATGAGATACTTGCTTAAGACAAGACTGAGAAAACAATAACCTTTCAATGTAACTTTTCTTCAGTCTTTACAGATGTTTCTGCAGTCTTTGCAAAATGAGTCTTTTGCTGCATGCTTTTTCAGGGCGTAAAAATACAAGGTATCTTTGGGCGACCACAGAAAGTTTTCCAGGGCAGAGCGAAAATATATTCAGTGTATTTTACACTGTAAAATTCTAAAAATTAACTGAAATAATAATTTAAAAAATGATAATTTAATAATACCAATAATAGTTATTTGTTGTCTAAACATTTAGCCTTTTGTTTGTGGCGCCTTAATTTAAATTACATTATAAAAGGTTTTCATAATTAAAGTTCAAATTTCGAAAGACTGTAACTGGGAACCATTCAACGGAATGACTTTACGTTTCATAGGAGGATGTCCGTGGCGATTAAATTTTGTTTGGCACAAAAAAAAAGAAAAAAAAAATTCCGAAGATGACCTCTAGATGATATACGGTGCTGCAATCCTGTAGGGGATACAGATGATTCGTTATGAGTTATACAAGGATATGGTCGATATGGTTTTCCTCGGTATCGGAAAAGTACTCAAATTGCAAAATGCTCAACCACAGCACGTAGAGTGTCACTCGTAATGTTGCTAATATGTGAGGCGTGTTGAGGTGTTTACAATAGACAAGATCTTTGAGATGCGCCCAGCAGTGGTTGAGATCCGGTCAACTTGCTGGCCACGTTATACGAAAATGGCGGCTTTTCTATCGTCGGTAAAAGTAACCCGAAGTAACCGTTTGACAGGGGTAAAGGTGTGAGGGTGGGGCATCATCCTGCATGAAAACCGTTGCATCCACAAATTGACGATGTTGAAGTGTGGCAATTACTTGGTTGGCTAATAGAGATGCATAACGTTGGGCAGTAACTATTCAGGTGAGGGACCCTCAGGACCGAGCTCTTCGAAAAAGGATGTGGATGTGAAACCACACCAAAAGGTGACCTTTGGTGAATGAAGTGGTAACTGTCGCAAGACGTATGGGTTACAGGTGCCCAAATTCTGCAGTTCTGCATATTCACATCACTATGCATCACTATTGAAGTGAGCTTCGTCAGTTCACAAAATGTTCCATGACCAGTCAGCTTCCAATTCAGTTCGAGCAAGAAACTGCATGGCAAATGTTTCACGTGCATCTCTATCGGGATTCAGTAATTGCAGAATATTTGCAGATCTTGTAGGGGGTAACAGCGCAAAATTTGTCGTAGAACTTTGTGAACAGTGCTTACTGGTTTGTCTAATGATCTTGCAACATGCCATGCACTGCTGCTTCCCATGATATTTGCCATCATGTCTTTCTCCATCGATATGGCTCCACTGTCGACGGTTTTCCTTCCTCTGCCAGACTTCACCTGCAAGGAATCTGTCTCTTCAAATTTCTGGATTATTTTTTGAACACCATTTGCGGTCTTAGGGCCAGTTTTTCGTCCCTTTACTGTTCTAAACTTTCGCAATGTTAAGGCACAGCTGTTATTTTGATAAAACAGCTTCACATGAAGTGTGCTATTCTTTGGTAACATTGTTATTATGCAATGAAATGATGCATTCCTCATCTGTCCGCTTTTATAGCAGTTTTCAGTCACATGTCATGGCATGTGCATTTGTCATTTGCACTATCCACTACAGTATTGTAGCGTCTTATTTCGCCCTAGCCGTCTTCGAAAGTACAGTCCAACCTCCGTATATCGAAGTAGCAAATTGCCGGAAAAAAATTCGATATATAGAAATTTCGATATATAGAATTTTATCATAATTACTCCTAAAACATTAAAATTAAAGCTAATTTTCGTATACGAAACTCAATTTCTAATTTTATGCGAATCACATTAAATGAAAGTTAATACAGGTAATTAAAAAATGAATTAATATGAAAGATTTATTGAGTACTATACACCTTTTAAAAAAAAACAATAATCGAGACAGTGGTTACAATGATCATAGTTACATCTTTTTTTAAAAAACTTCGAATATCTTGCTAAACAGCCAGTTTTGCGGAAAGTTCATCAAAGAAATGTTCGCATTTATTCAGTCCACTAAAAACTTCATCAGGAACATTTTCCGCGAATTGAAGTTCATGACGTATTGTTTCAAACGCTTCTCGCATTTCTTTTTTTGATGGCTTGAAAATGTTTTCAGATTCATTTACTTCCTCTGGTTCTTTGATTTCTTTTTCAGTTTCATGAAACGAACTCGGTATGTCTTCGTCTGTAGGATAATCAGCAACGGCATTCCGATTTTTTATAATAGTCGACACTGTGCTTGCGGGAATACCGAATTTAGCTGAAATGTCTTTTTTGTGCATTCCGCTATCTACATTCTTCAAAAATTCAACTTTATCCACACTTTTATCCCAATAAGTCTTGAAAAAAAAATTCGATATATAGAGATTTTTTCGATATATAGAAACAGTTTTTCTATGTAATGAACATGGAGATTTGCTAAGAGTTCGATATATAGAAAATTTCGATATGGGGAAGTTCGATATATGGAGGTTCGACTGTATTTTTTTTTTTTTGCTTTAAACATAATTCCATCGCTACGGATGTCCTCATGTGAAATATGAGTTACATACAGCCTTTCGAATGTGAACTCTAATTACGAACATCTTGTACATAAAGAAAGGTTAACAGTAAGGTACCTCAGCCATATAACGCCATGTATACCTTTAACGCCATCTATCTAATTCTTCATAAATATAAGAGATGGCGGTACTGCACTAAAGTAGTTTGCATTGACATGCCATTTAGTGTTGAAGTGAGTTACTAGCAGACCGCCAACATTTTAGAGTGAAATTATATTTCCACCTTTTCGTGTCGAGGACTGGTTCTGAAAGGCTGCTACTATATCAAAGTAAGATAAAATATAGATTTTTTAATGTTCAGCAAAGATTAACTATAATCTATAAATATATATAAATATATATATATCTATATATAAACTATATATTTTCTTGATTCTTGAAGATTCTTCTATGTAGATAAGTTAACTGTTATTTTTAAAATTCGGAAATTGTAGACAAACAAGTGTATCATGTGATCCATGTGCTCAGTAGCGCTTTAACGCCATGGTGGTTTTAATGGTCTACATATACGATTTTAGGTTACGTACGACATTTATAAGTTACTAATATGTTTCATGAAAATATAGATTTTTATCTTATTTATTATTTTGCTTTTATAATCGGAAAATGCCGAAATTCATTAAATTTTACATTTCCTCTTTTGTTTTAGCTACAGATTAGAAAGACTGCGTTAATTTCAAGTGATTTTTTATTATTTTTTACAGAAATTCAAATTTAGTTGCTTTTTACTGTAATTTTGTACAAATAATGTTTACAATGATGGAATAATTCTTAATTTTAAATAAGTTAAGTTACTAGAAAGTAGGTGGCGTTAATTGGACCAGGTGTTCCTAATAACGCCAGTTTGCAAAGTTTTCTTATTTGAGTTCTCATACTTCTCCAGTAAAAGTTATCATATGTTTCATTATGGTATGCTTCAAACAGAAGATTAAACTTTCTTGGTCAAAATTTTCGTGTTTCGATACACCTTATTTCCAGACTTACAGTAATTTAAATGTTAAGGTGGCGTTATTTGGGCAGGGTACCTTATTGCTAAAATTACAAAATTACTTTATTTAATTAAATAGATATTTATAATTAGCAAACAGTTATAGATCAAGTTAAATTATTAATATTTCGAATATTAATTCACAAGTCTACATAAAAACTCAAAATTAAATTAAATACATTTTTTTTTACCGTAATTGCTATTCAACGTATCCTGCTTTTTAATAAAAAACATAACAAATCTACATAATTTTATATTAATAATCTTATTTGGATTTAATAAATTTTTAACCACCATTTTTCTTTGTCTTTAATATTTTTATAATTAATATTTTCCTTTTTTGTTCTAAATCTTTATAATCAATAAACATATGGAACCGTGTTATCTTTAAATTGCACTCTAATCTAAAAAGTCTTGATTTATAAAATTGATTTCTATAATTTTCCGGAAGTTTTTGATCACCTTTTTTACTGAAAGGAATAATGCTCCGTTCTTTCCATTTATCTGGAAACTCCAACTCCATTTTTATTAAGGCAATTTGTAATCCAATTTAACATAATTGTATGGTAAATTTTTCAGATTTTCACTTTTAATCCTATCAGTTCCCAGAACTTTTTTATTTTTTAATTTTACTAATACTTTACATATCTCATTTTCTTCTATATCTTTATTAAACCATACTACCATACCATGGTAGGTCAATCCGTAGATTGGTTCAAGTTTACGGAACCCTAGTGACCCCCGAAGGGCGATCCCTAGAAGAAGCCGTAGCTATACAAGGGAATAGATACTGGAGTGGTTTCTACCCTAATAAGTTTAAAATTAATAATTATTATTTTAATCAGTCAATAAGATTTAATAATCTCCCAAATTTCAGATTTCTTTTTGTTGTTAAATCCATTACTGTTTCTTCTGCCTTTCCATGTTTCCATTTTTTGTCTTCTATCCTATAAATAAAATAAAGTAGGGGTTCGCAAACTTTTCGAATGTTGCACCACTTAAATTCATGTACATCATGTTCATATTTCGTAATTGGACTAAGTGTAGCCAAGAGTATGCGTTTATGGGTCAGAGGACAAACAGAATAAAATAAACAATCTTGTCAAAAAATCATAGTTTTATTGTACTAATTATATTATTGAACGTAAACTATTATAAACTTTTATTCAATACTAATGAATAATTATGACCCTATAATTATTTTTAATGCCCAACATGGTAGAAAACCCAATTTCACACAAACATGATGTGTTGAAGGGCATTAAACATTTTAATGCTTCGTCTGAAATATTCTTTTTGTTACATTCTTTTGTGTACCACCTGGAACAACATGCTACTAGTGGTGCGTTTACCATAGATTGAGAACCTTTGAAATAAAGCATTTCTTCTCATTTTATCTTCATTTTTGTTACATCATTTAATCATTTGTGACTTTAAAAAAAATAATAACTTTAAAAATAAAATTTATAATTTCCCAAATATCTATTAGTCCTCTTAAAGAAAGAAGGGATAGGGCAAATGCCACCTCTGCTCGTATGTGAGGACGTCCATCATGTTATCACTTTCTGAGATAGAAATGCTACTAAGAATACTGCAATGCAAATAGGGTTATATTTGGTAAAGAAAAATTTCAAAAGCCCAAAGCAATTCCTAATATAGCCAGTAAAATTTCATTGCATTAACTGTAACTTACTTATCTAATTCTCTTTCAATAATGGTTTTGAAAGTAAATCAGACAATTCTTCCATATTTGACTTCCTTTGATACTACTAAACATACTAGAGCAGCTGCCATTTTTCGATGGATGGAAGCAGGACTGGATTTAACTCTTTGATGCCTGTAGCTGAGTCAAAACTTGGCTTTCTCTCTTCAATTACTTATACCTAAGAGGAGGCCTAAGAATTCTGGAGATTTGCCAAATTCTCATAGGCCAAAGCTCTGAGCCATTTCCTCTTTCACAACTTGGTAATAATGGGACAGAGCTAGGAAACCGTTTGGTTTTTGAGGGACGTCTTTTCGTAATAGTAATTTTATACTGTTAACAGATTTAGAGTGGTCAAAATATAAAGGATTAGATTTTTTGTTACTCCTGTTTGACTTATCGAAACTGAAGGAAAATAAGTTGTTTTCTTTATTGTTGGTATACACAAGGTCATACGATTCAAATATTTATAAATAACTGAAAAAAATTGTTCTTATAATTACCAAGTTGATGATACAGTCAACTCATATTGGTGATGAATATGTGAAGTCATACAATTTTTCATAACATAATCAGATTTACAAGATATACTTATTTCATTAATTTCGAAATAAAAACCATCAACTAATATTGGATGTTCTTAAAATACTGTTTATTATTTTTTAGATTATTCAGTTTTAAGTTTGTTTTGGAAAGGAACTAATTTCATTAAAACAAATAAGAAACAAATAATAATAAATGTGAAAAAAAAATCTCCAAATTTCAGAAATTTTGAATTCAAATTCTTAATAATTTAACCTTGTAGTTTTAAGAATTAAAACTACAGGGTGGTGCACATAAAACCGGTCCCTGTAGGCATTTCTTTTTATATTGTATTATTATTATTATTTTGGGGATATTGGGCTACGACTAATTGTCACAGCTGATGAGGAATTAAAATACCATAGATTACCAAATTGATAAAAAATTTTAAAAATTGAAAATGATAGAACGATTATTTACTTTAATAGCCGTGCGGTCTAGACGGCGGTCTGCCGTTGCGGCCAGTGTGCCGGTACCCGAGTTCGAATCCCGGTCGTGGCATGATGTTTCTTGCTTCTTCTGTTTCTCCTTCTGTCCGTTCCAGCGAGTATCACTTGATGCTGCCTCCCTTGGAGTACCCTGGGCATTGGTTAAAGGGATCATATCTCGCCCCTAGTTGTGGCCTAAAGAAAGCTGATAAAGCTACTGTTTGTCCATCACTACTTGATCTTTAACCACGCCTCTTCAAACGAAGAAGACATTTCACAATAGGGGTGATCGGTTGTAAAAGAAAAATTTGGGAAAAAAAAAAACAAGATTAGGAAATTTTTTTTTAAAATAGTGTATTTACTATTAAAGAAAAAAATTATTTATAAAATAATTATGAATAACATTTATAATTTGAGAATATTGAGTATATTTAACTGTATTGCCAATGGTCTTAATTTGTATATTTGTAAATGTTCTGTGGAACTTTACGGAATTGTTTTTAAACAAGTTTTGCTTTTTTTTTAACTGTCAGCAATTAATTGTTAAATAAAACATTATTACCATGAAGTGTATATATTTATTACTTACATTAATTAATATAATTTATATATAATTACGATTTTTCATAATTTAAATGAATAAGAAACAGTATAAATATAACAGTTCTTAATTAGCAAATCAGTTTTATATATCGTTACATATGTTATTATTATATGTAAGAAAAATAGATATATAATGTCGTATTTTATATCATCAATTCCTCTGTTATAACCAAGAAACAAAATCTGTGCATTTCCTCTGAAAATGGAAAACTATCACACTGACCCCTCAAATCACTTCTTGAACTCTTCGCCTACCACGTGACATAGGCGTGGCTAGGGATCAACTGTTCGTGGACAAACAGTACGAGCCCCGGCATTTGTAAAATTAAATTAAATTATTTACTTTAATTCGATAGTTATTCTTTTTTTTATTTTATTTCAGTCTTTAAGTACTTTAATGAAAAATTAATTGATTTGATTTTTTTTAAATCAAAATTTGTCTCATCTAGGGATTGGAGCAAAATTTTTTATTAGCAGTGTGATATTCTCTCGTCTTTCTGCGTCATTCTTTCGTCTTTCTTGTAAAGTAATAAATTAAATAATTTATTAAGCCAATAGCAATCAAATTAAAAAAAAACAATTATACGTAATTATAAGTAATTTTTTTTTTTTTTTTAAATTAAAAAACTAAAGAAACTTGCCACATTATTAAAATTCTTTAAATTTATCTCTTTTTTTTTGGGGGGGGGGGGTAACTGAAATTTATAACTGAAACTTGATAACTGAAATTTGGCACTTGTATTTAAGTGAAGTATAATATTTTTAATTTTTGGCCCTATTGGCTCAATAAATTACTTTGTATGTGGCATGTTCTGTAATGCAGTAAAAATTCCTTCATATGCACTAACGCAGTTCTTATGTAAAGCTTTACTGATTTCTTCCTCGTCTTTTATCGCTCTGAATATATTTCCAAACTCTGTAGAAAAAACATTAGATTGTCTAATCAGCAAGGTCTAAAATTAAAAATCCTTTTATGCATTTTCTAGAGAAGTGAAAAAAGTGTGTTAGGTATTACTGTGCATTTTTACAAACAAAAAAGTATTTATAGGTACAATAAATATAAAATATTGATTTTTCGATTATGTTGACGTTGGCTCATATTGATTTTTGTCGATCAATGTAATTTTCCCCAGGATAATTGCCAACGAAAAAAAAACCTTTTTATTTCTCTGAAATTGAAAGTTCGGCGCATGTTTAGAAATTGAAACTTACTTACAAATTTTTCTGTAAAATCGGTAAAGATTTTTTTGTACTCTCTGCAGATACTATCAAAAACTAGAATAGCTTGCGCAAAAACTAGAAGTTTTGAAGGAAAACATGCTTTGGAATGATGTACTGAAAATGGTCCTAAACATTAATTTTTCAGTTAAAATAAAGGTGGTTATTAAATCGCCACACTGATGACTGTATGGAAAGCTTATTATCATCTTTAAAAATAAATGTACTATGAAATATATTTTTATTTTATTCTATTTTATTAATAACTAAATAGCTAAAAAAATATAGTCTGGGGAAATTTACTTTTAATACTTAATGAAATGAACAATTTGGATTCTGAATGTATGTATAAAGGTATATTTCAACTTATTTTATTCATTATTTCCGAATTTGTTCAGAATTAATGCTTGTTCTAAAGTTGTCTCAAATTGAAGAAATAGGTTTAATATTGTACAGTCATTATAAAAGAAACTTTAGTATTTAAGAACTTCTAAATCGTCTTACTGTTGTGCGGATCCTGTGAAAAATGAATCTTTGTCAGGATGGGTCAATTTACAAGTTGATTTTTTAATTAAAAATACGTGGATATTTGATAGAGTATTAATAAGCCTATCTTTCTTTAGTACAAAGTTTAATATATAATTACTTGTTCTGAAAAATGTTCTCTTTAACATGTGTCTGCTTTTTAAGTAGAGTCTGTTTAAACTATCTCTGTAAATCCTACATAAAAAAATGTAACAGTTTCCATCAAAATGGGCTTTGTTTTTGCTTTGCATGGAGAAGGTAACGGAACCCAACAAAGCCTTTTGTTGAAGGATAAAAGCTTTTGTGAAATTGCCGAGAAAATTTTGGCAAATTCTTCTTTGACATCAAGATCTTTGTTGGCGATTCCTTATTGGGAAACATCCAAACCAATCTCTTTGTCTTGGATCAATTGATAGATTCATGGCTGTTGTATTAATTACGCCAAAAATGTCTTTGTTTTCTAGAAGTTTTCTACCATTTTTGACGCCTCCAGAAAATTCTTGAGGCTGTCCTAAAATGGCACCCGATGGGAAGGGTGAGATTGTGTCGAGCTTGTCTAATATGAACTTTTAGTATGTAAGGAGGTTGAAAGGGAAAAAAAAAATATGGTTTAAATTCAATCTCAAAAATGAAATAAAAAGTTAATTGGAAAAATTTTATTGTGATTATCAATTTTTTATATTCTTTAAAGAAAAGTATTTTACCATTTCGTTAATTCTTATGACTATATGAAAATGTCCTGTTGTTATTGAAGACATCTTGATATAAAAGGGATTCCAGAATAAATTTTTGATGAAAATTGGGAATGAATAACTCATGCAGGTTATTTTTGGAGAGATTTAATTGTGTATATATACTTATCATTCTACTTTATGTCGGAATAATATTATGGAATAAAGTAAAAGGCTGACATAATAATTAAAAAAACCCACGATAACTTAAATAATAATAATAATTCAATTCAATTTATTGCCAATAAAATTTTACAAGACATATATATGTTTACATGACATTTTGACAACCCAGTCGTCTTAAGGGAGATCCCGACGAGAAGACAAGTGGGCGTCATGAGTTAGGCAATTAACAAAAGGAATTAACAAAGGGAATATATAATAGAACAATGAGGGAAAAATATTTACAACAGAGAAAATTACTGAAATTTTAGCAAATATTTATATATTTATTTTCGACAGGGAGAACATATTTTAGGTATTATGAATACATGGAATAAAAGGAACAGGAAGAAACTAGGAATAGAGTGAGGAACTAGTCGGATACAGAAAGGAGATAGAATAGAGGAGATGAAAGAGAAAGGTGATGGGTGGAAAGGGATTCGGATCGCAATTTCAGCCTGACTTCAATAGAATGTGGAATGTTAGTGAACTATGAAAGTTGAAATGTATTTTTTATTTTATTTTTTTTGAATTGGGTGAGAAGAGGACATTCACGGATCTCTTTAGGAATTTCATTCCAAAGTTGAGGCGAAGCACAGCTGACAACTCTTCTTTGATAGTTAGACTTCGTTTTCGGAATGGATAGTAAAAGGTGGGTAACAGATCTGGCATTATAGGGATGGGTGTGTGGGTTAATCGTTAGTGGGATCCAGGGATAAAGTTTTTTATTAATTACTTTAAAAGTGAAGACCGCTAAATGTAGTTTATAGATATAGGGGAAAGAGATGATTTTATATTTAGGCCAGAGGGATCGAGTAGAATTGTGTCTGGGTTTTTTATCTATAAATCTTAGTAAATATTTCTGTACTTTAAGAAGCATGTTTTCATAAAATTTAGAAGGGTTGCCCCGTATTACAACTCAACATCAAAGATTTGAATGAATGAGTGACCAACATAGATTTAGTAGTATTTGATTTGGGAGAAAGTTTAATTTTCTAATAACACCTAAGTTTCTGGAGACTCTATAAGCAATTTTTTGGGCATGTAAATTCCAAGAAAGACCAGGAGAGAGACAGATTCCTAAGTATTTGAAGGAGGAGACCTCTTGTATTAGGGAGTTGTTGTAAGTGATAGAGAAGTTTTTACGTGAAAGTGTTTTATTCCGTTGATAGAAGAACATGTACTGTTTTGGATGTGTTTAGTGTAATAATAATAATAATAATAATAATAATAATAATAATAATAATAATAATAAGAATAACAAAGCTCTATTAATTATAATATAAACGCGACACTTTGATCCATGTCAAATGATAGGGTTGAGAGTCCAAAACACCTAAATTACAGGCGTATACGGTCAAGCGTTTTTCCTAAAAGTTTTTATAAATATACTTACATAAAGCACACGGACTATGTATGCAGATACGCTGATAGTAGCGCTTTTGGAGTAGGCCTACTGGCTAGCATAAGAATTTCGAAAACTCGTTGTTTTAGTTCCGAGTCCCAATTACTCCTTTTTTAATTATTATTTATTTTTATTGTTAAATACTGCAGTATAATTTAAAAATAATTCCACTTCTGTTTAAGTTTTCGATTATGAAATGGACCAAGAAGTACTTCAGTGAGAAGTGAATTTACATAAATGAGAAATAGAAGGAAATGATCGCGAATGCTCCATCTAAAGGAGTAATATCTGACACTGTGAGAGATGTAATAGATCAGAAATCTGTCGAAACAGGCGAAGAAATATTTCACGTACAGCATTCGTTATCACTTGCTCGTTGTTCTCATCTCTTTCTTTTTGTGAAAATTCCCTTCTGAAATACTTGTTTGTTTGTTTTTTTTCTCCATTTCTTTGTCAGAATATAACAGAAAAGTTAAATAAATTTTCAGTAATGAAATGATAGTAAATTAAAGAACGGTATTTTATAATAAAAATAAATAAAAAAAGGAATGAGTGAGATTCCAACCTAAAAGAACAAGTATGCCAACCCCTTACGCTAACCACTACTCCACGACCGCTGCCTACATACATATTTAGGTAGTCAGTGTGAGTAATGTAGAAAATTTACAAAACAAATTTTTCGGAAAAAAACGGTTGACCGTCTAGGCCTGTAACATAGTTATTGGAATCTACTCTTGAGGCCCTATCGCTTGATCAAAGTGTCGCATCTCCAGATTCCTTGTTCAGTATTAGGAGATACATGGCTTAGGGGCCTAAATATTTCCCGTTTTAGAACTTTAATCATTCAGAAGTAATATTTATTTTTTATTTATTTATTTATAATAATGGATATTTTATGTATTGTCCCTTTTGTATTTATATTATAAAAGCATACATTCTGATTTATTTTAGTTAACTGTAATTAAATTAAAGAAATGCCAATTTTTAAATAATAAGGGAAAATATAAATTTAAAATTTTTTCTATTAGCTACCCAGAAGCAGCTGATTTACCAATGTCCGGCTGAAGATCTCGTGGATCTAAACTTTGTAGATAGAATAATTAAACATTATATTGCTTGAAGGATATACTGAAAGTTGCGTTGCTACTTTTTGCTTAAGATGTTGCTTTAGCTTGAGGAAAAGGAAAAAAATAGCTAATATGAAATGAAATCTTTAAGTAAAGCATTGGATTGAGTAACGACTCAATTTAAGATTATAATTCTATTGTATATAATTGATATGACCATCTGAAGTAACGTTTGCCAAATTGTTTTGAAGGGGAAGATAAAGGGAATGATTTGCATCGACATGCTTCATGGCTGATTATCAAAATTCCATTGATTTTAGGAGAAAACAGCTGACTACCTGAAAAAAAAGCAAGAAAATTATAATTGGGATGCCAATTTTCGAGTACCCGTATGGAAGTTACTCAAACATTCAATTAGATATCTAAAGTTATTTTCAAATCTTTTACAAAGCTTTACAAAGTATTAGTGGCTGATGTCCAATTTAAATTGGAATTGGCCAAAGATATTTTTTGGTCCTAATTTCTCACATATGGATAACTTTTGGTTAAAAATCAGTAGTGAGCTATATGGATAACATCCATCTATCATTGTAAATACGGTTTGTAAAGTCAATTATAGAGATACAAAAGCTTTGACGATTTTTTGGCAATTTTTGGTCCTCTCTCCTACTTTAAGTCCAGTCTTTACTATGATTTTGAATTCCTCAGCAACTACTGTAGTTTAGGTTTTTAAATGCCTGGAATTACTGTGATTACGCCGCTTTAACAGTACCATTCATCGGCCTTTTTTTGCTTCCTCGCACACCCATTACGTCCAATGTCTTTGAGGGTATCCTTTTAAAACTAATATTAATTTATATTTCGTAGGATAAATAGTTTTTGAGTTATCTTGACCATCAAAGGACCATTTTCCTTTTGCCTAAAATTGGTTTCTAAAACTTTTTGCTAAAAATTTTTTTCCAATACATATTTAAAAGGTAGAAGTTAGATGTTACAACTGCATGTAACAGTTTTTTTTACTATGGGGATATGGAAGCTGATGAGATAAAACTAGTTCATCAAGCACATACAATGTTTCTATTAAGTTATCGTCCTTCATTTTTGTGGATATTAAATGGATGTTGATGGAAGAATATTCAATCTTCATGAATTTACTATTTTATGACAATACTTTCAAAGTCAGTAGTAGATACTTGTGAATCATTTTGTATGAGGAAGTTCTCTTGGACATTTTATGAATTTCATATTGTACATCTTGACTATATAATCTGTAACTATTTGAAAAACTATAAGGAATTCTGTGAATGATATCGAATACAAGAAGTATTTTCATATTCGTTGCAGTAAGAATTGTCTTCAATGGTACGGCTGATGGAAATTAATTTTCTTGTTTTTGGTAAGATCACTGAACCATTTAGTGATGAAGAAAGAAAGAAATAATCTTCCTTAATTAACTGAAGCATTGATTTCGAGGTTGAAATTTCATTTGAACTCAGAAATGCTGATAGTACTCATGTTTGTCTTAAATTCAAAGATCAGGTTTTGAAATGAAGATCACTTTTAAGAAGCTCATTGAATCCCTTGCCATCTATATTTTTCTTAAGATGAAATTTGAGTCGATTTTTTTTTTGATATCCAAGGCATAAACTCTAGCATAATCAGCACATATTTAATTGAATTTCAAACTATTTAGCTTTTCTATTACATTCCATTACATTTTGGTATGTGTACACTATACGCCAAAAGTATCCAGACACCCTTCCGACGAAGTGGATCGGGCAGGTCAGGAGGTTTGATGCGTCATCGGACGCTATAAAAGCGTTGGTGGGGGCTTGGGCGGTCATAATTCTGCGTTCCCGATAAAATGAGTAAGTCAGGTGGGCTCAGTGACTTCGAACGTGGCATGATAATCGGATATTACCGTTGTAGGAAATCGGTTCGTGAAATTGCGAACATGCTGCACGTGCCGAAATCAACTGTGAGTGATGTAATTGTCAAATGGAGACGTCGAAGGAGTGAAACGACAGCTGCACGAAGTGGTAGACCGAGAAAACTGACTCACCTTAGCCGTCGAACCCTGAAGAGAGTAGGGAAACAAAATCGCAAGTATCCATTGGTAGTGATGACGGCGGAGTTCCAACATATGTCGGGCATTGTCTTTAGCAGCGGGACTGTTCGCCGAGAGCTAAACTACTTGGGTTTCCACGGCCGTGCGGCCGCTATCAAGCAGAACATCTCCGCCGTATATGCGAAGCGTCGCAAACGCCTGAAAACATGGCCAAAAATATTAAATGCAATTTTAACATGAATATCTCGACTTTCCTTTTTAAATACAAGACAAATTACACAATAACGTTAAATAGGAGTTATTTGCTTAACAATTTGCTTAACAAACTGAATCTTTATAGGGCGGCAATACAAAGTTGATGATGGACGAGGATTTTGCCACAGCACACTTTTCTCTCCATTTTCATCCACACAAAAGAGTTGCACAGGAACCATGGAAGTGAAGAAAATATCGGAATCAGAAAAGCCTTCTTCTGCCCTTTGTTTGTAAAGGGAATACCCACTGCTACCATCACAGCTCCACTTCGATATCATTGTCATGGAAATTTTGTCATCTTTCATTGTGACAATTAACGGTTCTTGTGACATTATAATGCGGCAGGTAGTATGATTTAAAAGACCCTTAAGTTTCACTTCTGCAAGAGATTCGGTGACTAATAGAGACTCTGGATAACACATTTTCTTGGCACTTAAAATTCTCTTGTAAGAAGGATATATATCCGCATTCAAATCTTTTGCGCCTTGTCTCATCACTTTAAACTGGTGCGTAGTCAGACCAGCCTCCAGAAAAATTGCTAATGCTTCATCATCATTATAACTTCTCATTACAGAGCTGCTGGTTGATGCAATCGTCCAAGATCTTCGTATCTTTAAAGGTCTTGTTGGTGATTTTTCCATTTCTTCTAACAGCTTGGCGTGTTCTACGTTACCAGATTCGCGATGTTTCATTTTCGCTGCAAAAGCTAAACTTCCACACTTTCTGCTGACTTCCTTATGGTTTAAGTTTTTCTGCGCTTAGACCTAGTACTGCTCTCTCCAAAGTCTGTTTGTGGTCTTCCTCTTTTCCCAAGTGGAGTTTTCACAACATTCCCATCACACACAAACTCCCTATCCAACCATTCTTTATTGTTTTTCAAAAACCTGTCGATGATTCTATTTGACTTATCAAGTCTGCGAAATAATTCACTACAAAACCGAGATACTTGTTTTTCTAATAATTTAAATTTATCATGTGAGGCTTGTACGTCAACTTTTGTTGCAATATGTTTAACTAAAGAGTTTTTTTGTATTTGCCGACCTCCCTTTTCTTCCTGCAAATTATGAAATAACTCTCTCTGTGTACAACGGTTTTCCATTCTGAAACGAAAATATAAAACTATGTGATTTGTAATATATCTTCTTATTGTTATTATTTAACTCTAAATAATCATATTTTTGCCCCTAAGAAAATTATTTGATATTGTTAATATATAGTTACATGTAATAAATCGGCAATTTGTAATTATACAAGCAAATATGTTTATTTAAATTTTAACAAATGGAACTTCTATGAGCAATTTATTTCTTTGTGGCATAGGGAACATGTTAAGTAAAAGTATAACCTTGGGCAACATCAGGCATTTTTTGTAGGCCTCTTTGAAAATTAAATTTATACGGTTGCCAAATAACATTACATAACGTAAGAAAAAGCGTTCTCAGACTATCATGTTATCACTTAAATTAACAAATATTATGTTTTCAGAATACCAAAATATAGTTGTACAGAATTAATATTAACACTTACCTTTAAATCAACAAATGGAGTACAAAAAAAAAACACTTGAAATACAGGTTAAAAATGCTCGATCACGACAACACAAGCTATGCAACTCCAACCACTCACTTTCAAGATTCAACAACAACTTAATAAAAGTAGATCAGCTATGAGGGTAAAAGTTTTATGACCACCAGGCATTCTGGAACAAAATGGCACATTGTAAACATAATAAAAAGGAACTTGAAAAATGCATTTTTGGCCAGGTTTTCAGGCATTTGAAAACACTGTGCGTCGGTTGCAATGGTGCAGAGCTCACCACCATTGGACTGTGGAGGAGTGGAAAAACGTTCTGTGGAGTGATGAATCTCGCTACACGATTTAGCAGTCCGATGGATGCCCGGCGAACGCTTCTTATCAACTGCATTACGCCAACTGTTAAGTTCGGAGGCGGCAGAATAATGGTGTGGGGGTGTTTTCATGGTTCGGACTGGGTCTCTTAGTTCCTGTGACGGGCAACATTAACTCTGCGATGTATCGGGCCATTCTGGACAACGCTGCCCTCCCAACTCTGTGGCAACAGTTTGGGGAAAGCCTGTTTCTCTTCCAGCAGGATAACTGTCCCGTACACACATCGAAGCTTGTGCGGCCGAGGTTTGACGATATTGGTGTTCCACAACTTGATTGGCCGCCTCAGAGCCCCGATCTCAACTCCATTGAATATCTGTAGGATGAAATAAAACGCAGATTACGTGCCGACCCACATCGCCCATCTTGCGTGGCCGGACTCACTTCAGGTGTCACGGCCGCCTGGAAGTCAGTTCCTGTGATCATCTATCAAAACCTGGTGGACAGTCTTCCCAAACGTGTACAGGCTGTCATCGATGCAAAAGGGGGACCGACATCATGCTTATACGTGTCTCAGGAGCCTCCGCGTCCCGACCACGGGGTGTCCGGATACTTTTGGCCATATAGTGTAGATATAAACCTAATCTTTCTTTAAACTAAATAAATATTAAAAATTATTATTTTCATTTCCGTAATTAAAGTAAATTTCTGTAATGTAATCAGAATTTTTTTTTTTTATTTTAGCTATTAAATTCCAACATTGCTGTAGCGTCGTGTAAATATAAAGAAAATGTGTGTTTATTGTGTATAGGCTTAATACCATTATTTCAACAATGGAGATATCGATAATCGATCTTGTTCGTTGACAACTCCCTCAAAAGCAGCTATCGAATTCTACAATGTTAGCGAACAAAATGGTCTTCGCTATTGCTTAGAGTTTCCATTAAAACGAATCAACTCTCGCCACCAGCCTAATCATTGCAACAGGTTTCTTTTAGTTGTACAGACAAACAGTGTTAAGGTCAAACATTCGTCAGAGCCAGTATTATATGAAAATAATATTCGTGATTTACCAATGGAAGCGAAAGCGTTGGTATTTTTCCATTTATAAAAAATATTTAAAATAGAAATTAAAGAGAATGATGTTTTTTTTTTTTCCTCCTCCGACCAATTCAAAAGCCTTTTCCTATTTATTTTGCTAATGAACAATCAATAACTTACTAACTGTAAAATATTAATCAGTGAGGAGGCTTACAAAGCTGAAATTAAAGCTTATTAATGTATATTTGTTTGGAGCTTGTATATTTTTTGGGAGTTCGAAATATACCCTTAAATAAATTACATTTAAAAAAATCTGAAATTTTATGTACAGTGGAACCCCGCCATTCGTCCGCCTCTACTCGTACAACTCGTTATTCGTCCAATTTTTTTCTAGTAAAATTCAACTCGCCATTCGTACGCTTGCTCGCGATTCGGACAGCGTGACCTTGTTACTGGCCGCGCCACGCGGTCGTTTCAGTTCAGTCTCGTGCTAGCTTCCGTACGCTACGCATCATCCAAGCAAGCTTCGTGAAACTTTGTGATATTTTATTGTTATTTTTTGTTATTTTTATTAAAAATAGTGCAGCCATGGGTCTAAAAAAGATTACTGATTCAACTAAGCCTAAAAGGAAAGCAGTGAGAACGACAATTGAATTGAAAAAAGAACTCGTTGCGAAGTTTGAAAGTGGAACTCGTGTCTCTGATCTGGCAACTATGGCATGGCGAAATCAACCATTTCGTTTTCATAGTTTTTATGTATTTTATGCTTAAAATATTATTACAAAGGTTTAAATAAGCAATCATCTGTGGGTCTGGAACGGATTAATCCAATTTACATTATATCTTATGTGAAAAAATGATTCGCCATTCGTACAAATCGCCATTCGAACTGCCTCCTGGAACGGATTGTGTACGAATAGCGAGGTTCCACTGTACTTCAAATTCCACAACAAATGGAAAAAAAAAATACCGTGTTCAATTTATTCCTCTACTTTACTTCATTTTCTTTTTCTGAATGAATGAATGACTTTTTTATACTCTATATTAGTTATTCTAATTAAAATATTCCAAGAAGTGGTTTTAGAAAAAAACAAATTATGTTCCGTTGATGAATGAGGATTTATCGTCTACAAAAAGGAAGGGGTAACCGAAACTAAAGAAAGTCTGATTTCAAATTTACGATAAAAGGCTAAATTTTAATGGAGGATAGATGATATTAGCTTACATAAAAAAAAAGAAAAACTGAAAAATTAAATAAGATAGGAAAAAAAGAACCATGGGCTATTTAAACCAATTCAATGAACATCCTGGCATTTCAATCAAATATAAAATAATTCAGATATATTGTTACTACCGATTCTATATAATCCATTACTTTTTTTTTATATATTATGACTATATTTTTCAGATGAAAATGATTGAAATGGCTTTTCGAGAGGAAATCCTTTTTTATTTTTTTCTTAATTTTTCCAGTGTTTTAATAAACAAGTTTGGGATCTTCTAATTGATTCTGTAGAAGTTGTTTGTCTATTGACTTATGAATTTTCTATATACTTTTCTGTAGTAATTGCTTATTGTTTTTTGATATCCAAAATATGCCTGAAGATTAATATTACTTTAAATGCTTTGTCCATGCAATGAAAAAAAGATCTTCTAGAGAACTTTCTTGTCGGTAGCCTTTTTTTTTTCAATATGGATCACCAGAAAAATGCAGATGGAGGAGGCACTAAACTATTGGTATTGTTTTTAAATTGCTTCGATTTAACGATAAAAGATAAGAGAATATCTTGCATTTTTAAAATTACATTAGGATTGCCATCTTAGATATCTAAGTGTTTTAAGCGACGATTGTTCGTGGGAGGGGTAGGACGATGTTTAAAAAAATGGAAATCGGACGAAAAATCAGTTTCACTGTCAATGGATGCTTCCGTATGATTAAGCTTAAATTAATTCACAAAGAGTAATGGGCAACGAAAGCAGTTATCGGCGATTGTTTCCCGACCGATTTCATTTTTTATCCAAAACTTGATATTGATGATCACTAAAATAAATTCATGCTAAATATCATGAACAGCGATCCTGCATTTGCTGATGTAAGGCATCATTATTTATTTATTTATTTTTTTCGAAAGATACTTAGTAACAGATACTATCTCACATGGCTTCTATAAACAGTAACTTCAGATCTAAATCAAGGTTATCTTTTATAGATTTTCGGGAAGCAAAATCCGTGTATGAAGAGAGTTGATCATTTATTTTCTTTACACTTATACATTTTGTATTGTTGTGCATATATTTGTAAGATATATATATATATATATATATATATATATATATATATATATATATA
>JAFIDM010009631.1:166273703-166295195 GCA_023159025.1 Thereuonema tuberculata | reverse complement strand
TGGGTCAAGAAACATAAGTATTCGTCATTTCCGTGGACATCACTTCCGTGGACATTTGGGGTCCATGGAAGTGATGACCATCAACAATAGCGGCTACTATGTTTTTCACGAAGACTTGTCTTTCACTTCCAGTCTTTGTTAAATGCCAATAAGGATATTTATAATTATATAAATATATATAATATAATATATGATATATGTAATTATATATTTACATTTTTATAGACGTTTAAGATTGACAGTCTGATTCATTTTTGTAGTAGGCCTACTTGATTTCCTCTTTTGATAAAAAGTTCTTTTAATTCATAAATTATAGTCTTCTATTTATTTATTTCATAGTTTTCTCACGTAAATTCACTTTTTCGAATATAATTTATATTAAAATTCGACATCGTTATCAACACAAGTCACTTCTGTGGACATAGCCTACCATCATTTTTTTTTTAATAACCAAAATGCGTTGACCTGAACCACATATATCATGGATGTAAGAACGTCAAAAGCAATCATCTCAATTTTTTTGAAAAGGAAATCTTGTCATTTAAAATCTCAAAAATTTTTGACTGAAATTGCAGGTTTTCTGTAGATTCACCCATTTATGATTACAGTATTTACAAAACCTGATGACATCAACAGTCAAAAGGATTTTCGGTAAACTTTATAAAAGTTGAACTTTAAAGAGAAACGAAACCTTATCTCAATAATACATCGTCTAAGAAATGATCACTCTTGAAAAGCTTAATTATTAGAATAGATAAGTGCAGGAAAAAAAAAAGTCAAGATTTAACTGTTGTTTTGGATACATTTATTTTTCTTAAAGTTTCACGAATTACAAAAATCCTAATGTTCATCATAATTCTTGACAGGAAGCATTACATATAATGTTTCTCCAAATTGTCTGAGTTTTAAATGTTCTCGTAGGCCAGGAGTTCCAGCTCTTTATTCTTTTGGCCATTTGCCTAAATTTGGCCAAACAATGAAGACCTCCCCTAAACATTTTACAATGAAGTTTAACACTCAAAATTTTGTGAATAATTTTTGTAAGTTTTGATAAGTTTATTAATTACAATCAATTATATTTTACTAAGCCAATTAAAAAAGATTAAGTCGATGTTACTTTTTATATTACTGCAAAACTATTTAAACGGTAAAACAAGCAATAGTAAGTTTCGGTAAGACAATTATAGACAGAACCAATTGTTAACGATTACTTTGAACTTATTCATTAATCTCCTATTATTATGCTAGTAGTTATGGAAAAATTTAATGACATTCTACACCGACGACTACTCATGAATTGCATTTTTTATTTTCCTAAGTCAATGAATAGTCTGAAACATAATCAACAAGCAAAAAATTGTCTGAGAAACGGGCTAGAATGATAGTTCAGAAAACAATTTTGATCAAGAGCAGCTGTAATTTATTTAGGACAAGCTACTTATGCTTAAACTAATGTACTTATTTATTACAAGGGTAAATTTAACTTACATAATAGTAGGCAACTTAATTTAAAGATAATTCAAAAAGCTTTAATATTTCTCAGAAATTCTTCGGTTAGCTTATCATCCCTTCGGAAAGTAGGAAGAAACAGGTAGAACAGTTTTCAGATTTGCCAAAACAATTGCATTAAATGTCCATCTTCCCTCCGAATTCAAAACATTCCTTGGGAATAGATGCCCAGCGGTCTAAGAAACATTTGTTTAGACCAGAAGAGAAACAAGAACTTGACATCTATAATTTTCAGAACTTTTTTGTGATATGATCTTAATGATTATTATAATTTAACACCGGAAAGAAGCTCACAAAATAGTTAGACAAGATTAATAAATAACTCAAGTGAAAATACTAGTTGAAGCCAATACTTTTCTGAAATGTGATAAACATTACATTTATTATAATTCTTTTTATTATTTTTTTATTTCATGCATCCTTAGACAGTTTTAAGAAATTCTCTTATTGATCAATTTTTTTTTAAGTAGGACAAAATATTTCTAAATTAGCTTTTAATTTGAATACTATTTTAGAAAAGCATATTGCTATATTTGAATTTTTCACTTTTCAATGCAAACACATCTATCATTAATACTGATTGTAAACGTTTTCGAATTACTAATAGAAACTGGACTGCTTTTTAGAAATTTTTTACTTGTAATTTTGAAACAAAACTGGATTTAATACATTGATGAAATATTTCACTTTACCTATCTTAATTTTCAATGTTTGACAGAACACAGGACGGAGACCCTTATTTTAAAATGATCTCAGGGATGAAAATAGACGAAGCCTAAGAATTGATGAATATCGAAATTGAAAAGCAAAGCGCGTTTGTTCATTGATTTCAGCTCCTTTCCGATTAGAATAACAACCGCCATTTCTGCTTTTACTCATCAATTTCAGTTACTAAGCCGAAGAAGAACAAACTGTTCGGCGCCACAGTTATCGACTAGTCGGAAGGAGTCACCGCCCCACTGGCTGTTTCTTTTTCCCCGAGGACTACCTCTGGCAGAGAAGTTTTCTTTAAGAGCGGAACAACCTAGACGTCAGCAGCAAAAAAGAAAAAAAAAAAAGAACTGCACAGAACGACGAAAAATATTGGTTCAGATACTTGCAGGCAGGGTGGAGCAGCCATTAATACAACGCTGCCGTGTTTGGAGGTTGATCCACGCCTTCGACTTCGCTTGTCCTGTTCTACATGTAGTAATGCTCGTGTTAGGGGTGTTTCGAAAGCAATCAAATATTGATTAACAATGGAATCGTAATGCAGACGGAACGTTGTTTTTATGAGTCTGGTCAACGACTGAGAAATAATTACCTGTAAGGTAATCCTTGACTTAAGCTCCTGCAGTGACTTAAAAAAAAAAACAGAAATAGTCATCTCAATATTTGTTCGTAAGAATATCGTATTAAACAACAAAATCGAGTTTGAATTATTGTTACAATGAAATACTGAGACCTCAAGTGAAGAAAAGGAGTGCCACGATCACTTTGAGAAAGCTTCTATTGGACACCTAAGTGAAAAAAATTTATTTTATACCAGTATATTAAAAAAAAAATATTATTCGTTTGCTTATATTCCTTTTTCCAATATGTTTACTAATGTAATATATGGAAGAATTCCAATTCCAAACTAGAATCTGTAGCGGGCCCTAATTTATCATAGGCATTGCTTGTCCTACCCCCTTTTCATGGCTCTGAGCCCCTTCAGGATATTCTTGACGGGTGATTAGTTTTTGACCATCTTGTTCTCGACAAAATGAGTATGACAACACCATGACAAAGCAAAAAATGGTTCTGTTGATCTGAAACGTGTGGCTGAGACGTTGGTCCTCAAGTCGATTTTCACAAGTTAGGATTCTGGTTATAAGACAGAAGTCCGATGAACTGTTACAAGAAATTCAAATAAAAAATATAATTTTCATTTTTAATGCTGCATTAATTTTCATTTTTAATACTACATTTTTTTAGGTTTCTTGAAAACTAATAGATTATCCATTCTGTGCTTTCGTTATTGTAAAACTTTTTGTATTACAAATTTTTGTTTCATTTCGAAATAACTATATAAACGACAATTAGGAATTTAGTTTTATGCTTTGATATTATTATTTCTGTTCTGCATCGCCGAAATTCTTCAAATGAATTCGTAGATAAATTCTTGCATCATCAAGGATAAAGGTTATTCAGTTAATAGTAACACGTTGTCTTATTTCCAGGACTTAATGCGGAATAAAGACGATAAATTTAAATAATTGGTATCATAAATGTTTGTTTATGTTGAAGGATACGGCTTATTATTTGTTGTTTTCAGGCCATTGAGATCGTCGATAAATTCAGTGTACGTGCGTTGTTGCTATTTTTATTAGATCTTATTATAGTTATTTTAATTTGCGAAATTCAGAACTTGAAAAAACAGAACAGCTTCTGTGAAATATCGTTTGTAGTTATATGAAATTTGGAAATGACTTTAAAGAAGATACATATATATATTTAATATATGACAAATAAATTTTTGTAGTATTAAATAAATTCTTATTATTGAACTTATTTCTCACATGCTGTACTTCTTCTCCAATTGTGGCATTATTTTGTTGAAAATTGTAGTTTATTTCTAAATAGCTCAGCTATTTTTAAACTGTTGGTTTGTTCTTATCATTTGAAGAAATATTCTTTTCCTTTTTTGGATTTTATAGGAAAAATGAAATCGTTTTCAAAAGAAGAGATTGATTTCGTGTTTTTCCAATATTAACTCTCTCTTTCTCTCTCTCTTTTTTTCCATTGATTTTTTTTTTCATGATAGAGAGAATCTCAGAAAGAAAGCAAATAAATATGCAGAAATAGAAACATCTGATTTATCCATAATTTAAATCCAAATTCTATGGGAAAAAAGTTAAATATGAATTAAACCTAAAAAGTTATCAAAATTATTTCAAAAATTATTTGGTTTGGAGTTTTTAATCTATCAATCTTTATTGTGTTATTAAGATCATTTCTATTTTCTATATTTATATCAAATAGATATTAAACTTTTATTCTTTTAATTCTATTTTGAACATTAGATTTCATCTCGTTTTCCAACACAATAGTACACGGCTTTTATTATTAATTTTTTTCTTCTTAAATTCGTATCTCAATAAAATGAAAAACTAATCAATTTTCCTTTTGCCCTTTTTTTCTTCTTTAGACTCAGCTGTTCTGATTGCTTTTTTTCCCTCCCTTTTATTGAATTAACTTAAATCCCGAAAACTACATTTTCCTTGTTTTTCTTTTCTTTTTTCGGGACTCTTTTAGCATTGCTTGGAAACTAGAGATTTACTGTCCAGTTTATTTGCCCCACTAATCTGCTGCTAAGGATCCTAGACATTCACTTGGGACCTTCAGTCGTTATTTCCAGGTACAGGGATTTCTTCAGGAGAGCAATTTTCTGAAAAGCAACCGTAAAGCACTATTCTATTCACTTGTTGTGGGTAGGGACTAGACTACGATGCATTGTAAACTCTAAAATGATTTATTGTTATGAACAATAGTTATTTTTCATTCATAAAAAAGAACATTTAAAGTGAAATTCCTGGGAGGCATTTAGATTTGGCAAACGTAAGTGCGTAAAGCAGAAAACTGTTAACTGTTGAAAATTGTTTCTTTGAAGGAGAACATTTGTTTAGCTTCTTTATCGCGAATCACGAGTTTGCTTTATTAAACGTTGAAAGCTGTAAATACAAACCTTCACTAAAATACTATTGCTTAATATCTTTTGGGATTCTGCTACTATCAAAAACAAAAGTGTAAATGAAAAACGTGCAGTCTTTGAACTTTTCGTTGGTATTTTGATCACTCGCCCAGATACCAAAAAACTTAGCTACGCTATTGAATCCAAGTAATAGGGCGAATTAACGCCTGAATTGTTTAATGTAGTTCCATTATATAAGCTTATATAATTATTATTCCCTCCCCACCATCCTGCTATTTCTTTTGTAACTGACGTTAAGAAACAGTGAATTTACCTTAATATATAAAAATAATTAAAATAAGTGATTCATTATACACTGATGAAAATTCATTATATTTTGGACGTCTTTTAGTAACTTTGGACGTCTTTTAGTAACTTTGGACGTCTATTAGTAACGTCTATAAGTAACTTAACAAGTAGAAGACTTACTTGAGTGAAATTCAAACTACCGATTAGAATGTAGATTATTTGCTAGCACATGCTTACAAACATTTTTATCGAACAATTCGAAACTAATCTGTTTGTGACACAAAAATAGCCAGTGCTTTCACGTTTCACAAGAAAACGGAACTAATTATCTGCAAACCAATATAATAGGGAAAATTATTTTAGGAGATTTTATTAGCAAACAAAACGAATTTAGATTGATTCTTTCGTGTCAGAACGAGATAAATTACTAGCACAAGGTCCTTTGAAAAAGTCGTCAGAATATTAATCGACTTCATGTTCTTAGAAGGCGCCATTTCGAAAACGACGGGAAAAGAAGTTTACAGCAGTTGTGAGCTTGCAATGGACGAAAATCTGTCATTTGTCAGTTAAAAGTGATGTAGATACAATAATTAAAAGGACGTTTAGTTAATAGATACATTTCTGTTTTTCTTTTTTTCTTGCTTTTTTTTTTACATTTGATAACACACAGACAAAACTCAATTTATGTTTAGCAAATGTAAATTTCACGCAGCAGCCGAGTCTTTTCTGTAAAAGAGCTACTTGAAGAATGACAAAAGTAACTTTAGTTTCTGCTGATGAAATTGGAATTGGTAAATCAGTTTTATGAACAAAATACTGACTTATTAATCATTGTTTGCTATCAACATCTATCAGGAGGAGCCGAGATTCCTTTATAAATTAAATACAAAATGTATAAAAAAATTATAAAAAAGAAGAATTCTTACTAATTAATGTAATTGAATACCCGTTGCTAACATCAAATTTCTACCATTATTTCGATTAATTTAAGAATTTTTTTTAAGGAAGCAAAGTAAACAATATAAACTTAAGAGTAACAATTTTGTACGGATGATAGGTATACAACAATCAATAACAGGTATTTTCTCACGAAAAAAATAAATAAAATAATTACATTGAAAAGCGAAAACAGACATGGTTAAAAATGTTAAATAATCTGACTTCGACCAACAATAGGTAATTTCTGCTTCAACAAAGATCACGAAATAGGAATGTGACATTTTAATAAAATCAAGGCGAAATGAGTGCAAAATGAACAGGCCTTCAAACAATTTTCTTACAGGGACAATCATGAAGTGCAATTTCCAAACTAAGAGAATTACACCCTATTGGCAAAGTCTGTGATATGGTACAGTGTGCAATTTGTAGGAGGAGATAGGGGAGATGGGGGGGGGGAGACGGGGTGATCCTCCTCCGCCCACTGGCTTGGACATCCCTACCTCTGAATATGAGTAATATATCCCTGCCAGGAATAATTATTACCCACCCACTGGTTATGTTAAATTTACATAAATATTTATTATTCTTATTGTTAGATAAGAATCTTAGTTTCGCTGAAACAAAATTAAAATTGTATTTTTCTGGTTTAGGAATTTGTCTGTCTTTATTTCTTCTACATTTAGTTCTGTGTCGTCTTTTCATCAACAGAGTTTGTTTTGAATATTTAAAAATACTATTGAATAATCAAATAAAATATTGTAATTACAATTATTAAAAAATTATCCGAAGTAAGTATAATCGAATGTCTCATATTAATAGTTACTGTTATAAATAGAAGAGATTGTTAGAATCACACGCGTACATACATATCTTTGAATTACTTTAAAACCACAAATATTCTAAACTTAATTAGTGAATCTCAATAGTTATTGTTATTGAATATTTTTAATCTTTAATTTCTGCTATAAGAAATTATAATGAATGTAAGAAATCTTACATTCATATAAGATGGTGTGTCGCATGTTAGTCATTTTTTTATTATTTTTTATTTAGTAAATTTAAGGCTGTTAAAAATGCAAAAAATAATAGTAAGGAAAAGCTACGAAACATAAAAATAACTCCATTTAGATAGAAATTTTTAGAATTTGAAGTAAGATTCCAGACAATCTTGAAATCATTAACCTTATCAGCTGGAATCGTATATAGAATTTATTATATGCTTTGAATACTGAGAATTCCTATACGAAACGGCTAAATATGAAATCCCAGTTAAAATTGGAAAACAATTGATTTAAATAAATTTGTAATTTTCGAATATTACTTGTACATTATTCTAATGTCCATCGTCTTTTTTTCACATCAACAGCATTGGATATATGCAAATTGATTTAATTTGGGCTACTGGTTTTTATCATTAATATTATCTTTATTATTTTTCTTTGCATAGAATTTGAAATTCATATTAATACTTTACAACAATCACATTAATTTTTACGAAAATCTTATATCGTTATAATAATATATCGTTAAAAACTCCGTATATTCTTCAGTCAAAAAAAGTGACTAATTACACAGTAGCTAAATGAGCAATCTTTCAATGTGTAACCTTTTATGTTATCTTAATGTTTATTGTTTTTGATTTGTGTTTCATACCTGAATATTTCTAAAGTTTTGGTAAATTTATTTGTTTTGTACTTCTTTTAACATATAAAACAAGAAGTTAAAAAATATAATTGAGTTTTAAAACATTAGAATATGTATTGTGTTAAAATCTAATAAAATAATAATAATAATAAAACAATTAGAGATTACTATTATTAAATGAATAAACAATGAAACCATTTTTATAATAAGTTATAATTTTAGAAAAATTTGAGATTAAAATATATATCTATTTGGATACATATTTTAATCTCAATTTTTTATGTTCTTTTTTTTTTTCAAAGTTTTAAATTTTTTTAACAAAATGTGCTGTAAACAAAGCGTATGAATTATAGCCTAATTCATTCCATAATATTCTCACATGAATTTTTAACTTTCTCTGAAAACTTCTTCAAGGTTCGATCTTTTGACAAAAGAAACTTTATATTCTTTATTTTCATAAACCATAAAGGTTATCATAACTCTTCTTTGTTCTCTGTAAGGCTCTTGCAATGAGGCAGTTTAAAGTTTTTATCGAAGCTTGTAGGGAAATATTTCTTTGTCAAGACTAATAAACTTTCCCGTTCCCCTTTGCAAAGTTCATAATTCTGTCCTTCTGAAGTGTCATAGAAAGATCCTTTCTTCTCCTTGTTCCACTTGATACCATTTTTTTTTTATCGATCGGAACCAAGACAGGATTAAATTTGACAAAAGGAATTGAAATTTCGAAGAAAAATTACGACTTGCCTCAATTGGATTAAAATTCTAGTTACAAATGATGATAAAAGATATACTTCCCATACTCTGTCTTTTTTTCTTAACAATAGTTTACACGATAGGAATAAGTGAATAGGCTCATAAAAAAAAACCTAGAAATATTTCAAATCTATCTAAAATTTTATGTATTAAATAACTGAATGAAAGTTCTTGTCAAATTAAATATTGTCCTTGATAAAACCTCTACACACTTTAAAGGTCTTATGTATGCGCATAGTTTTCTTTCTTTGGATTTTGGCAAAGAATGTATTTATTATGTTCATTTATCTATATGTACTTATATATTTATAAATGTTCTTTTCTTAAGTTGTTTGATTGGGAACTTTCTTACAAATATTCTGCTTACAAATTTATTTACTAAGGTATGGATGTTTACATAATTTGTTTTTAAAGGTATTATCGATTTGTATGATTAATGTTTTGAAAAGTTAACATTTTTTTTTCCTAATTTAATAAAAAAAATTCAATTTCCTGTTAAATTAGAAATTAATTTCCTGTTAAGTTGTCTTTTCCTAGTGTGTATTTGTTTTTTTAACGAGTGAATATTATGATCATTTACGTAATTGTAGCTTCTTTTATCTTATAGCAATTATTCCGAGGATAGAGTGTGTCCACTCAAACGTCAATGCATTTTTGTATAAATATGACTTTTTGTTTTTGGCTATCTTATCCCTATTTTCGGCAATATTTATCAACTTGATTTCGATTGTTCCTATAAAATGATTTCAGATTCCGGAAGATACACAGACATATGTCTCATCTACTTCCATCTTGTGGCTGTATTTGTTCAGAATTTAATCTTGGCAATTCTTGATATTATCTGTCTAATTTCCATATTGTCTTTCTCTCCTTTTGTCTTTGGTTCTTCTGATTCTTGAGGCACTTTTTTGGATTCTTGATGAACGAAATGAACCATCTTTTTCATCCAATAAAACATTTATTTAGGAATTTTCTTTATTTCCAACTATTATTTTTTTTACCTCCTTCAGTCTTAATGAATCATTTATAAGTTAGTGAGTTAATAAAGGCTATGATCCAGAGTCCAGAACCTTTCTGAGACAAAATATTTTTTAGTCTTTTTCTAGTAATATTAGTCGTATAAACTAGGATGGTGGGAAGCCGATTAGTCAGTCGTTGTTAGACGCTATGAACATCATTTTAAAATGAAGTTAGAGCAGATCTGTAGTTTCTAAAGTATTTTGTCCGACTTCTGTTTTTGGATAAAATAGGTCAATCCTTATTTATTAAAAACTTTCTACTTAAATATTAAAGAAAGTGTTTTAAAAAACTTCTTCTAAGGTCGATTAAATGTTTACATGATTTCGTTTTCCTTAGCTATTTATTGAAATTTGAAAATAATTACATGCATATGTTTTTAATCTTAATAAAACACTTCGTTTTCAAACCTGTTATGGCTACTTTTGGAACAAACTTTTTTTGATGATCTATTGAAGTTGCTGAAGAAAAATTCTTCATTAAATAACTCATTGCTTTTTCACATTACTTGCCAATAAATTTAATATTGCTTATTGCTTCAAATTCTAACTTTTCTCACATTTTATTCCACTAATGATTATTGACAGGGACATAAGTCAAACTACGCCATTTTCCATTAGTAATACTAAATCGCTCTATCTTTTCCTCAGTTGAATTCCGTTGTGTGATTAAGGAATTAGTTTACAATTGCTTCGTGGCCTGAGGCTTTTTAATTTGAAATCTTTGAAGTGAATGATAATAAAGTTCATGATTATTATCATTCTCCAGGTGGAATAATCATGAAATGGCGATGTCCTGGAAATGCCTCAAGACTTGAAATTAAAACGCTTAAAATCAGAGCTTTTGTAAACTAATTCCTTAAACAACTGAACGGAAATCAATGGGAGGTGGGTGGAGGGAGGGAGACAGGAATCATAGCGATGCTGTGACAGTGTTATTACTACTAGAAATTGGAATAATTTCGCTTCCAGTGTAGTTCTACAAAATTAACGATGTAGAAAGGAATTAGCCTTATTTGATAACTTCATTGCAAACTGCAAGAACCTTCCATTTAGGAAATTAAGACTTTCTAATCAAACTGTAAAATGGGTCAATATATTAAAGTAAGTCATTTTCTTTCCTGATCGATTTTTGTATTCCTCAAGAGCTTATACCTTCGCTTTTCGATCTACTCTCCGCATCAGTTGCAGGTAATTGAATTGTTTGAAACCCAAGAGAAGCATACATTTCCCCCCTCTCTTTTCTTTTTCTTTTTTTTTTTAACGCTACGCCTTTGGTGTTCCAGGGGGACGCCCGTTGTCTCGTATTTTTTGATAACCAATATTATCTTCTTTCCCATCTTCTTTGGAATTCGATTCTATGGAAAGCTAATACAAACTGTATCTTTTCTTCTCAACTTCAAAGTGGATTATCTTTCCAGAACACGCGATGTGATTCTGTCGTGCACGGAATGAGGCATTCGGGAGATTGGTCACAATGCACTTTCCATCACGATCGCTTTCAAGGTGCTTAGTTCGATATCCTGTCTTTTCAAGATGTTGACATGATGTTACAAGAGAAAAAGAGGCTTTAAGTTAGAAATCAACCGAGTTTAAATTAATACTTTAAAATAAGGTGCAATGCTTTGTAGGAGAATCATGCAGAACTTATTTTTCATCGCTTTATCTCTTTGTGAGTTTACTTGAATACGATTCCACATAAAACTTCTGAAGTTACATGATTGAGAGAAAGTCGTCATTGCTAAAAGTTCTTTCGGTACTTTTTATCTTGGGAGAATAATCTCTCTGTTTTTCACATCGTCAAATATAATGTTTAATTTCAGAAAGATGTAGTTTTTCCAAAAGCAATTGCTTTCAATTTGTAGATAAACTCATATTTACTCTGAATAATTGGTCTAAGAAAAGAACTAAATAAAAAGCAAAATAAAAAGTAGAGACGAGCTTTTCTGTATGGCTAACAGTTTAAAAGAAGAAATAGATTTGTTTATAATGCTTTTAATTTTTGGAATAAGGATTTTAAAAAAATATGCTTAACAGATCAAAATTTCCATTAAGACTTTTGCTTCTGACAATTTTCTATTGTAGATGCACTGCGGATACAAAGCAAATTGGAAAGACGACATACATAAAAAAAGTTATCTGAATGGAACGGAATCAGACAGGAAATTATTTTTTAATGTTTTGGTTTTTTAAGTGATAAATACAGTATATCAAAATCTAAGGTTGAACAAAAATCTCAACAATTGCTTATTAGTTTTTGTTTTCTGTCATGCCTTTCTCTAATTCGTATAACTGAAAGTAAAGCTGAAAAGTTATTATTAACAACAACGAATTAGATTGTTCCTCGAAGCAAAATTAGTTCAACATTCTGACAGTATTCCACTACTGAACAATATGATCCTTGGGGTCACCAGAGGCAAGGAATAAGTTGAAGTCAGGTGGTCAACCCGCCCCAGCCTGCGTTTCTAACATCAGAGAAAGAAACCCAATATCCATTCTGCAGAAGGCTGGGTGGACCCTAGAACCCGTCTGGAAAAGAATTAAGCGTGGGAAAATTCCCGACCTCCGCTGGGGATTGAACCCAGCTTTTTCAGCCTGCAGTTAGGCTCTCTCCCTATTGCCTAACAGACCTATCTAATGGTAAAGATGGTCAGATAAAGATGGTCATTCCTCAAAGTTGAGAAAAGTTCTATAAAGAAAAAATATATTCTACTAATCTTCCTCAAATAATAGATATTTACACTTACTCTTTTTTTAATACTAAACAGATTTTTGTGTCGTTAGACAGTGTATATTGTCTGATAGAATTGCTTAGGATTATTTTGTATTAGAACTAATCATTGTAGGCATTTTCGTGCAATGTAGGCTAGAATAAACGAAACTCACTTTTAAAACTTAAACTGCTCAAAGCCAGAATGAATTTCTTTAAGGGCAGCTTTAAACGATATTTAATAATACACCAAAAAGATAATGCTTCCAATGTTAAAGAGTTTAGTTTTACTATCTCATTAAGATTAAATTTCATATTTGGAGATAATTTTTGACTGCTACATCCTATTTCTTAAACTTTAATGAAGTATTTAGCTTAATTCAAAACTTAACTCAAAAAGTTTGCTCCAGACCCACTTGAAGTTAGATAAGTACGGAGAAAGTTTTCCAAGTTACTTAACAGCTATCAATTCTGATTTTTAATTCAAAAACAAATCAACGTTTTACCCTCCCCTCAAAAAAAAAAAAAGAAAAAAGACAATAAACAGCAGTAAGTTTAAGAAAACAAGACTCATAAAATCATTCAATATATGTATGTGTGTTTTCGTGTATGTCTTTGTCCTTTAATAACTGCTGAATATATCTTATTGAAAAGAGACGATTAACTTTTATAATTGAAAACTTCTTTCGTCCTGTTTTGTCCTGAGAAATTGCAGTTGAAGGTGATAAAATTTCCTATGGAAAAAAAATTAATAATAAACAATAAATCCTTTGATGTCCAACAATGCATGTTAATCCGCTTATTAATTCTCTTGCTCATGCTTTGATCAATAATTGAATTTAGTCATTTCAGTAAATAAATGAGGGGATTTTCAGAAAACGGTAAATTTATATTTATTGTGTTCGGTAGCTAAGTAATAAGTTAGAAAACCTAAAATGAGACGTTTTGTTTGTATTCAAGAAAAGGAAACAAAAACAAATTAAAAGAAGGTAGACCAAAGTAGACCTTAAGTTCCTTAGGAACTTTTCACATGAAAATTTAAATAAATTTTTTAATTAAATAAAAATTAAGAAATACAAAAAGCTCTTTTTTGTCTATCAAACTGACTTTTTTGTTTTTGTTTTTGTAATATAAAATTTGTGATCACGACCATCTTTTTGGAAGATAACCTATAATACCTAAACACAATGGTCAAAAAATTACGAACCTTTAAGATAAGACAGGGATTAATAAAAATTTTGGACAGTGTATGTATGTATGAAAATTGGTTTTATGAATTGAAATTATATTAAACATCTTTATCGAAATTTCAAACGAGTGAATAAGCAATAGACTGCTTTTTAAGTTGAAAAGAGAGTTGATTGTTTTACTTATTACTACGATGACCAGATTTTTCCGACGTCAATCCAGGACAGACAATTCTCACGACCAAAAACAAAAAAACAAAAAAGCGACTTTAACAACCAAAAAAGAACTACTTTAACAACCAACGACTTTCTTGATTATTTCCAAAATCCGGGACATTTTCCGGGACATGACTGATGCGGGACACTGCACTAAAATCCGGGACGTCTGGTTACCCTACTTATTATGGTAGAATTTAGAAATCACACTTTTATATCTTTTATATTATGGAAACTTATTATATTTCCAAGTTATTCAATTATTGAGTGTGAGTAACCGCGACTTTTTGGAATAGGGTTATGGAACAAACCCATATTGACCAAAGACAAAGGAGAGAAGGAAAGTCCCGTTACTGCCAGAAGCGATCAGGCAGCCTCGAATGGGAGAGAAAGAAGTTTAACATCAATGCAATACTCGGGATTCGAATCCAAACTACGCCGAAGCCTTGTAGTAAGCGCATGCGGAATCCTGATCATTCAACTTGGGGCTGTCCACTAATTAAATAACATCTGTCTTCAAACTGTAACTGAACAATTGAAAATCGTCTGTTGCCTTCCACTTACATAAAATTAAATCAAATTAAATCAATTAATTGGTCTTTTTAGGTTTGAAGGCTTTATAACTCTTCAGTCTTCTTGCTTCATTTTTCCTGATATTTAGTAACAAATTTAATATAGCTTTTAAACGCTAAAAATTTAAAATATTGTAGGATTGCCTTACAAAGTTTACATTAGTTTTGAATTTCAGCACAAGCAATTGTAGATAGCACTGCCAACAAAGGGCTTCTCTGTGACCTTTGAATTCTTATGCGAAGTAGACAGTGGAGTTGGTTGTATGCCAAAAGTATTATTGTCTCGGTGACAGGAACTCCTCGACACACAATGGTCCAAAGCCACCCCGTGTCCAATGAAGCAGCTTCCCCGTCGCACTCGATGATGCCACCGAGCCAACAATCTAATTTGCGGACTTCGCTTTGCCAGTAATACTTGGCTCATTAACAGATTATGTTATGAGCGATACCCAGAAGACAAGTTTGTGGCTAAGAGTAAAGCTACTGCCGGTCATGATTAGCAAAATAGAATTTAATTACACGAGAAGGACCCTTGATCGATGCCCATTCGTGAATTTTCTGAATTCGCAACAAGTGGATTTGTCATGCATTCTAAATCCAACTGGCTTCATTATTTATCGTGTCTCTGCATTCCGCAGTGAACGAATTGATTTTTTGAGAATTAATCACATCCTCATCGCAAATTAAACCTCTGTAAATTATCATCTTATCATTTTCCTGGTTTACTGCAATTTTTAATGAACTTTCTCTAGCTCTTAGAAATTTTGAAGCATAAAACTTTTTATAACAATGAACATCTTTGTAAATTTATTTTTTAAATTAGCAAAAGGAAACCCGTCTATTTCTATCTCAAATTCTTTGTGGTTTAGTGTATTTAAGTCATTTATTTTTTTGTTAAAGATAATAAATTACTCAAATGATTCATTATTTTTAATATTTTTTTTTACAATAAAGTTCTTCGTTATATATTAAAACAAAAATGTATTTCTTCCATTTCATCAATCTGTTCAAAATTCTACAACGATATTTCGCGGAAACTATCGTTCCGCTTTGTCAAGTTTTTCGCAAATAAAAATAACAATACTTTATACTAATAATAATGTCAACAATGTGTCTGCAATGGCTGTTTCACTGTGTAACCTTTATCTTTGTTGATGCATGTTTTTTGATATCCATTATTTAAATTAATGAAAACCATAATCCGGACCCAATTGTAGAGATTTTATTCAAAATTAAAGACAAACACACAAGGTATATGATAGAAGTCTGTACTGTAAAAAGTTACCCATGTATCAACAAAGATAGAGGTTACACAGTGAATAGCAATACATTATCTCATTTCCAGAATATAATGCAACACAAAGAAGAGAAATTTAAATAATGGATACGAAAACACTGTGTCAGAAATTACAAATTTCTGATATGTTTTGTATCCATGTTGTACTGTTTTCGTCCATCATTCTGCATAATGAATTTCCTAATGAACTTCTTAATGAAAACATTTACTTTTGTACTAATTGATCTTACATGCTGTCTGTGAAGGGTCAACTTGCAATATTTTCCTATGTTTCTGACACATTACAAGTGACTAACAAAAATTCATACAGACTTTGGAGTTACCCCAATTGAATCGGCATTTTTGTAGTTTTCACTTTTCTTTTGGGAGTTCTACTTAATGTTTATCTGTGTGATTGTCTGAAGAATTAATTCTTCCAACATGTTACGAAACAGAGAATTCGTTTTTTGCTTTCCTCATAATGCCGAAACAAAATGTAGTAAACAGGAGACGATAAAAAAATGTAATGTAAAAATGTGTCACTATTATTCATTTAGCTGTTTTCTTATTGTTAAGAAGTAATCATAAAAGAAAATATCTATACTAGAATTTCAAAAGAAATTGAATTTTGGAGAATATATTTTGATTTTTGTTCAAGTGATGTCTGTGCTTCAATCTGATTGCAAAATTAAAAGCACACATATTATTAAAATTATTGCTAATCATACTACATGTACTTACTAATTATACTCATTTTTTGTTTTGTTTTGGTTTTTACTTTGTGCGTCAGCAAATTTCTCATTATTTGTCCAATAAAACGTTTCTAACTGTTAAACTCCTCAAAAGTCTCAGAAAAGACACGTAAATGGTTTTCCAATTTGTAAACATTTGACACTCAGATGTACAGAAGGGAAACTGCAAAATCAGGGCAGATTAATAGTACAATTAATGTGAATATATCTTGTTTTATTGTATTTCTTTACCCTTTTTCTCAGTGAGTGTTCTACATTTGAATTTTAGAAATATAAATTTTTATTAGGCATATGAAATTAAACCAATTAGAAATTTATGTTAATCTAATCTGTTTTGAAGTATACTCTTAACGCAACTTGCAGTAAATCTTAACTCTAATAAGACATCGTGCTTGTTTATCCATTTTTCAAAGCCAATTTTGTGGAGCAAAGGTTATATTGTGCGTTTCTTTGTTGTTTTGAGAATATAAAATTATCTTTAAGTCAGAAATGTGAAAAGACCACTAAGTAATTTAGCGTGTTTAGGGCCTTCTCTATTCTAAGTGGGACAATGAAGAGACCGGCAGCCAATAATTAGCCACGTCGTAGCCAACGACCATTACATCAAATTGCGGGGCGAACTAACTCGCCTTTAACGCTGCTCTTCGTTATGGGGAAGAGATGAGTTTATCTCTCGGGACATGTCGGGAAACGTTTTTGAAGCAGACGTTCGCATTCACTTCACATATCTTGAGAAGCTGTCGTGACCCTGGTTTTCTACTCTACAATAATCACTTTTGCCCTGATCTGTTGATACCTTATTAACTGTTCCGAGCCATGTAAATATGCTAAGCAAGATATGATGACCAGCACAGGAAAGCAATTCAAAGGATAACTATCGTATTCTTTAATTGTTATTATTTATATTTTTTTCTCACAGGCGAAAGAGTTAAATTTGATGTTTTCTTTCAGCAATTATGAAGTAGATGACTAGTAAAAGATTTTCACTACACGTAAATTACTTTTTAAACATTCATGAAGAATAGGAAATAGTGACATTCATGAACAATGAGATAGTAAACTGTTCAGATGCACCTTTTAAGAACTGTGTACAAAGGATACATTGTGTGGTCGGTTCGCACCGAAGTGCGAGCTTCGTTGCCGAAGCATCCGTGCTCCAGGGAGCGCTAGTGTTCCCAAGACGGCGAACCCCTAGCAGACTCCCTAGAATTACAAGGGAAAGATACTGGGGTGGTTTCCCGTGGCCTTCCCCAGGACGCCATTAAGGAATGACGTCAGACCGAAGAGAAAGTGAAGAAGAGGCTACAACACAGGAAAGGAAATTTTTGAAACATCCATGCTCGCTACCGGGATTTGAACCCGGGCGCTGGCACATTGATCTCACGACAGACCGACGCCTGAGACCGCTCGACCACACCAGCGCGGCTCCAAAGGATACATTAGAGAGAGTATATGTGACTCAGAACCTTGGACATCTTAACATTTATATTTTTATTTTTATTATTGCATAAATTTCTGGTTAAAAGCTTTATCTAACATTAAAATTTTTAAATTAGGATGAAAATTCTTGGATGCTTCAAAAGAGGTGATCAGTAATATCTATTAATTGATTTATCGGTAGCTCTTGTATTGAAATTCTCTCTCTGTTTTTAAAAACACATTGATTAGCGAGATAGTAAGAATTGATTACTGATATATAGAAAAAGGGATAATTATATTATTGTAAGACGAATTTATCTTTTGATTAAAAACTCAATAAAAAATTGGTTTCCTGAAGAACGCCAGAAACTTCAGTATGCTTTACTGTTTATTTTTTCGCAATTTTAAATTTATAATATGCTTTATATGTATTTTTAAAATATATTATTTATAATTCAAAATCTGTAAAAATGTAAGTGTTTTTAGTAAAATTTTCTCAGGGGTTTTAATCGTAAATTAATAAGTGTAGTCAATTACCTTCTATTGTACATGTACTGTTTAGTTATCATATAATTTAACAACATATGCAGATATGATAAAACACATACTAACTAAAAATAAGGAACTAAAGGAAGTACGTAATTATATTCGTTTATTTGTTGATTTAAACTCTCCTTACACTGTTGTAGCCACTGAGAATTGCATGAACTTTCTTTTCACACAGAAGAATGTATTAGAAAGATGTTTTCATTCATTTTCGGATTAATTTTCTACGGAAAAATATGAATTTTTTTTTTTGAATGACAATTTCTAGTTTGTTAGCCAAAGTAATCTCAGACCAAAATGTGCTATCTTTAAATCCTTTCAATTTTTTTAAATTTAATATTCATAAATTGAATATTAAATGACGCAACGAGCTTTTGTGTGAAATTGTATTTATTCAGGGAAAAAGAATAAGTAGTTTACAATACGACTAACAACAAAGCACATTAATTGAACAGAAGATATTTAACAGAAAAATAATACAAAATGAATTCCAAAAACAGTCAGTGCATGTTTTAATTGAGTATTCCTTTAATGGACAAAGGGTTTAAATAGATGTGGAACCTTTCAGTAAAAATGTTAGGACTTCCATTCTCCCACAACTTATATACATGCAGTATCTTTCATTAAAATACCACAGTCCAAACTCTTGATATATTCATACTAATTATTTACGTTAATAGACATGTGAATTAAATAGAAATGTAAAGTAATAGTTAGCTTCCTAATGTACAATAACCTAGCCAACTTCGCGATATTAAGAAATCGGAATGTAAAAAGAACCACTCACACTACATTATGCAATTTTATATTATAAAAAAATTCTTACATTATTCTAAACTCCAACATTACAAAATATTTACTTTGAATATGAAAAAAATGCTAAATATGGTAAATGCTAAAAATGCTTATAAAGTGTTATATATGATATGCATGATAAAAAATAAAAAGGCTTTTATGCTCGTATTTAACTTGATACTTAATTCTGCAAGTGGATGTTTTGATAATTTTGTAAGTTTTTATTTTCATCTATTTTTGCTCACACTTTAATTGTGCTAATACTTCTATGGAATCATTGGTTGCATGAGTACTGAACATCAATGCAGGCAATTGAGTTAATTGATTAAGACCTTCCGTGAAACTTATTTAGAGAAAGAAAAACAAACAACAACAATGTATTCAAGATTTTTGTGTTTTCCACATAATATCGTTCTCTGTTACAAGTGGCACAAAGAATGTCTTTTTCGTTTTGCAGATTTTCTTCGTTTCACTATCTGCAATGCAGGTAGGGTTAAGAGTCTGTTTCTTTGTAATCAGCGAATGGCAGAAACTACGACATCATGAGAAAAATAGTTTTGCTTCTGTGCATCTTCTTTATCCGAAATAGGCTTCCTCCTTTAGGGTTAGTCAAAACCTAGCGTTCTCAAAAGACTGTCTGTTGATTGTATGAGCCTGCTGATTGACATATTTGGCTCATCTTGATTACGAATAGACATTCTATCTTAAAATGAGTTCATACTTCCATTAGCAGAAATAGGAGTCGTTTGTTCATTTTGTGAGATTTACTGCAATGAAGTTATATAACATCTCTACTTAGCAGGCGAAAATTGCAAGTAGGCTATAGTATCATGATATTTAAAGAATCCACAGAAATCTTTTCTTGATTAGAAAAAGTAATCAAATTAAGAGTCTCCATTTCCAAGAGCAAATAAAAAACCAATGCTTTCTCTCCTTAATAATGCAGGAATAAGTTATGACCTGTCTCCAACAGAAGCGAGCCTTTCCACTCAAACTCTCATTACAATATTGTGACAAGTGTGTATGCTCTTGAACATTGTGTAATTCCGTGTACCTTTTGTACTTTACACCATCATAACAATTAGATGTTGTATCGTGGAATGGGGTATATTAAGCATTTGGGTTTACCATATAATAGACTACAGGACTAAATAATCAAATATAAAACAGTTCTCCCAGAGACGCGTTGAAAAATGACTAATAGTGAACGAAACTTTACTATTATAATACTATTTTATGATAATTTATTTTTAAACAGACAGGATGAAGTTTTAATGTATCTTTAAAGAATATATGTAAGAAGGCTCTCCCTCACTTTTCATTCTGAAAAATATTTTTTAATAAAAAATTACTTACGCCCAGATAAAAACGAAAATCAACACATAAATTGTAAAGACACATTTAACAAACATAAATTTTTAAAAATATATAAAATTATATAACTTCATTTGGTTTCGGTTTATTAGCTAAGCTTTTATCAATGAATTATCTCCAAAGCAAATTAAGCGAAAGCATTTGTATTTTAGTATCTTAAAAACTTTTTAAATGGTAATGGGTATTGTTTCAATTGATTGAAGAAAATGTTTATGACAGAAAAGATGTTTATGTACAGAAGAGGATAAAGTTCATCTGAACCATACAGCCATAGGGCGTAGGAGTATGTGGGGCTTTTAAGCTGATGAAGCTATCCTGAAAATGAGTTAATATGTTAAAAAGCTATGAGCCTTTTTTTTTTCTTCGTAAGAAAATTATAATGGACTCTATTAAAAGGGCGGTGGTGGAATCTTCATCTTTCAGATTCGATATTCATGTTGCTTATATAAAGTAAAAGTCAATTCCATAAAATATATGGTTGTTAATTATTTAGTGTGATTAAAGGTTGGAGGATGTTTTGGTGACATTTAATTCTCTTTTAGAGCAAAGTTACCTATAATTAGGAGAACAATAATAAATGCTCAGGTACTTCATTAAGACTCAAATGAGCGTTTTAATTAATTAAACAACTAACGCTGTTGGTATGAAAGACATACGATTTCTATATTATTAAAAATAATTCAATATTTCTTAAAGACTTCCTTTTGTTTATTTTGTTCATTAAGCAAACATATATTCTGTCTCATGATTTAAAGGTTCCATATGATCAGATCTTATCAAGTTTAATAGAACATAATCTAAATTTCCTTTGATAAAAAAAAAA
>JAFIDM010009631.1:166205180-166266394 GCA_023159025.1 Thereuonema tuberculata | reverse complement strand
TTGATTTCCATTCTTTTAGAATTCTATTTATATATATGTTGAAAAGTGTTGGGGAAAGTCCACATCCTTGTCTCACTCCTTTATTTATAGTTAAAGGTTCTGATATTTTTCCGTTCATGAATTTTATATTAATTTTTGTTTCTCTATATATACTTCTAATTACATCAATTAATTTCGTCGGAATTTTATCTTCTTCCATAATTTTCCACAGTAAATTTCTGTTTAGGTTATCATAAGCTTTCTCGTAATCAATGAAAAGTAGATAGGTTGGCAAATTAAATTCTCTTCTTTTTTCAAGTAATTGCTGTAATGTGAATATAGCGTCTCGGATACTATCGATATCCCAAATCTACTCAAACAAGCAAATTCACTCCTGAGTGTCTGACAAGTCAAACTGAAATATTGAGATCTTGATTTCCTTTCTTAAACGGAAAAATTACTAATTAAAAATTAATCAACAATTTTGACATTACCTTATAAAATTAGCGGTGAATGGTATCCAAACAATCCCAGTGTAGGCTACACTGTTTTTTCGATCACAATTTGCGATAACTTGTTTATAGACAACTCTTATTTCTTTTACCAGATGACTTAAGGAAATGATTTCTTAAGGATAGCATTGGTTTTAATGTAAAACTGATTTCAATGTAAGAAGTAAAATTAAACTTAAAATTGAAGTAAAGTAGCTCTTTATTGATTGGTCTGAAAATCGTACTGGTACTTTTTGCCGAAGGCAAAATAAAAGATATTTTTCTTATTAGAGGTCAGGTGTGCTTTTTTTTTCTCAACTCTGGGAAGCTCTAAAGAGATTCCCAAATTCTATACAAAGAGACAAATATTCTTTATTATTCAATTTATTCAATGGCAATTTATTCTTTTTTAATTTAGAAATCTCTAGCAACTTGCTAAAGACAAGATTGCAATCGGATGTTATCGGGCAAATATAAATAAAACGTTTAACTTCCGCTAAAGAAATTTGTAACTGTGAATTCATCAATTTAAGTTAACTACAATGAAAAAGAAAATCTTTTAAAAACGCTTGTTTCTATTTCCAATTACTTTTTCTATTATTTAATTAATATTTTAATATTAAATTCATTTTCTATTTCAATAGAAAAAGACTGCATCTCACCTTGATGCCGTCAAAATCTGATTTCGTTCCAGTACAGTCAATTAAAGAAAGAAAAACAGAATTAATTTTCGTCCAAGGCTGAATTAAAATGAGAAATACAACATACGACTACAAACAGTAATTTTTAAGCATTCAACATTAGTGAATGTATCTACGAATGAATCCTAAATTTAAATTGAAAAATTAAGTATTGGCTAGCCGTTTGGAACCATTATGGTCTAGTTCAGTTCAGTAAGGCTCAGAAACTTCATCACAAACAGATTTCAGATATTCACCTGTAAACAACTATAAAAATAATATAAGGTAGGTTGCCCAAATAAGGCCCACCTAACATTTAACGATTTTTTACATTTCTACTGCAAGAGTGAAAATTCTGAAAACTGTCTTGAAAGGTAGTTTAAGGTGTGCTGTCATGAAAAAGTGAATTTAGAATTAGTGGCATTTGAAATTCTTTCTGTAATAGCACAGTTTTGAAAATATAACTGAAGGGCCTTATTTGGAGCCCCTGTTCCAAATAAGGCCCACTACTAGTCACAGGCAAACTCGCCCACAGGGAAAGAGCTTGGCAGTGAAAACAGCCAATTTCCAACATTTAGTTCTGACTAAATATTAAGCTACAAATTAATATTTAATTACTTTACTTTGTTGTTAATATTTAATTAGTAATTAATTTATAAAATTGTGAATTTAAAACTAGCTTTGATGATTTTTGTTGTATTTTTTCTCATTATATATAATTACTTTATGTTATAGAATGGAGGGCCTTATTTGGAGCCCCCTGTTAACCTACGCTTTCATGCATTGTTTTACTAAAAAGTATTTAAATGCACGTGAACTGGAAAATATCAAATACAGTATCTTATTCTACTTATTACACACTTTAAAATGACATAAAACATGTTTATGTATATTAACTTGCCAAAAAATGCAGACGATTTATCAAATTAAGTTGAAATAGTATCGACAAAGCTTCGGGCGACTTTTACTGTTCAACTGAAACAAACATGGTGGAATTATCCACTTCAACGGACCTAATTTTTGGTGTAGCCGCTAGAAGCCAGGACCTGTCTGAAACATAACTAATCTTGGTAAATTGTCAACGTTCTATTAATAAAACGAAGGATGGGCCTTATTTGAAACCGGGCCTTATTTGGGCAACCTACCTTATTATAATTTAATTTCCTGTATTCAATGAACTTATGTCATAAAACTTATCATTATCTTAATTTATTTATTAATTGATTTAACAAACTTCACTGCAACCTTCTACAAATTATAAAAAAGTTTTATTTGTTGTCTGAGATTTTAATTAACTTAAATAAGTTTGAAAAAAAAAACAACAAAACAAAACTGCACTTTTATAAGCAGTTTAATTTTCACTGAAGTTCTGGCATGTATGCTGTTACTGTTTGTTTGCAATATCATTGAAGTGTTAATGATCTACTTTGAATATACATTTTTTTTAATTATACTTTACTACCTGTTGTAAATTTTGATTTACTAGTAATATAAGTGGCTCTTCATTTTCTATCATGCAGTCAATTATAATTTTGTTCTAGACATGAAAAACAGTCGTAATGATTTTAACCTGAAGTTATTGCTAGAATGTTGGTGCCAGGTTGTTTTTAATATTAGCTGGGCATAAATTATAAAAGCGCGATGTGTTTGTATTTATTGGATGGCAATTTATCTCTTGACAGGAGATGAGAGGATGCTGATGTCTGAACACTTACTTTGGAATCATTTTATATTGTTTAAAGACATCAGTTCATATTTGCTGTTTTCTTTCTTACATATTAGCTAAGGATATTTGGAGTATCTTTAAAAAAAATTGTATTGAGACAATACATGACATTTTTCTCGTTAGGTATTTGTGAAAATAAAAAAGACAATCATTTTAATTTGAACATATGACATTTTGAAAGCATTTGTCTTTCTCATTTTTTTGTATTGTGGCTTGAGGATCTTTGAAATTCCCTAATTCTAAGTTTTTTAAACAGAAGAAGCTCATACTTGATTTTTATTTAACTTTGGCAGTAATTCATTTATCATAGTAGATGAAATGTAATTTACTGGAAATATTGCAAATTATTTTGATATCATTGTTTCATCGAATTCAAAGAAGCAAACATAGCGTTTCCTTTTAATTATATTTTATTTTATTTTTGGCAAACTTTCCCCAAAGCCTGATTCTCTTTTTTAAAATAAGTCATTTATTCTTATCATTGCTATTAGTCCAGTAAATTACTTCAGTAAATGTATTCGCCATCTGATATTAATTCACATTTAGTTACTTCATGAAATTTATGCACCTGTCGATGTGATTTTTACCTGTAAGTGCTAATGAAACCAGGAAAAAAAATATCCCCAAAGACTAATTTCTCTTATTTGAAATTAATATCTTTGGAACTTTCTTTTTTTTAAATTTTAGGTCAGACACTCTAATGACTCTCAGAGGTCTAAATTATAAATTAGAGCTGAGCTATGAGCCCATGGTGGCATATAATTCAGAAAACATACTCTATTTGTCTCTGGGTTGGTACTTCCATGAAATTTTAACTATTGAAATGAAAGCTTTTAAAAAAATTTAAAAGCCAAAACTGAAACATCTTTTTATAGTCATATAAATTAAAAAAAAAAATTCTTGGGATCAATTCATAAAATAGTTATTGCATTGAATGTTATATTACATTAAATGAGAATTTCTTTATTATCAAGAAGTTTCTAATTGATATCAGAGACATTCAAATCTAATATCATCCTGTACAAAAACTATCTGATTTTTTTAGTTTTAATCAATTAAGTTTTCAAAAAATTGTCATTGAAACTTTTATGATTTCCTAGGTAAAATTTATTCTGATATAAAATTCATTAAAAAACATTGTGATCTTAATTTTCTTATTAAATGTTTCAATGAATGATAAGTTTTATTTTATGATTATATTATTATTAGTATTTTAAAAGATAATTTTATTTTTTTGTTACATAATAGTATAAATTTAATGATGTACAATAGTGTTTCCTAATGACAAATGACAATTATTGCATAAATCCTTTAATATAATTGGCTTCTTGTATTTATCACTTCAAAATTTGATGATGCTGCTCGAAAAGCCCGCTTCTTCCAAAATAATCTAACAGATTTTAAAGACATAATATACAAAATTTTAGATGCTTGTGTACAGTTTAAGGCACGTACAAATGCAAAAGAAAGTGAAAGACATCACGATTTTAGATAGTATAAGACTGAATTTGATGAGAATGAATGGTTTTCAGATGCAGTGTGACTTTCTTGTCCGTATATATGCCTGTCACCTTTCAAGAAGATTCGTCCACAGCTTCAAAATAACCATTAGAGAGAATCTATACTTACACCTATGAAGGTTCACGATGATCTCTTAAGCTGAACCTTATTTTGAAAAGTGAAACAAAAAGTTTTCATTTTAATTTTCTTTTATTTATTTTATGAATAGAAGTGTGTCTTCCATCTCATCCTTGATCTGTATAAGACTACATACAATTGCATTTTTTAATAAAATAGTGTTTCAGATCAAAATAATTTAACCCAGGATGTTATGAGTCTTTAAACTTGATGTACTACTTTAACATTTGTAATGATTAAATCGTTAAATCTATAACTTGTACAAATATAAGAAGAAGAAAAAATAAACAAAAAAGAAAGTTCTGCGATTCACAAAAAAACCTAAAATGACACATCTCAAAACTGCAATGACCTTTTCAGTTTCGTCTCTACTTCGAACGCTCAAAACAGGCTGTTAACTGTCCAATTCTTAGTTTATGGAGAAAGTTAGAACCGCTGTACTTAAATCAATTTTGAAATGATTTAAAGTTTATTTGACTATTTGTGAAATCTAGTGAATGGACAGAATATGCAACATACGACAAACGGCCCATCTTTCCTTGATGCTTTTGGGTTTAATGGTTGTGCTTCACCATTACGTTCATTATCTCGAGGCCCAGGGGGTCACATTCAGCCTTTTTAAGATGTGTAATTAAAGCCTACACAATTACACCTTCCCCCAGTCCTTCGGCTCTTCTGGATAATCCTGTTATATATATTAATGTCTCGCGTGGATGAATCCTCCCCCACATCCTTGAGGGCTCATTTAACTCTAATCCTGTTGCTTTATAACGAGATGATAAAGACACTTTCATTCGCAAACATGAACAGGCTTCTTTATAACGAGTGTTTACGCTTTAACGAGGTCCAGTTAGCAACAAATCACTAATTAAAGATCGCCACAACTATTTCTAATTGCCTATTATATTCCACTGATTCTAACCATACCCTTCAATGATCTCCTAATATATTGTAGAAATTGTGTACTTGGATAGCAATTATTAATTTTATATCTTTATATAACGTATATATGGATCATAAAATTCAAACAATTTTATTTGTTGAAATGAAATTTTAAAAAATATGTTATTATTGCTCATATTTTTATTAACACAAAATCATTATCTTAATATTGAATGATTACTACTTTAAATGTGGAAAAATCTAACAGCTAATTACCCTTTAACTAAAGAATTTGTGTGCGCTCCATGACTGGAAGGAGGAATTCATCTGGTTTAATAAAATTCCTCATTAATGAAAAATTATGTAGTGAGATTTGATTCAAACTGTGACATTTGATTAAGATAATGGTATTTGAATTCTTTCCTAAAGTTCATCAGTCATAAGATACTTATAATGCAGAAACCTTTGGGTAATGATGCTAAAAATAATAATAGGTAAAGGTATTGTATTCTATTACTTTTTTAGATTAACAACACCATTGCAGGAAATTATTTAAATTCAAGAAAGAGTTTAAACATTTATGATAAGTTCAGAATCACACATCGCTCTGGAGATTATTAACTTTTTAATCCATTTTATATTTTCTTTTTTTCTTAGGAAAATGAAAATATTCCAATAATAAGATTTAAGGTGCAGAAATCTGAGACAAGCCGAAATATGTATTTTCAAAAGCGAAACAGAGACGTTTAATCTCTATATCCGTTCTTCTGAGCTTATGATCAATCGATTTTTTTTTTCCAACAGAAGAATATCAAATCTTCGAGGAATATCATTTACCCGAGTAACTTGTTTTTCCTCAACAGAATCAAATTCAATCAAGAATGTTTTCCTGTTTCCGTTTCTAGAATGAGAATCAACCTAAAAAGCAGATCATATTTTCGAATTAATTTTTCCTTTCCTTAGATTTTTTTCTTCTTTTCCATTTGAACTTATAGACTAGTTTTAAATTCTCATTTCAGTTTGAGATGTCTTAAAATCTTCCACCCACAATTAACTAATAGAATAAACTGAACTTCTTATATAGACAGACTTTATAGTTCCATTCTATTGAATTTTGAAAAGATGGTCAGCTTTTTCCTTGTTAACATTACAACTACAAATAATTAATATTTCAAATAATTATTACAAATAATTATTTTTCAGCCTTATTTTTATTACCTTTATTCATGTAAATCGGTAATAAAACGATAATTAAATAGAATGAGATAATTCATTGACAATAATTTACACTAGACGACATCAAATTCATTATAGTATTTTTAGATTTTAAATTTTACTTTCACATGGCAAAGATTAATTTTGTAGCAAAGAAATACTCTACAAAATTAATCGTTGTCAAGTCAAAGTATAATATTTAATCTGACAAAATTACACTAACTGACAAATATACTGTAAAACGAAACGGAATGTAAAGAATGGAATATTAAAATTCAAGATAGGACGACACTGAATTGTGCTATTGTACAGTAAATTGTCTTAAAGTGTTTGTCTAATGTCCCTTTGTTTTAATTTCTGAGCATGGAACTAAGAAACTTAAAATCGGTAAATTTTCAGTGGTAAGGACTATAAAATATTTTTATAGTAAGTAAATTCCTGAAAAACTTAATGTCGTGGAAGGAACTAATTTTTTTATTCGACCGAGACCTTCCCGAAATTATTACAGTAAGTCGAAGAAAATGGAAAAAAAAACTGAAAGTAAAATAATGTTTTCAATGTGCTTCGTTTTTTAATTTCTACATAAATATATAAGGCACTATCTTTACATCTTTCGCTAATGTTAAGATCGATGAAATGATCTAATGTTGTTGAGCAAAATCCAGGGCGTATCAGTTGGACCAGATCAACCCGGTAACTTCTTTCTGGGAGCCATTTTGGAGAGCAGTTTACACGTTTTTTACAAGAATAATATTATCGTAACACAAGGCGAGCACCATAATGAAGAAAAAAAAATGGAAAAAGACCTGTGTACAAGGCCTGCATCTGTGTACAAGGCATGTACGATGACCTAGTGACATTGAACGCGTGATAATTCACAATGGCAGACAGGGAAAGTAGTGTGTTTAAGTTGAAGGTAAAGCAACTTGTGTCTGTCATAAGTTTATGAGTCGAATGGCAACATCTCTGCAGCAAGACATTTGTTTGATGAGGAATATGGTTTTCCTCCGAAACATGAAACAATGACTGCAATCAAGAAGAAATTTGAAGACACTGGTTCTGTTGCAACAAAACATGCTGCGAAAGGGTCACACCACAATCACTATCGAAGAGAACCGCCGAAGCGCTGGTGAAAATTCCGAAAAAGTCGATACGAATTGACCAGATCATTCGATTGGTGCTTCTGTATGCAAAATTGATCTGGTCCAACTGATATATCCTGTATATCATTGAATCCATTTTTAGGTGTAAGTGTTAATTATCCAAAAAATTCATTTTTTGCCAATTTAACATCAAAATTTCTCGTTAGGTTTGATTTATGGTTGGACTGTGATTATTGTTTATTTTACAATAGTTATGAAAATGAATTTTCGCTGTTTCTAAGGATGTTTCAAGACAAAAATCCAGAAAGGTAGGTCAGAAAACAATTTAAATTAAAAAAAAAAAGTTGCACTGTGGTATTTTATTTTGCTTACTGATATCGTCATAAATGTGATCTCAGTTCAGTTTAGAAAGATCGTACTTGTATTCATTTTGCCTTTATTTCTTATCATTCAACTCCTGAGATAAGGTGAAAAAGTTCTTTTGGTGAAGTACCAAAAGAGTACTTGCTCTCGCTTATCCATAAATTCGTGAATTCATCTCTCAAATATAAATGAGAGTTTTCCCCTATTTTCTTTAAAAGCATATTTGCCTTATGCTTTAAGACCCTTTTATATTATTTTCATATATTCAATACGTTTTATTTTTTCAATACGTTTCAGAAAAGTTAACCGCATTTCAAACAGTTGTGTAAAATCATTCTTATGAATTGTAAATGTCTTCGTCTTGATTCCATTTATATTCTTGTATCAGTAATATTTCCTTTCTTTATTTTCAGTCACTCTTTGTTAAAGCACTTTTTTAAGCCTTTTATGGTTCCTATCTTTAGGAGAAATCTGAACTTTGGTTAACAGTCAGAAGTCATTTAAATGAGGAAGTATCGTTTTAATTAACAACAACAATAAATTTCTCATCGTTTGAACTCCGAAGTAATTAAAAAAAAAACTAGCTTTGTCTTAAAGACAATAATTAAAACTGTGCCTATGAATTTAATCAAGGATCGGTCGGTCGCATTATTAACTCAACAATGAACCTATCTCATTATTCTCTTTAATTACTTGAGGCTATTTGAACCCCAGGCTTTAACAGGGTTGAAGTTACGTAGAAATTTTATTAGTGCAGGCCTGTCTGTTGAAGAACTTTGGTTTTATTTATAATAGGAAAAATGAATACTTTCTTTTAATTAGCCAAAAATTCTGTAGCTACGAGAATTCCGAGCTAGCGAGATTTGAATAGACGAGTTTTTATTATCCATCAAATCAAAGTTGTTGTTTTTTTCAGAATCTGAAAAGAACATTTAATTATAAACGGCTAAGAACATAAATAGGAAAATAATTTTTCATTAGTTTGAAAATCTTAGTCTTTTTCTAAATTAAATTTACCAAAACTCAGAAGATTACTGAATTGAAGAAAACTGAATTATCTTGAAAATATAATATTGAAACTTGAGCTGAAAGAAAGTCAAATTTAACGAAAATAGTTCAAATCAACAAAAGTATAATTTTCATTAAATAGACCAGTTTAGAGAAATTTACCAAAAGAAACTTAATCATAATCACAGAATTCATTGAATTGCCCAAGATTGTTAAAAAAAAAAAAAGATTCTTTTAACTAACCGTTTTCTGAAAACATTGATACTAGAGATGTAAATTACGTTATAGGTATTGTAAATGGACATTTTCTATTTTGGAAAATACAGTATTAGATACATCCTTCAAATCCAAGACCAATCTATTTTTGGTCAAAAAAGGAATGTGAAGTTATACGAAAAGAACGTAACAATCTAAAAACTGAAAAAATAAGTATTTTAGCTATCGACGCATATTTCCTGAGCATAGAAGTAAATTTTATTATATTTCACATTTTGTAGTTACTCTATCATGAATTTTAGAGTACACATTGTACAAAAAAAAATTACTGTATGTTCAGACTAACTACATTTATTTTGTAAAAAAAAATAGATATTCAAAGGTTTAAAACATTTGAATTCCTCTGCTTGCAATCTGCCCTATTGCTTAATAAAACAAAACAATATTTAAACTTCTTCTAAAACTGTTATTTTTCTTTTCTGATTCCCATCTACTGTTCGGTTTTGTTTACGAGAGCCTTCAACGCTTTTGCGCATGCGTCAGGTCTCCTTCGATTTCATCGAAATAGGGGTTGTTTACTTTTTATCAGAGTTAGTTTACTAGTAGCTGCGTTCTGTTTGCGCTTTTCAGGAAATAATTATGGAAAGAATAAATACTATTGCAGAAATGCTCCTCCTCTATTTTTTTCTTGAAAGCGAAAATGTCCAAAAGAATTTCTTAGGAAAGTGCCCATCTCAGCGTATCACCCCTCTGCGGAGTAAAATCGTCTTCCAGTGTTGGGTCTGCTTTTTGAAACCGAACAGTAACTGTCAATTCTTCGAAAACTTAATGACTGTTCAAATTTGTAAAAGTTAATTGTATTAAATAAAATAATACGATAATTTTGATAGCAAATAGAATAAGTTCAGATTAGTTAAGTGATATTCAGTTAATACTAAGAATTTTAGGTGTGGACGTAAATTATTGATTTATATAATTGCTTTGTCCATTATGCATCCAATGATATAGACACCGACTGCAGACTGAGGAGCCAGGTTCAATCCCCGGTGGAGGATTTTTACCAGGTTATTTATAGTCCAGAGGGGACCTAGGATTCACCCAACCTTCTATAAAATGAGGACAGGGATTCTTTCCTGGGGTAAAAAGTCGGAGAATCTTTTATCAACTGGCACCTCTGGCCATTGAAACATTATACCTTTGCTATTTACTATTATTGAAAAAGAGTGTCATTTTCATGACTAGTTCAATTTTCATACACTTATCTGTAAATATTCTTTTTTTTTCTAGATTTCATTTTTTTTTCTACAGAAAGATAAAATTTTCAGGTAACATATAAAAAATATAATTCATGAATACTTTTTTTTACCAGTTATTAAATTCCAAATACGAAGCTTTTATTCTAATTAAATTATTTTCACAAAAAGGTATTGAGGAACAACGTTTATTTGTTAAAAGATTGTTTACTAATAGAACAAAGGAAAATTAGATAATGGCACGGTAAACTTAGCAGTATTGCTGAGCTGTCTTGTTGTTTTGTCTGAAAGTAAACATTAATTTCTTAATGGAAGGTGGAGGAAGAAGGCTCATCTGCAGTTTAAGAAGTGTCTTGGAAATGTCACTCCACTTAATAAGTATTAGTGTAAGCGATACCTTCGAGTCATACTGAAGCACAACCTAAGTGAGAAAGTTCAACATCGTTAAACACACTTTCTTTCGCGTTTTTTTTCTCTCTCAATTGGATCACATTGCTTCGTTCCAACACTCGAGTCTTAATGGGTTCACCCATGTCTTTGACAAATCCATCATTGAAAAGCGTCCAATCAAACATGATGACATGAGGGGAAGAACTCTTCACTCATTTACGGTGAATGATTGGCAACCACTTGAAACTGCGCCCTTTATCTATGCACGCGGAAATGTCTAGTTTTTACTATACATTGTCGAAATGTCTTTAAGTTTATTTACGATTTTGAAGATGACATTGTATTAAGTAGAAATTGAGCATTGAAAGAGCTCTTGTTTGATAAGCAAAAATTATTTTTGATTAACTGTTAAAAAAGCAACTTGCACTTCGTAAAGAAACAGATGGAAATAAAAGACCCAATTCCAACATCTATGCGTTGTGTCTCCCAAGTCAGAAGTATTCAATCAGATCTATAAAATCAATATATTTATTAATAAAAAGGAATAGATACTTCTAATTCTTTCTTTCGTTTGCGTTAGACAAGCATTTTTAAGTTTCCCAATTGTTTTTTGTTTTTATTTTTTTACAAAACTTTGAGATGTTTTATATGCCTAGTACTATTTCAATTAATAACAATATGAATTTAGTTTTATTTAGAACTAATTAGGCATCAAATATCCGAAATAATTGGTACGAAAGTTAGTTCGTTATTAAAATACTTAGTTCGGATAGTCACACACACATAGAATATCTTCGAATTCGGTAGTGTTCGACGTTCTACTGTATTAGGAAAACATATTCATCTATCTATTCAAATACACTCTTTTAATTGGAGTGTGGTCCCTTTTGTCATTTGTGACTTATCCGCGATTCTGTATTTAATTCTGCAGAATGATTAGGCTTCGTCCTTATTAGCTGGGAGAGGTTTCGCGGAACCATTTCTTTTAAAATGTTGTTCAATGTATTACTATAATTTTTTAAAATTTATTCCAAAAGACGTTCTTTTTAATGGATTTCTGGAACAAATTTACTGTTTAGTATGAAGCCATCATAAATACTTGTTTTTTCATGGAAGGAATACATTTATGAAATTTGACCTTTATAGGAATAAATCTATAAAATATATTTTATTGTTTTTATTGTCTTTTTTGTAAGTATAAAAAAAGCAGAATTTAGCCGTGCCGGTGTGGTCTAATGGATTAGACGGCGGTCTTCCACTAAGTCAGTATGTGGGTACCTGGGTTCGAATCCCGGCGTCTGCTTGGATGTTTACTTTTTATCCTGTGTTTGTCTGCTTCTTCTCTTTCTCTTCCACTGTCAATGGTATTGAAGGGTGAAAACTTGTCAGAATTGAAAATGGAAAACAAAAAATTACCTTCACAATTTCTGACCATTGTGGGGCGAGTGCAATAGATCCGCAATGGATGAAAAGACACGTGGGCTATGCCCACGGCCAAACGCCGAACAAAAAAGAAAATCAAAATTTCTAATCTTACATAAAACCTTCTTAAATTTAATTATTTAATATCATCTAAACTCTATTTCTTAAGTTACTTCTCTGCTCTATTTTATTGTTGCACAGAACACAAAAAGAATGTTTTCAAAAATAAGAAACTGTTTTTCATTTTCTATAAAACGAAAGAACATTATGTATAGTATGTGGTTATAGTATTCACGGTTTTAAATTACTATAAAGATAAATAAGCAAACTTACAATTTATTTACTTAATAAATCATTTTGGAAAGTTTGGGAAAGATAACGATATCTTTTGCATTGCCACGAACAATGCAAACGAAACATACTTGTTTTCTTTACTTAGTTTGGCATTTCAAATTACAAAATATACTAAAGATGAAGCTAAAAGATAATGTGACGAAGTAAAGTTGAAATATACATAAATATACATTCTGTATACTGTAAATATACTAAAAGTTATTTGTCGTATTTTGACTTGCCGTCACATATTGGAATAATTGTCTTTGAAATCAATTATACTGAATTGTGATGATGGTAGTATATGTGAAATATGTTTAAAGATGGTAATATTCTGTTCAAGCTCTTATTTATATTTTCTAAATTTTTGTCGTAGTCTATTCACAAGAAGATTGTCTTAGAGATGATTTTATTAAGAAGAAATCTTATTCATAGTCTGATAAAGCCAGAAACACAATGTCAGGAACATAATGAAAAACAAAAAAGAAAAAAGACTTTTTTATAAGAACCTTATTTGCTTCTTCGATCGTAACGATAGACTTGAAGCTGAGTGAGGTGAAAAACCAAGGTGTTCATGCTAAGTTAAGTTCTTACGCTTAAGTTGTTTCAAAAAACCTTTAAGGAAAAGGCTCGGCGTGGAGGTGCGCAATAAGACACATTGCACAAACAGTAAACTGCTACGTTTCATCTTAGCTTTCGAACACTGAGAGAAGTTGGAGAAGGCAGCGACGTGGTTCAAACCTGCCATTTAGCGAATTACAATTGTTTCCGGTAGATAGAGTTAGTGTTAGAACAGAGAATGGCTTTGTTGTCTTCAAAGGAGACGAAAACTCAAACAATAATGCTTAAGGAACGGGACAGTCAAAGTTAAAGAAGAACTAACAAAAGAAAGGTGCATTTTCATTGCTGAGTCGAGAATCTTTAGAAATTCTTTGTGATGGTAGTAGCCAAAATGCTTTAAAATGCAATTTTTCAGATTTTTCAAAGGAATAAAAATTGATAAATTAAAATAATCCAACATTTTGATTATGTTATATTATTGTTTATAGTTATTTATTACATAAACTGGAAAAACAAATTTTTAGATAGCATTCAAGCTATTTTATTAGAATTCCAAAAACGTTAATAAATGTTAAGAGGAATAATGTTATTGATAAAATGGTTGAATTAACAATATTTCAGTTGTGATCGGACGTCAAAAGAAATCCTTATTTATTTGCTGAAAATAGTAATGTTTTATTAGATATGACAATTCGTAGCATGAGTTTCTATTGAGGAAAAAAAATATTCTTTATATGTCTCATAAAGATTAATAGTTTTTTTGGTTAAAAAAAAGCGGCCAGTTTGATTTATAAAATAATTACATTGTTATTTGACGTAGCTACAAACAGTATGGAATTGCAAGGTGATATCTTACATTTAATTTTATTAATACATCGAAAAAAAAATCCACTTTAAGATCTGTCAGTAAGTGCTGAGGTTTTAAAATAAACAGCCTTTAAATAAAATTGAAAAATTTGTAACAGTATGCTAGCAAGTAACTCATCTATTTACAAAACACACACACACACACACACTGTTAATTTTAGAATTACTAAATTAGTTCTTAAAATGCCACATGGCGTCTTTGTAAAGACGTAATGATAAACAAAAAAAATCGGAGAGCTACCTTTGAGCTACTAGACCGTCTTTGATGGAGTGTAGCTAATATTGTTTTGAAATTCTATTTAAAGTTATGGGTTTTTATCTTCATATGCTTATTTTTTGTCTGACCATGTTGTTTATATTTTTCGTTTCGGTTTTGAAATGGTCAAAAAGGTGATTTACTCTTGAATCTTATTAAACCACAAATTTTCTAGCTAATTTGTAAAATATTGAGTAGTATAGATTTCATTCATTCTGGTTGGATTGCTTTCTTATGACTTAGGCATTAAAAATAAATTTATGGAGGAAAAATGCAAACTATTTAATTTTTTTTATTGGTTAACATTCATGATTCTTTTCTTTTGTTCATAGTTGTTGTTATTGAAGATTAAACTTGCTCGAGGATGAAACTCTATTAATAGTTTTTATTTCCATATTTTTTTAACTTTTATTTTAGTTAATAATCAATAATTTTGAAGAAATTCTTTCTATAAAAGGATTTTAAGTTTTTATTTAGGAAGTGTTTGTATTGTAAAACAACAGAAATTAAAAAATTATATAATTAAGCTAAAGTAATAGTAATAATTACTAATAAATTTATAACATATGAATTATTAGTAAAAAATTCTAAAAATACTTAATAATACTATAATATCAATTTTCTTAATTCTAAATATATTTATTGTAAATCTGTTTGTAAAGACAATAAAATTTTATATTTGGTTTTGAAAGTGTTTTTTTTTTTTTCATTTGGTAGTTTTGGGTACTTATTTAGAAAACCGGTGTCACCTATTATCGTATTTAAAGATTTAATTTGTTTCATATGCATGATTTACGTTCCTATAATGCCGAATAAAGTATTTCTAACATAACATAGCTTATTTTGTAATTTCCTTTTATTCGATGTAATACCTTATCTGCAGCGATAAGATCACATTTTAGAGGTGGCGCAGGTATTCTAAATGAAGTAGAGTTTTTGTTCTTTATTCGTTTCTGGTCCCTTTAAAATATATGCATTTTGAAATTTATATAAAGTCTTTCTAAAACACAACTGGAAAAACGAATAGTTTTTATTGTGCTATCTTAAAAATAAGATTTTGATTGAACAGATTAAGATCTGTCAGAAGAATTTAGAAAAAGAATTTTGCGTCTATGACTTTTATTAATTGCAACAATATTTGCTTTACTCATAAATTAGAAGAAAGTCCTTATTTGTACTTGTAAATAGCATAATTAGATAATTGCTTAATTAATCTTTACAATGGCTCTATTTTGTCCAATTAACTGCAAACATACCTTTAGCTAAGGACGTAATTAAAATAATTAATTAAAGAGTAAAGAATCAAAATAACAGACTATCGCAGGTAAAAATAAACAAACCAACAACTAATTAAAAAATAAAGGGACGAGATAACGAGGATCACACTAGGATAAGACGATGGTAAAGAAGGATATATAATCACCTCGACTTATAATGAACGAATACAAAAACTTATCTTAACGTTGGTTTTTATATTGAATTTTTTTTAATTAATTACATCGATTGAGAGAAAAAAATGAAACTGGATGAATCTTTTTCTTTATTTCTTAGTGTCGTAAACTTTCGTCTATATTTGAGAGTTTTGAATTAGAAACCTTCTGTTGTAAGTTCCCCACAACACATTGGCTGAACACATTGAAGCGATGCAACAAGTTTTATATTGCGCATTGTTTCCTTTAATCCCTTTTCAGGATTTGCTATCTTTTCACTTTTTTTTATGATGGATACATTTTTTTCAGTTTTCTAGTAATCGAAATTTTAATCCGAGTTTTTTGAGATAGAATGCCTACCTTATTGATTTTTTTTTTACTTGCATTTCTTTCATAATAACTACGTCTGGAATGGAGCATTCATTATAGCGCTGCACCGGAATCTTTTCTTGTGATCGTCCAACGCTGTAAAAGACGGAATAGAAAGAAGGTGATGATGAAATCTATTATGAAAAGAAGTTTTAGCTCATCATCGGAGAGATAAGAAATGCGACATAATTAGTGATCAGCAAGAGGCAAATTGCTCTGCAATGTCTTCACAGAAATTCATTTAAAAGAAAAATTTGTTTTAAAGCAGAGTTACTATTTGATCATAATTCACCTTTCCTTTCTTTTGAAAGTTATAAAATTATATTCTTATTAAGACATTGCAATGATTACTTCATATATTTATATATAAATTACAACGACAAATAGTAACATGAATAATTAGCTAGAGTTAATGATAAGTAGAGAATGGAAACAGAAAATGTCGTGTTCCTCTTATCAGGAATAAATGAAAAAAATAATGTACTTAAGGAATTACATCAGAGGTAAAATATTTAAGATTTTATATATTTTTTTATATAAAATGTTAAATAAATCTTAATAGTATCTTTATAGTACATTTTGTTTTGATTTTTCATGTCTCGTTGCAAACAGAAATCTATTATTTTTTTTCTTTTCACAATCACCCCACTAGGTCTGTATTAGACACAGTCGAATCATTAAAATAAATAATTCAGGAAGATTTACTGACTTTGAAAGTTTCGTGACAAACTTTCCTCTATTCTTTTATTAAACATCCTTGTACACAATGGGTCTCCCTTCAAAAAAAAACAATTAGAGCAAATTGCATTTTTTCTTCCCACTGCAGGTCTTACAATGGCGTATCCGTGTCTGATGGACAAGGTCTCCTTCCAACATGAAAGGCTCTGGGGACATTTGTCATTTGCTCGAGCAGCTACATACATCCTTGTGTCATTCTGAAATTCTCCCAAGAAAAGCTCTACTCTGGCGAACGCCAAAAGTGACGCGAATGGTTAAATCCAACTCATGGCATTCACAATTGATTACCAGAGCGGACTTCATCCATTTCCTTCTCTTAAGGTATAAAAGCGCAGAATTTGGAAGGAACGAAGCTACATTCGTTAATGCATCCATATTCTGGATTCAGCACGAGTCATGATCCCTGAATTTCAGCAAACAACTCAGTCAAATTAAGGAATAAAATCTTCAGTCTCCCTACTGTCGTTTCATAGTTGGTGAAGTGAAAAGTTTTGTGTGTCATTTTAAATTGTTTAGGTGGATGGAGAAGTAAAGAAGATACTCTTCTAAAAATATTTTTTTAAAACTCTTTAACGGAAGACAACAAAAAGATATAAACTGAAATGAAGATTGAAGTATCAGCTAAAATGTAACATATTTGCTTATTTGACAAAATGATTTGATATAAAATTACCTATTGAATAAATAACTATTTATCAGATTAAAATTCGTCAATCTGTAAACTGAACTAGTCTCTACCAGGTTGTTTGTCTTCTTAATTGCAGATAATTATAACTGATGTAGCAGAACAACATTGCTACAGTAATAGTTAACTTTACAGTTCCTCCAATTAAAATGTAATTGCATTACTTGAACTAAAAAAAACAAATTCATTTTTATTATTAAGTATCCCACCCAAATCTATAAAGCTCTAAATTACAACCGCATCGTAGTGAAAAATACAAAGAAATCTGTAATATTTGTATTTTTGTATATTGAGATAAGCTTTTAAGATCCACTCGTCATTATTAGTTATTGTTATCTTTCTAAGGAATTCGAGGATTAAATGTTAACTCGTTTTGATTAACCTTTCTATTTGCAGTAATTTTAACTTCATTTTAAATTCATTAGGCTAATATTGTCTCATGTTGTTAGTTTTCTTAAAAAAAGTAGGTTAAATGAAAGGCGTAAAAAGTAGGTTAAATGACTTATTAATACAGTTGATATGCAAAAAAATCAGTCACAAAGATTACACTAAAGAATTCTCGATCGCTACAAACCTAACGTATAACAATTATATAAGAAAAATAGGATTCAATTTTACGAAGTTTTCTATAAACTAAAGTTAATATAACAATTAATATAAGCACTAAAACTGCATTTATACGATACACTATATTTCAAACGAGTCCCATTTCTGGATAATAACAGAATTGTGAATTATGGGTAACGAAATATCATAGAGCAATTGGGAAAAAAAAAGGATACTCAGTCTATGAGGAGCTGACAAGGGGCAGCGAACGCTACCTGTTGAAAGAAACTTAATTTTCCGGTAAAATCTAAGATGAAGACAAGAACTCGATTTTATTTCTCTCCCTGCAGATTGCAGTGATCTCAGATTTTTGATTATTGAACCACAAGTAAATGGACATGAAAAGGTAAAAATCACCAACTATAAAACTCTAACAGTACGGAATTATTACATTCCTTTATTATTTTAGTCTGAAGTACTTGAAGTGCTTTGATAGAGATGTAGAATAGGTCGTAAGATGTTTGGATAGAGTAGAGACATGCAGTATAACGTAAACCGGTAAAGACTAATCTTTCCTTACTTCTGTTTTTTGATTGGTTTTCATTCTTATTAAAATCTCTCAATTAAAAATGCTTATTGCAATGAGAGTGGAGTTTTGCAAGGGGCCGTGCAAACTAAAAATTAACTTTTTTCTTCCCTCAAGCTGATATTTTTCAGATGTAAAGCCTATATGGTATTAGCAAATTATAAAATTGTACAATTCAATGCAGTAAGTTAGAATGTTTGGGTAAATTGAACATGTTTACTTTAGGCATATAATAAAAATGCCGCGAATCTGTCGCGGTTAATCTGTCTTACTAACAGTGAATATTTGTACTATATCAAAAATCATCTAAGGACAATGTTTAAAATGTGTCTAAAATGTATTTAAGAAATTAACTAACTTGTAACTAATTTTTTGAAGAAATTTATTTTAAAAGAAACTTAAAAATTTAAGAATAAATAACTAACTAATTATTATTAAGTTAGTTAAATAATTAAAAACTAACAATCTGTTAAAAAAATACGCTTGAGAAAATGTCGTTTAGTAGACAAAACTTGTACTTTTATTTCATTAAAGTCAAAAATGTGTTTGTGGTTTTTTAAAAAAAAAAACTTAGCTGGATTTTTTTTCAAAGGGAAAACTACATAAAAATAATGCGCAAATAACAAGTACGTTTAACTCCAAACTCTTAATTTACTTTAGGAACACTATTAAACAATATGAAAATAATTTTAAATAAATTTGAAAACTACAGTATTTTTAAGCATGTGCTTACGGTTAGATAAAAATAGATTAAAAAAATAAACAAAACAAAAAACAAATAGGTGGTTCTAACAAATAGATTTCCTATCTTTAAGATTTTTTACAATAAGTCTAACACAAATGTACCATAATCTAAAATATTCTAGGGTTATTTCACAAAGTTATCTAGCATTCTAATTATCAAGCCATATTGTAATAAGACTGAAAACTAGCGGGCTAAGTGAAAGATAAACGCTTCATTTTTTATTATTTTGCATGTCCTGACCCTCTTTTAAGTAATCCTGATTCTTTAATTTTCTATGACGTATATATGGTATATATTCCCCTCCTCCGATTACTTGGCTCGTTTCATCATTGTCAAGCGGAGCCTAGGCCCGTCCAACTCTCATTACGAATTCATAAGTCTGCTTTTTAGAAATGCTTTCAAAACACATTCAATTATGAGCTTAAATCATCCCCAGAGTGAAGGGATTTTAAGCCTGTTTGTGAAAGTGAAATGCTTGATTCGATTAGGATCAATGTACTACTCCCAGCTACTCGAGAATTTTACCCGAATTCAAAACATATAATTCGCGAAAAGCTAATTATTGTGTAAGGTAATTAGACGTGAGGCTATTTTGTCACCTTTTCCCACGAATAATGGGAGGGAAAAAAAAAAGCATTAATTCCACGGGGCAGACGGCGTCGGGATGTAGGCAGGGAATTACTCCGCCAAGATGAATGCGATGTAGTCATGTAACGAAATCATTATGTCAGAAAAGCTTATTTGCTTTTATGATTTAGTGTAGAGTAGCGAAAAGCTTTACGCCTCTTGCAAAACAGTGTTGATGTTCCAGCAGTCGCTCGACAAATAGAGGAGGCAACTACAAAACCAAGAACTAATAAATTACTTTTAGTGCCCAAGGTTTAAAGCGTAGATGTAAACTAAGAATAAAAATTCCAATATTTATTTTTATAGAAAATGCTTCAAAAGAAATGAAAATATTGCGCAGAACGAAAGATGTAGCAAAAGAAAAGAAACTATAAATGTTGGTACTTTTTGTTTTGTTTCAGTCATAGATAAAAGGTTTTGAATTATAGAAGTGCATTGAACGCATTCACAAAAAGATTTACGAGGTTTCATTATGAGATGTTCACAGAAAAAATAAACTGACATCTCCAAATAATTAAAGGAAAGCTTTTTATTCCTCTTAGATTTAGAGACATTTGAGAGTAGCTTCTATCAACTTTTCAAAATTAGAAAGTAAACTGAATAAAAAAGAAAAATAATATTGTTGACTTAAGATATCCTAATTTGCGGGAAAACCCAAGGAAAATAGAAATAATCAGTAGAAATTATTAGTATACAAAGTAAAAAATATAAAATAAAAAGGAGCCGAAAAATTACTTTAAAAACTTTGATCTTGATGGTTTAAAAATTATTAGGGTAAGCATTGATAATGTTTGTATAACATGAGATAAATATAGATTGTGTAAAGATGACGTTATTTAAGTGATTGTTTTTTAGTTATTGCTTAACAGAAGCTAGGTTCTATTGAATTCAATTAAGACTTGGGTATTTCTTCATTCTTTTAATGGACTGTGGGATGCCTTGGGAAACGGCAGCGTTATTTACATTAGGATTAACATATATAATTTCTATTTCGAGATGGTGAATTTATAAATAGATTTTACAGATAATCTTAAATATAGAAAAATAGATGATCCAATAAATCAATTTTATAGATCTATTTTTATTGCAGACCCGCTGTGTAGTCTCATAAAACCTTACGGGAAGCCGAGAATCTAACTAAAGAACATTTACATTTAGATACGCATATCCCATTAGATATGAAATATAAATGCAGATGTATTTGAGATACAAATCAATTTGACAACTAATTATATGGGTATGTATTTAGTTGAAAATATATGTCCATTAATTTAAATAATTCAGAATACGCTGATATTTGAACTCATGTGTCAGTTGCAAAATTCTTGGACGACGAAGGTTTTTGTGTTTTAAATGCAGCTACTGTGGTTTTTAAATAAATGTAAAAACATAGGTTAAGGGAAGACGCAGGTGGTGTCAGTTAAAATTTTTGTGTTAAAGAGAAACATCTGGAGCTTACTCAATCTTCAGACATAAGTTGGCATCTAATGGTATTTCCTTCAAGAATATGAAAATGATCCTTGCCGATTCTAAAAATGCAAGTTCAATTTATAGGTATTTATATCACTTTGTTAAAAATGTTATCTATTTTTATTACTAGGATATTATTATAATATCAGATAAAAGAAATCAAATGAATATTAGATAAAGAATATTGATATTTGCCTTGTCCCATGAATACTGAAAAGAAATAGCTATAAGTACTACGATGGATGAAAAAGAAAAATGATCGGCTCAAAAATTATGAAAATTAAATTTAAGTATGGGCTTCAGGTTGCGTTCACTGGACCATTATGAATATTTTTAAAGAATGTTTATTTTTCTTAAGATCTGTTCAGATAAATGTATACTGACTACTACAGTAATTTTGTTTTATCTCTATCAAGTTTGATTCTTTTGGTATGTAGGAAACTCGCACTGAACTTGGTTTCATGAAACTTATTGATTAACAATATTTTAAAAATTCACTGACTAATCCCATATTTCTTGGAGATCAGATCAAAATTTCAATCTCTCCCTACTTTTCTTTTCTGTTGCTAATAAATTGCTTTGAAATGTAAATATTTTGCTACGTTCAAAAAATTTAAAAATTTTTAAGACAACAATAAATTACCAAAAATCATTTTTTTTTAGAAAACAAACAAAAAAACGCTCTTACTGGGATACACAAACTTTTCCAACTTGTTTTATAATGATATTAAGAAATTAAAAAATAAGGATCATTTTAATTAGTTGAGTTTCTGCACGCATGTCGAAATTTTCAAGGAAAAAGAAGGAGCAAAAAGTTAAAGTAGGCCATGGTCTAGAAGATCAATTTCTGCGCAGATGCCTTTCTTACTTTATCAGCTTCATTATCCTAATGAAGTGGTTGGCCACTTATCGCATTCCCTTCTTTTCTTACTCAAGAACTTTTGACGATTAATCAATAGTAATTAATTAAAGGATGAAAAACAATTTCCATTCGTTATCATCATGACTGGTCTATTAACAGCAAAGACTTACTATTAAGAACAAAATTGTAATTACTCTTCATGTTTCTGGAATACGTCAACTAAAAAAACCATACTTCAAAATAGCTTTATCAGAGGATAGTGTAAAAAGTGTAATTTCTTCACGGCCCCCTTAATAATGGAACATTTGTACTGCTTAACATAGATTACACGAAAAATCTGAATTGGAACGTTCGGACAATGAGTAATTTTCAAAATTGAGCTGCATAAATGAAAATGTAATTATGTTTAGACAATGGAACGAAATTCTTAAATACAAAATCAAATTACAAAAGTGCACGTTTGCTTGAATTAGAGAAAATGTGGGTATTTATTGAAGAGGATCTTGTATTAGTCTACACATATCAAAATCTAATCAGTTATCTAACAACCTAGGTAAACTTTTAAAAATAAAATACTGTTACACATTACTGTTCCAGTTTTTATTCCATCGAGATGTTGAATTACAAACTACATTGACACTGATACCACTCGAAAATTAATCAAAAAGCACCTTGGGAGCAATATTCAAGATAAGATAAAAAGGAATGTTGCAATTGCCAAATAAGTTTTTGTTATCATTATAACTATACTTTTTAATTTTCTCATAACACACAACGAATATCATTGTAATTTTTTTTTTAAAAAAAGGCGAAAGTTGCACTGATTTATACTTTGAAAATTAGTCAAAAGGAATTTTCGTATATCTTGTCTTAGATCTGTTGATTCTAAAAATTTTAGAATATGTCAATTAAACTCAAAACAAAAGCAATGAAAAGTACGAGTTACTTCAGAATTTAAAAAAATGGCTAGACTGTAACTACTGTAACATTGTAAATAAACAATATTTCCAATTAATGTTTTTTTATGTAAAGTTTTAGATTACCAGATAAATAACATTAAATTTAGGGAGGTTTTCTCGCGATAAATAATTCTAAGACTATAGTAAAAAAAGAAGCATCTCTTTATTGAATATTAAACGCCTTATCAGATGAGCAGCTTATTTTTAGTAGAGAACTATTCTTGTTTTTATTTTGATTCAGTTAATAAAGGTGAAGGAAAATTAGATAACAAATAAAAATATTTTGTAATTTTATTACCACAACAGCTGTAAGACAAAAGTTTCGATTTTCAACTAAACTGGCTTTGCTCCTTGGATGCATGAATAATAAAAAATCTTTAGATTCAAAGATTTCCTTTGTACTCTAAATATTTTACCAACTGTAGTGATCATCAGATTACAGTCATTAAGGCTTTCTCGACTAAAACCACGAATTATCAGAAGAATCATGCGATTGTATCAAGCTTTGTGATCGTGCAAACCCGCCTACAATGTCAGTGCATCCGCGATAACGGTCTCGATCCATTGGAAAGGTTGTCCTCTAACTAATAAAGCGATCATTGTGGTTCAAATCGAGTGCAGAATGGAAGGAGCAGCTTTAAACAGAAGATATAGAAGTGATTAGTTAAAATAAACTAATTACACAAAAGCTAATCTGGGTAAATACATGTTAATTATTTCATTCATATCATTAAAAAAAATTGGAAATGATTAAGTCTACATTAAAACAAAATAAGCTAATCAAGCATAAAATGTTAAAAGAGTAGAATTTTTGTATTAAAAAAAAAGAAACTTAAAAGCTCTAAAACTTCATCAAATTAAATAAATGCAGGATGAAGTTAAGATGTTCCAATGCGCTGCTACTTTAATAAACAATATTGAAAGACACTTTTAAAGCATTCTTTATATTGAAATATCTTTTCAAATAAAAATGTAAACAAATTTTTTTAACTTAGCAAACTGATGGTCAGAAACATTGATTACTTTTTAATTTTAGCTATTTCCTATTCGACTCAGTGTTAATTTTAAAAAAAGAAAAAGTTGTACTACATCAAAAATTATTTATTTAGCCCCCTCTTTTTTTTTTCTTTCTTTATTATTTACTTAATGTTTTATTCATCTTTTTTTTTTTGTTTTCACTGTTCATTCTACTGAAAGTGACTCTTTGAATATTACAACAGTCAGAGAAGCTTCTTCGTGTTCAACAGAAAACACATTCGGAAAATGCTCCCAGAGCTTCTTTGTTTATTAATAAATAAACATTTGTTTATCTCCTGTACTTTTTGCTTTTACTTTTAAAACATTAGAAAAGAAGACAAAGGAAGAAAATAATTGAAAACTTTTCAGCCAGAAGTTATTTTTATTTTAAGAATGCTCTTCGATTTGTTCATTCGAAAAATCTGTTTCGCATTATAGTAGATGGCAGCTTTCCTTATTTTTAAATAAAACAGGATGATATTACTTCTGTTTACCTCATTATTCAGATGAGGACAGAAGCTTTAACACTGTTTTGTAATATGAAAATTAGCATAACACTACGAAATGAAGGTAAAATGTAATTGTATAACTTTTCTCTTTGATATTAAGTTGAAACTAAAACTAGTTCAGAAACATATAAGTTCAAGAAGAAATAGAAAAAACCTCTGAACCGAAATTAAAATATATAGTAATATTGGCAGGAGAAGACCTTAGTCCTTAATAATGAAAACTAATTGAATTCATTCCCTCTGATTGCTAACGGGTATAACAGGAAGGAAACGACACCGTCGAAAGGTTTATCAGATTAGCCTAGGAAACAACTCTCACAGCTCACATAAAGGATTACATTTAATAATTTAAGTCATAATTTAAAATCTACAGTGCTCTACAGTGTCTTTTACCAAGATATATCCTTTATTTAAATCGATTTAATTCTAACTGGACCAGATCTGGACAACACTTCCAAATTACTCCTTCTACCGCTAGGTCTAAGCGTAGGACCACTGTCGTCCATGCTAGCCATTATAAATTGTATATTATAATAATAATCTGATCTCTACTATCGCATCATCACCTCCCGTGAAAAGAATATAATCTTCTCGAATCATTTCCATAATTTTCTGTGCTACTGCCATTCACATTATTCTTTCTCTCAAAACTAGTTACTTAGTTAAAAGATAACATGATCCCTCACACAGCAAAATATCCTGGGTTTCAATTCGTTTATTGTACCAGCTTGTATCAATATGTATAAAGCTAATTACATAATTAATATGTAACTAATATGTAATTAAGTTACAAAGGACTTATATCTTTTATATGATAAGTCAATAGAACCCACTGGGTTTTCATAGATCAACTTAAAATTCTATTCTCTTTAGCCGCAACTAAATTAAACTTACAAAAGCAATTCTATATGATTTAACTCTGAGACGATCTTGATTAGTCCTACTGTGATAGCAATTCTGATCTCCCAATATTGCATTAAATGGCGCACCATAACTTCAACGTCACCTCCTGAGACAGTCCTGCTTCGAATTACAATTTCCAGATACAATTTAACGAAAATTGAAGAAGACTTTATTGTACTGAGTAGGTCTATCAAGAAAGAAATTCGGGTCAACAATTAAAAAAAAATAAAATTAGTAACATAGCAAAAATTCCAATATTTTAGAAAGCATACACTGCTAAGAGGGCAAAGTAAAAGTCTGAAAAGACTTTGTTTATAAGTTACTAATCAGGGTTAACTTTGTTTCAGGGTATTTAATGTAACCTCGATGAATTTTACGCCGCTTCTAGGAATTTTTATCAAGTCATTTTAACTTCCACTGAAATTTAATGACCCCAAAAAGTGATTAAATAGCAGCTGTAGCCAGCACTTTATGAGGCACTTTAGACCAAATACACACAAACTCACACCCACATAGCGGTGCAAAAAAAAGTTACTGTGCAGATTCCTATATCGTGACTTGAAGAAGATACTTTTGGAAGATCAATGGATACATTTAAATCAGAATAAAAAAATTCTCATTAATAAAAATATATATTTTAAACAAATCTAAATTATTAATTGATTTGGATTAGTTGAAAAGATAAATTCAATTAAAAAGTAAAAATTCCGTTTTTTAAAAGAAATTAAAAAAGTAAAAAGTAATTTTAAATTCAAAGAAATAAGTAAAAAACGAAGGCACAACGCTAAAAGAAGGAATTCAGCTGTCACAGGGACTCTGGGACGGACCAGTCTCTTCCCGGTGACAGCTCAGGGTGCGAATTCCTTCTTTTAGCGTTGTGCCTTCGTTTTTTTACCCATTTCTTTGAATTATTCAGGCACGTTAAATCTCTTTTAATTTTAAATTACTAGTATAGCAAATTTAATCTTATTTGTAGTAGAAGTGTTCCCAAAATAACTTATCTTCTAAATGCTGTCATTATCCGAAGAAATTTCGTTTTATCTAAAACACTTAATGGAAGTTGTTGTTGTTTTTTTTTTAAATAAAATTAACTATTTTCGAATTAAACAAATAAAATTCCAAAATAGCATCAACATTAGTTTCGTAGACAAATCTACATCTAAATCGAAAATCCTACAGAACTCTTTTAAGATTTGAGAAAACTAAAGCTAATGCTTTACTCTGTAAAACTAATAACAGTTTCATCTTCGAGAACTTTTGAATTTAAGTAAGAAAACGACGGAATAATAAGAGTAATAGCAAGGCGAATGTTAGGAAAAAAATTTCACGAATTATCTACAATTAGATAATTATAAAAAAAAAATTAAAATTATTGAAAATTATTTCCATTGAAAGAAATTGATTATGTGGAAGTAGAAAAAGACACAATAAATAATTAAGGTAAATAAGGAAAAAAAAATGGAATACTTCAGCTAAGAGAATGATATTGTTGCATTTAAAATTTCAAAGACTGTTATTTTAAATACTGCAACTTTTCTTGCAAGAAATATATCTTCTAATATTGAAAATCTGCTTGTTAAAAAACATATTAATGTAATAATGTAATGTAATGTGGTGAGCGTGGGTGGCTTGACAGCCGAGCACCGTGACCTCAAAGATCTATTGTGCTATCCCACCGGAAATACGGACAGACGGAGAGAAAGACTGAGAAAGGATGGTGTGAGAAATGCAGGGGAAACGGGAGAACCCCGGGAAAACCTGCCCAGCGCGGATCGCCACCATCAACGAAACCCACATGAGAAACGAACCTCGGTACTCAAGAGGTGAGAGGCCAGTGTCTTAGCGACATCGCCAACCGCGCGGCCAAAAAACATATTAAAGCAGCTAATAATTGAGAAAGTTCATGGTAAAAGTAACCATAATATACATATAAAAGTGTTCAAATCTTGTAATAATAAAACAACTAGGAAGACCCGTGAAATATTCACAGAAGTAAAACAAATTCCACATTTTTGAAATCCGTGAAATTTTTGAAAAAAAAACAAAAACAAAATAAAAAATTGATTTACCAGTTTCAACAAGAACAATAACAATGACCAACAGCCAATACCAATAATCCTCCCTGGGCAACAATGACAGCACGTGTTCCCCTACTGTTGAGTAGTGAGCAAGCGGCTATTCCAGAGTTCAATGGGGGTAATAGCCGAAATACAGCCGAAATTATGTAAAAACCGAGGTTTTACAAACTCTCTGATAAATTTTGACGCATGCATTTCAGTGTAAACTTCATTTATGTGTGGAAGAAAATCTCAATACGCTGATAATAATTGTGTAATCGCGGTTCGTCGTGCTGAAGTGGAGAAAATAGTAGAGCGCTATATTTACAAATGGGCGTGACGTCACGACTGACGTGTTCCAACACTGCACTGTGATTGGTTATTTCTCCGACTCTGCTTACAAATTTACAAATTTACAAATATCGTTACAATTTTTGCCTATTAATAGTATGATTTTTGTGTGATCTAATATGCTAAGAGAATAAATTATATTTTATTGTTAAACAACAATGGTTGAGACCAAATTGTTTCGTTAGACATTCATGTATTGTTAACTTTGTTTTTGCAAAAATCCTTTTTTTTTTTTTTTTTTTTTTTAAATTTTGGCAGCTTGTGTTATATTCAGTCTATCTAATTGTCACTGGCAATAGAAGTCATTGATTGAAGAGGAGACGATGTTTGCCATCATTTGAATTTCTTCTGATGGTTGAGAGTTTGTCAAAAGGCTATTCGTGTTCACAGGTGTAATGAGATTTTTACCATCATTGTTTATTTAAGTTAATAGCGAAACCACAGCCAGGACGACGTTGTTCTCTTTGAGTCCCTGTGTTTACGAACAGTTCTTCTCGCGAAGAATACAATGGCAGAGAGATGATCAATATCTGCGAATGAGTCTGACTGGTAAAAGCACTCGAATCTAAATCAAGTCTAGACGTAACTCGATCTTTATTAAAAATTATCTCGGATTAGGGATTACTTTCGTTGTTTTAATTAAGAAGACTGAAAATAACGACTTAATTAATTAAAAGAAAATATTTTCTACTCTATCTTTTTTTTTAAGTTTTACTAACTCTTAGAATAGAATGTTTATACTATTATTAATTATATAATTGGCAATGGCCAATGAAGTTTCGATAGATTTAGATTCTGAGGGAGTAGAATCATTGTAAAGACAATGACAATAACAAAAATTAAAATTTATACTATTTTATATTATTTTTATAACTACTATTTTATTTAAAACTTATTTTTGTAAAAAAATATTTAGCTTTTAAAAATTTTGAGAAAAAATCCAAATTATTTATTCTTTTAAATTTCTAAAATAAATATAAAATAAGAAATTCTAAAAACAATTGTGAGACTATTTTCTTTATAAGGTTACGAATAGATTCTGAGAATTTCTATTGAAGCCAAGTAGCTGTTCTATTAATACAACAATCCACCTTTTTGTTATTGACCAATCATGCAGCCGGTATTAAGAATGTAAACTTGTCATCGCGTAAATCATTAGAGCCATTACGACTGTCTCATTAAAATTTTTCGAAAGAAAGAAAAAAAAAAGGAACAATTACAAAGGAGAAATAAACATCTAAGTTTCAAACCTATCCGTTTACTGGTTCAAACGTTTTGGAGGAACACATACGCTCTCAGATACGACAATCTTTCGAAAAGTATTTTTTTTTAAATAAAAACAATAATTTAATAGTTTTATTATTTAATAAATAAATAAATAAATAAATAATAATTAATAAATTCTCCTTTATTTATCTTCTTTGTTTTTTAATTATTACTTCACAGAAGGATGTATTAGATTTTTCTTGAGTGTTGTTGAAGTTTAAAATTTCAAATGTTTATTAGACAGTTCAACTTAACATTTGATATTTAGTAGAATTCGAATCGATCAACAACAACAACAAAAAAATCCTCCTACAGGTAAATATAATTTGTGACTGTATTCTCTTGCATCAAACATTTCATAAATCTTCATCTATTGGAATCTCCAGTGTCCGCTGATGGGAGGGGCTTATATTCATGATTTGTAATTTAGTCAGATGGATGCGATGGCCTTTATGAATAATAAATCTCGACGCACAAGAAATTATTTAGCATGTTTATACGCTTAATTAATTTGTTTATGATTCGTCGACTCTCCTACTGAAGCTATAATACTGCCATTAACAAATGTATTGCCTTCGTTATATGGCTATCATTCATTGCATTCACTACCAAATTATACCACTATTTGTCGAAACTGTCACAGAGCTAATCCACTTTTGTAACCATTTAAATATGCTTATCCAAAATTTAATGAGAAGATTAAAGTAAAGATTAAAAAGGATTAAGGTTAATCCTTGAATTAGGAGGTTAAAGAAATGATAGGAGTATCTATTTTTAATTGCAAAGAAGTGACAATATCTTATTCCAAGCCGTCCGGAAGCCTCCAAGACACTCCTATAAAACCTTACGAACCAATAATTAAATTAAACAATTAGTTTAAAATTAAAATTTTCATTTAAATAACGAAGCAATCCTATCTAATTTATCAATAAAATTCAAATGTTATTGGTTAATAACAAAATTCAATTGGTTGTTTAATCGCATTCTTTAAAAATAATGAGAAATTTTTATCAGAATTTTCATTAGTTGATTATTATAAAACTTCAACAGGACTAATTTATTAATATCCTAAATTTATTTATTTAGGACTAATTTATTGTTTGCCACATTTATGAAGTATGAATTCTAATGCTGATAAATTCGTATACAATCATAAGTAATAATAATATTATTATAAAATTATATTGCAATTAAGCAATATAATGCAAGATTGTAATTCAAATTCCCCAAATTACTGGGTAGTTACATATTAACAGCATAAAACAACTGTGATGCTGCATTTTCACCATTTATATGCATTAATGAGAATTTTAGTGTGAGAAAACAAATCATTTTAGTTATTGGTATTAGTTTTTTCATGTTTCAAATGAAGAGATGATTTCGTGCTTCTGGTAATAAACTGAAAGGGCTTCTTGTTCCAATAAGTTCCTATTGGACTCATTGTAATTATTTGTTATTGGTGGATCTAGTGCAAATGTTCGTTTCAATTTTAAAATCAATTTTAATCAAATTCGGTTATGAATATTATGATTTTACTAAGTTTGATAAGAAAAAAAGAAAGCCGGCTGCCTAAATCCTGGGAATGAAACCGGAAATTTAAGTTCCTCCGATGACTCGGCGGGAAGCTTCCGGGAAACCATAGTTTTTGGGCTCCGGGGGAAGTATGGTTGCCTTCGGAAGGTCTGAGCTTTGTGATGTTGAGATATGAAGAAAGCTTGATCTGCTTATAGGCAGACTATTACACGTATCCAATAAGCTTCGAATAATTGTGTGTGTTTTTTTTCAGCCGTATCATGACATAGCCTGTTGTTCTTTAGATTAAGGCTTTTGAAAAAAAAATAATAGTTCTAAATACTGTCGTTTGATTTGGAAACGTGATTTTTATAAACATTTCAGTTGACTGGAGAATGATTGTCAAGTTAGCTGGCACGATGAAGATGAAAAAGTATTCTATGAAATGAAATAAAGCTGTAAATGAAATGAGTGCAGTACGAAATAGTGAAGAATAATCGACATTGTTTTTGTTAACATAAGTTTATATAGATGTTCCAAACTATGTCTTTTTTTTCTGGTACTTTTATATTAAAGGGCGTCGTCGACTGCCCTACCTGTCCTGTTCAAATCCGATTAAGGAATGTAAGCATATTTACTGTGTATTCAGTAATAAACTTACATTATTGTTTGGAATTAATTTTTTAACTATTTTTTTTAAGATCCGTTCTACTATATTAAGTCTTAAAATTAAAATGTTCTTTATGATATTGGTAAAGGCAATTACGTAGTAAAGCTGCTTATTAGTTGCTCTGTATTGAGAATGCTTGCAGATTTGTTGGTGCCTGTTCCATCCGAGTGGATAGTCGTCTTTAAGTATCGTAGAATCAGAGACGGTAATTGCCTTTGTCCCGGTGGGATGATGCGAGTTACGAGGGAATCAGTCGACTCTGCAACAGAGTTACCATATATCTGCCTCAGGGGGAATGACGCTATGTGGAAGGTGGAGAACATCAAACGACTGGAAAGCTCCCCAGAGATATATGATTCTATCAAAACCTTCAAGAGTCAGATGTCTGTTTAATAATAACAAGATTCCAATTGGAATCAAAGTTTCTTATATTTAATGACTAACAATTTTTTTATATAAAATATAGCAATATCAAAAGAATTAATCACCCTGATTCAATCACGAAAGATCTTTTCTGCCTCATTCAATTACCGATGGGCCTGTCTTGACTTCAATCGTAGACATGACGTCTCTAGAATCCTCTTCATAGAATTCACTATGTATCAACTGTATTATATTCCCTTCCATCTGAAAGACTATTCAATATCTCCTCGAAAATCATGTTGGTCGATCTTCCTATTTATTTCAAGCATTATACTTGAGATTGTAGTCCAGAATTTCAAACAAAGACAATTCGTATCATTGTTCTCCATAACAAAAAGTAAATGTGAAACCTTCATTTTGGTACTGATACTAATTAAGAGATGTTTTCATAGACCTTTCACTATATAGAGAATATTATGGCACAAATACTATATTTCCATTCTAAAATACCGTTGGCGAATGGTATTCTACGGGATTTCTTACCAAACGGCATCCAATTGGGGGCTAATTCGTCGACATTCTTGGATGGTCGCAGGAGACGCCCCATCACATCCCAAATGTGCTCAATAGAAGAGAGATCTGGCGATCTGGCTAGCCAAGGAAGTGTGCCTCAACCACGAAGACAATCAATGGAGAGGCGTGCCGTGTGTGGCTGGGAGTTATCTTGCTGAAAAGTAAGCCCGGGTGCCTCGAAAGGAACGGCAACACAACGGGTCGTAAAATTTCGTCAACATACTGCTGTGCTGTGACGGTGTCATGGAGGACTACCAAGGGATCCGGCTATCAAATGAAATGGCACCCCAGACCTCTTTGTTGTCGGGCCGTGTGGCATGCGACAGTAAGAGCGGGATCCTGACGATGTCTGGGCCGTCTCCAAATACGTCTGAGCTGGTCGTCGGGGCTCAGTTTAAAACGGGACTGAAGCCAATTCTGCCGTTCAGGATCTATTCCTGCCAGCATCGTCTAATTGCCGCATCGCTTCGACCGATATGACGAGCGATTCGTCGGTTTATCCATCCATCCTCATGTAGTCTGATGGCATGTCCTCTTTGAAACTCCGTCATATGGTCGTAATGGCCGCAAATTCGCCGGCGAGGCATTATTACAGTCAAATTAGGAAAACGCAATCACAATCCACTGGAAGTTTTGTTCCTGAAAGCGAGATTCGCTCTTTATGTCCACCATCACGATGCTCAGTGCCAATGCGCTGTAGCTCCACTATTCATTCATTGGGTGCGAATTTTTGATCATTTGCATATTCGGTCGAAATTTTTTGCATGTTTCTTTACTATCTGATTATTTTTTCGCGATGCGTCGATTTATTTTGTCAAAGAGTGTGTATTGTTTATTTTTACTTTGAGTTTATTTGCTTAAAATCGAGGAATATTTTACATAAACTTTATTTTCGTAAATGGAAACTCGAAAAAGTACTTTTTAGTTTAGTTTTAATTAGATGTAAAGGTTTCAATATGCCCTTGCATTAATCCAAAGGAAATTTGAATCTGTGCCTTTTTTTCAATATGTACTTTCTCTAATTACTTAATGGTTTTACTATAATTTGCCTTCTATGAAAGTAAAGCAGTTGCTATGAAAGTAAAACGAAGCAAGCAACGGAACTGTGAAGGTATCTAATTATGGAATGGAAATATAGTTATTTTCATAATGACATTTGGACGACGAAATGAACCAAAGGAATTAACAAATTATGGGATGACCTTGAATCCTACCAGCACTGCTCACAACTAATCAACAACACTATTACAGGGTTGACGTGCCTACAGAATTGATCATTAATTAGAATCAAACAGGCCTAAATTGGTGGTGAGTGGACAATAGACTATGGTAGAAAGTGATTCGCATCAAGTTAACATCAGCAGATAGACTGCAATGATAGCTTACGACAGCATCTCAATAGCTGCCAGCCTGCCTCCTACAATTGCTTAGTCTGGCAAAGCAAAGCATTTCAGGCACCGTTTAATTTGTCTTCGGTTTTGCATTTTCACCTTAGGAATTCATTAGTTAATTCCTAAGAAATATTCACAGGATAATCATTAATTGATTTACCACATTCCGTATAATTGCTCCTTGATGGATATTATGTGAAGATAATATTAAACGATAGCTCCAGCATTAAACCTACAATGCTTAAACTACATATGCAAGCTTGAACAAATTCGAAAACATTTTTGATACAAGTACAATGAGACAACTTGAACATAAAATAGTACGGAAAACATCAAAGTTAAACAGACTAGATGTAATAATAACAAATGTATTTGTTACATCACAAACGATATCATTAAGCTGAAAATTTGCAACTTAAATGATGTTTCTAATAGGACTCAATAAATTAAATTATGCTAAGCGGATGAATCATTTTTATACACACAAATATAATTAAAGGCCTAATGGGAAAATTAATTTCAAAGCAAGTTTAAAATTAGATATTTACTGAACTACCTAGATAGATTACGAATAGAATAAAGCATTTTATTACGTATCATGTTCAGAAAGATCTTGTACAGTTTAAGATATAAGAATGTTAAGTTCTATAGAAGGTAATTTCAAATTTCGACAATTTTAATTGTGAATATAAAGCACTACACGATTCCAAAATTACACCAACATGTTCTGCGCATATGTTTCCGTTATTACCCATTTATTTTAGGTCCTTTCCTGCTAAGCATAAAATTGTCAAAAAACAAGCCGAAAATTCCAAATTTATCATTAAAATGTTGACAGCATGTTCATCTTGCATTCACTTCTCTTCCAACAACATTTAGTAGACATAAAGTTTGAAAAGGATACTTATAAAATTATAATCTGCACATTGTACAATTTAAGAAGTTCCAGAGAAGCCCGTTTCATTTGTAGAATTCGTTGAAAAACTTACTCTAAAAATAACCTTCTTGGTTACACCCGGTTCTCCAGTTCACATTATTGTCATGAAAAAATATCTTCTATAAATACCTATATATATATATATATATATATATGATAACAGGTCATATATCTGTATGTTAATCATAAATCATATAAATAAATTTAAATATTTATAGAAATTAAGAACGTCATTATCCATTCTGAAATACTTTCTACAATTTCGTAGGAAAAGAAAAGTCAGGCTACTCTGATTGATGCTACATTGCATTATTTCTTGTAATATTAGCGCATATTAAACTATTTTCTATCAGATCGAGAACAAATATACAAATTTGAAAAACAAAAGTAGAGGAAACTTTATTAGGAAACTTCAACGAAAGTCCTTCAACAAACTTCATTGAAAATTAAACATTCTGATTAAGTATTCTGAATGATGTTTTTTTCATGTTTTATTTTAGTTATTTTTGTCTAAAAATTTCACTAGATTTTTTTTTTTATTTTATTCATGAATCTTTTTTCTTTGGCAAATTTTTAATGGTCACTGACTTTTTCATTTTTCACAAAGAAGGAAATTAAAAATTAATAAATTAATCTGATTAATTAATTTGATAAAATGATTGATGTAATAATATGAAAAAAATAATATTATTATTATCATTTATATCATTAATTTTAAAATATAAACAAGACTAAAATAAGCTTTAAGTTAAATATTTTATTAACCAAAAAAAAAAGCAAAGCAGCTAATTTTTAATTATTTTTTTTAAGTTAATGAAGTTAAAATTAATAAAAAGAAGCTAAATTTATGAAACTTCTTGAAGAAATAATTTGATTTAGAATTGATTTTAAGCAGCAGAAATCCAATCAAGAGAGCAGCGATTGCTGCCCTTGCAACAGTGTTAATGGTGGCTTGTCCAATAAAATCTTTATCCATTGACTCCTGCAGTGTTCCAGATTTCTGTGTGAATGGTTTACCGCCCCCATCATTGTGGAATGGGAAGATCCTTTCCGTTCACCCTCGTCGATTAATTCGCCGACGCACATCGATCGTTGACAGACTTTTCCTCTTTCCATAGCTCATTTCACTTTTCATTCTCTCTGAGTAAACAAACAACATCTTGATTGTAACACAGCAAGCAACCACAAAATTCACTTTTATGATCTCAGCAGAAAAAAAGAAGAGATCATAATTTTTTTTTTTATATTTATTTTGCCAGTCGTTGAGAATTTACTGGCCTTGATTGCTTGAGATAAATTTTATTGATCTCAATATTTATCTTTTGTTTAAATTTAATTTAGTTTTGAACAAAAGGAATTAAAAGTTACATTTGGAATCCCTAGCCTAGCTGGGAGAGTGAAGTAGAGACAGCAAAATGAAGTCACTTGTTTTGCCCGTCTTGGTTTTATTTTTGGGTTGGAATGTGGTGCTTGAGACAGCTTTTGTGTCCGGAAGTCGCTCCCCCCCCCAAAAGAAAACAATAAAGTAAATAAAAACCAAGCTACTCCATTTTTAAGAATTGATTAAGTTGCATTTGATAAAAAATATGACAGAAAAGTATATTTTCAACTCATGGTCTACAAATAAGCTAACTTTTATTGTGAATATCTAAGGAACATTATTCCAGAAACGGGAGAGCGTGGGACTCTGCTTTAGGATTTAGTCCTGCGGCTAAAGATGGTAGTAGCTTTATTTTTCTGCGCTGCCTACCCTCGAATAAGATACGTATTATTCTACAAAATAATTTAAAACCTTAGGAATTCCTATCATGAACAGCTTATAAAGACCAATAGTATAATTGGATGTAGTTATGCAATACGGAACCAACTCCAAAATTCACTTTTTCGGCTAGAACTGTTTTAACAAAAAGTTAAAAATAAAATTCTACTTTGACATTATCCCAAAAGTAATGTCAAAGTAAGTAGTTGCATTGTAAACATTATGTAATATTCTTTCAGAGCAATGCTTTAGGTCAATTGTTCACCTATAGAGTTGGGGGGGCCAAATTGGAGTTGGTTCTGTATTGATTACGTACAAATTGATTTTGGCAATTGGTTACTATTTGTCTGATTGAAATGGAAAGGATACGAGACAACACTAATCTAATTTACATAACTATTTTAAAATCCATGTTTAACAATTTAGCTATTGACAAACTAAAGACTAGAGGCTTGTAAAAGGACAAAGAAAACACAAAAAGATTTCGAATATTATAAAGATATTCACTGCTATTCTATTGTTTTCAAACAGAAGTGAACATCATTATATTATTTACACATAGCAATTATGCACCTGCAAATAATGAGTAAATCAATACCCTAATCCAAAATCATTCTTTTATACATCAGTATCATTGAAGAATTACTCCAATGTGAAGTCAAGAAGACTTATGCCATAAACATCATCCTCAATGTTAGGGTCTGAAGTGAGACCCTAAAAAGTTTTCATAAAACTTTTTAGCATCATCTGGAATGAATTCATTATTGATTTTAGGCCTTGCAATTTTGACAGTGATATGGGTTTACCATATGGAATAAGGGTACCAAGAGTACTACTAGGTCTGGAGACGACATTGGTCGACCTGCGTTTGTGGAAATCTCCTTCAACGAAGTTTTCGTTGAAATCTATATTCATGAATATCGAATATGGCTGTTCTTTGGTAATTCTTATTTGACGGAGTTGTAACTAGTTACCTTTGATGTTGTCTATGTCATGCTTTCGATTGACTATGACTTTTCCTAACTGTTAAGTACTCAAATATTGATCTTTTGCCATCTGATGAACTTGAAGAGGATTTTTTTCCTTCTGTATTTTTCCATGACATTGATTATACAGTAGGATGTGTATAGTTTTTGTTGCATTTTTAGTTCAGATTCTACATCACCAAAACCGTAGTCATTTGTCAAGAATGAATGAGTAGAGCAGTCTTCAACATCAAAATCCTTTTTATGACAAATTTATGACGTTTGAATTTATATGTACAGGTTCATCTTCACAGCATGGCTTAGAACTGTTTGGTGATGTTATATTTTTCATCAGCTGCAAAAATGCATTATTATATAAATTAATAAAAATGTACATTTAAACATTCTGTATAATATACTTAATTAGGTGTTGTAAGTGCTTTAAATTATTTCAAAACTAATAAAAACATTTTTTACACGAATATTTAAACAAAACAAACATGAGAACTTATAACATGGAGTTGGCTCCAAATTGCAAACTGGGATATTGCAATTGGCAGTTGGTTCAAATGTCGCTAAATAGCTGCAAGTTACTGATAGGACTTGGTTCAATTTTGCACAGTAAATTACACAATTCATGCACGTTTTCCAATAGAAATCCAGAAATCACAAAATGGTAGTTGGTTCCATATTGCATAACTGCATCCAATTCATCTGGAAAGGATAGTAATGTGTTTCGTAACAATCCTATCACTTGGAATGGATCTTCAAAAGAAAGTTTTATATTAGCATCCAATGGACAAATGAGAGAAATAATTTAAGCAAATTCAACATTGAAGTTATTAATTATTTCATTAAAATTAAATTACGCATGACTTCAATTAAATCACTCCATTTAATTTAAATTACTTTATTTAAAGTCATTTGAATCTTAATAACTGATTTTCAAAATTAAAACTTGAAATGGTCTGCTTAACCACATTGAGCCAGCTAATTGTCTTTGTAAAACACTGTTTTAATATTTGGAGACGTATTTTGTTTATTGTTTTACAGAGGTTTTCAAATACGAACGGAGTACGAAGTATTACATAAATATTTATGCAGCCACAACGATGATGCAGTTCCAGAAAGAAACTAAGAAAGAAGAAGATATTGATAATTTTAAGATAAGAAAAGTGATAGTGATTAACTTTTGGATAGAAGACTGTCTGAGAATAATAGAGAGTAAGATATTAATACTATTGACCGTATTTTCAAATACTTCATATTTTCTTTTTCTTTTTCATTTTAGAAAAATCTCATTTAAAGCTTTGAATCAATCAATTGCAAACGTTTCGTTTATCAAATCAAATAAATTTCAATCGTGCAGTGTACAATCTATCAAAGTCAATCCTCGTCGTTAAGAGTAGAATGGAAGGAATTTCAAACTCAAAGCTGTTCCATTTTGAATTCTTTCAAACAGAGTTAAAATCGAACACAGCTATCAATCAGTTACGAATTATTCTATCCTTTAAATCTTATACTTTCTTCTAGCAAAAAAAAAGGATAAAAAAAAAATGTTTTTTGAATGAAGGTTGTCAATAAATATTGACAATATACTAAGCATATTGAACTGATTTAGTAGTAACTTGTAGATTAAAAATAACAGATCAACTCCCTTTTTTTTTAATTGGTCAGTTAGTTTATTAATGTAGTAATTAACTTTTAACAACTTGTATCGCAATTACTGCATACTCCTTTGGTAAATATATTAGCTTACGTGATATTCTTTAATTCAGCAACAGTATAATATCCGTAATAATTTCCAAATATGATTGGTTCGGATTGTTTTTCTGGTCTGTGGCTTTGCGCCATTAGCCTTCACAAGAAGCAGAAAGTTTAGACTATTTTGCAGAGTAAATCTTTGCCCAAGATATATTATATAACATTCAAATTCTAATTTTTTTTTTCATTTCTTTCATTAATTTTCGAAAGTTATCTCGTTGATTTTTTTATATATTGTATGATAACGAATAAAAACATGGCAGTGATTTTATTAACTCTCAGTTCACAGCCTTTGCTTCGAATACTTGAACCTTAATTCCTGTCGAGTGTCATTTCAACCGCTTTATCTATGTGTTCGTTCGCAGATGGACTCCAAAGAGATAAGTTTTAAATATCACATTAGAATTCCTGAACGTACTTCCAGCCTATTTAATATGACATTTTCTGTCACGCAATGTATTCAATGATTTTTCTTTATTTTTCCTAAAGTAGACGAATCAGTTGTTGAAAAGTTAGATGATTGTAAATTTTAAATATAAGTTTCTTGTTGACTTGTTAAATTGTTTTATTGTTTATTGACAATTCTGCAAAATGTTTTTCATACATAATCCATTTTTAAAGAAGTATTATGAAGAAAATATATTTTTTTAATTTAATCTTAACGTTATTTTACATATGAATTTTAGTTAGTTTTTAGTTGATCATAAATCGGATTTTCTTTTAAAATTTTATTCTTTAGAGTAGAACAGCTTGGATTGAAGAAATTAGAAAGCTGAACGATAATAAAAGTAAGAAAACAAATAAGAATAAAGATTTACAGCTTAAAAAAAATTTAGAAATGCTTTTTATTTGTGACTCTTAAAGATAATTTTTAGAAGGCTTTTATTTCACTTTTATTTAAAAAAATAGATAAATTTATAGTTTCTGACCGTAGTAAAGAAAGAAAAGAAAAGAAGAAAAAAACACTACTGGAAAATGTTGAAATTTGAGAGTTTGCTACCTAAAATTCAATAGCATACAAGTCTCTACTTATTAGATTTGCTGCACATGATATTTTACTGCTTTTTTAAAAAAATAAATAAATAAAAATCTAAAAAAAAATTGTTACAATCCGATATGAATAAAAATAAAAATAATAATAATAATGATAATAATAATAATAAAAATAATAATAATAATAATAATCAATTAGACCAAAGACGATTCTACCAAAGCATTAACTGCCTTAACCAGCCAAAATGTAAAAAACCTGATAAGAACGAAACAAATCAGTTTTGGAAAGATCTGTGGGAAAGTGAAAAACATTTTAAGCAAAATGCTGGACTAGTTTATTGATTGGAAATGAAGAATATGGACTAGTTAACATCAAAAGGGGAATTTTTCAAGGTGATTCATTATCACCACTATTGTTCATCATTGCCATGATCCCCCTTTCAATGATTTTAAAGAAAACAAACCTTGGCTATCAAACTTCCAAAAATTCAACAAAAATTTCACACTTACTTTATATGGATGATTTGAAGCTTTATGGAAAATCAGACGCTGAAATCCAATCACTTGTTAACACTGTCCGGATCTTTAGCACTGATATCTCTATGGAATTTGGACTAGAAAAATGTGCAAGTGTGGCATTAAAAAGAGGAAAGATTTTGCACAGTGATGGAATTGAAATGCCAAATGGTCAAAATATTAGAAACAATAATGATAAAGCTTACAAATACCTTGGCATTTTGCAAATGGATAATATCAAGCATGGCCAAGTTAAGAATATCATCAGTAAAGAATACGTACAAAGGGTCCGAAAGCTATTAAAAGCAAAATTAAATGGTGGGAATACTATCAAGGCCATCAACACTTGGGCAATACCAGTTATAAGATACACTGCTGGTATCATCAACTGGACTCAAGCTGAATTGGACCTTTTGGACAGAAAAACAAGAAAATTAATGACAATTCATCATTCGTTGCATCCGCGCAGTGACATTGATAGATTATACCTACCCCGTCAAACTGGAGGTAGAGGATTACTGCAAGTTAAACAAACAGTAGAAGAAGAAAAACATGCACTGGCAGATTATGTTCAAAGCAGTCAAGAACAAATGCTTATTGCAGTTACAAAACAAAATTTACTAAAAGTAAATAAAACAAAACAAGATTATCGACAAAATGTAATTAAAACAAGGATAGAAAGCTGGCAAGATAAAAAATTACATGGCCAATTTCTTAAAAACATCAAAGGAAAAGTAGATATGGATAAGACCTGGTATTGGCTTACGAATGGAACATTAAAAAAAGAAACAGAGGGCTTAATTCTAGCTGCTCAAGAACAAGCTTTACGAACAAATGCAATTAAAGCAAAAGTTGAAAAATCGTCAATGGACTCAAAGTGCAGATTGTGCAAAGAATCTGATGAAACAGTGGATCATATTCTCAGCTCATGTGGAAAAATTGCACAGACGGACTATAAGACGCGGCATAATGCAGTTGCAAAGATGATTCACTGGAACATCTGCAAAAATTATCACATTGCAACAACAAACAACTGGTGGGAACATACAGTAAACAATGTGATTGAAAATGATATCGTGAAAATACTGTGGGATTTCAGAATTCAAACAGATAAGATCTTAGCACACAATACGCCAGATTTGACAGTGATAGAAAAGAAACAGATATGGCTAATTGATATAGCCATACCTGGTGATAGTAGAGTGGAAGAAAAAGAACTGGAAAAAATCACACGGTATCAAGACCTAAAAATCGAGGTTCAACGATTATGGCACAAGCCGGCAGTGGTGGTTCCAGTGGTTATCGGCACACTGGGTGCTATACCAAAAAACCTTGGTAAGCACTTACAAGATCTAAATATTGACAAAATCTCCATCGGTCAACTCCAAAAAGCCGCACTGCTTGGATCAGCACATATTTTGCGCCGATACATTACGACATCCTAGATTCTTGGGAAGAATTCGATGCGTTTGAAGGCCAACACCAGCTAAAGAACTGGCAGCTGTGATACACATTGTTTTGTAGTGTATAATAATAATAATAATAATACACTCTACGCCACAAACACTGCATAACTTACTAATTTACTACAAGTCACAACACAGTTCATCAAAGACATTGGGATGGAATTTGGAATTGACAAATGCCGCAAGCTACATATAACACGCGGGAAGACTACGAATTTGGAGAGTTTTGAACTGGACCATGGGTTGGCCATCCAATCCATGGAAGAGGGAGAGACCTACAAGTATCTGGGCTTCCAGCAAGCGCACGTCATTGACAACGCAAACATCAAAAACGCACTCAAGAAAACATATCGTGCTCGCGTTCACGACATCCTCAAAACACAACTCAACGCCAGAAATAATATTAAAGCCATCAATACTTTTGCCGTCCCCACACTAACATATTCGTTCGGCATATTTCCATGGACAAATACCGAACTCGAAGTCCCACAACGTACAACACGCACTACATTCACGAAACACAACATGCACCATCCCAAGTCCGCTATGGAAAGGATGACTCTTCCCGCAAGGAGGGAGGCCGAGGACTCATCAACCTCATCACCCTTCACGAAAAAAAAGTACACACACTTAGGGAACACTTCCACCAAAGAGCACAACATTCCTCACTTCTCACAGCCATTGTCAAGGCTGACACACACCTCACACCCCTGGACCTCGCAAACCCTTCTCTAACACACACCCACACACAGCAGTTTCGTGAATCATGAGCTCATAAGGAACTCCATGGCAGACATCGCCACGAACTCAGCCAGCCTCATGTCGACATGGAAGCGTCGAACAGATGGCTGACGAGTGGTGAGCTGTTTGGGGAGAACGAAGGGTTCATGATCGCGATACAGGACCAAGACATCCCCACAAGCAACTACAAGAAACACATTCTACATGATGCTAACACACATGATGACAGATGCAGGAAATGCCACACTACGCATGAGACGATCGACCACATAGTATCAGGCTGTCCCCTTCTCTCCCAAACTACCTCCACCGACACAATCAGGTAGCGTCGATCGTTCATCAACAGCTAGCACACAAACACTCGCTTATTAAGAACACAGTCCCATACAAGTACTACAAGTACATACCACAAAGCGTATTAGAGTCGCCCTCACATAAACTGTGCTGGGACCGCCCCATTCACAGAGACAAAAACCATACATCACAACAGACCTGACATCACACTTGTTGATAAGGTCAACAAACAGACCTATCTCATTCATATTGCAGTGCCTGCCAGCAAGAACATGCAGAAAACTCACGCAGAAAAGATAAGTAAATACATCGATCTCAGAAGCTCCAGAAGCAGTGGAGGCAAGACCAAGTACGTGTTGTACCCATCGTCCTGTCCGCCACTGGTCTAATGCCTCACAGATTGCACCACAGCCTCAGCACTCTAGGACTTCACAAAAACACTTATGCACAATTCCAGAAGGCTGTGATGCTCAATACAACACGCATAGTTAGAAAATTTATGGACACAACCATACATCCCTAATCATTCTTCCATACTTTTTTTTTTATACTTGGCAATATGTGCTTTGGTCCTTGACCCGCCATATTGTCTTTGCTGGGGAAATCCATAGTTTGAAACTTTTACAAAATAATAATAATAATAATAATAATAATAACTGGTCTGGTGCCTCACACATTGCACCACAGTCTCAGCACACTAGGACTTCACAAAATCACTTATGCACAACTGCAGAAGGCTGTGGTACTCAACACTACACGCATAGTTAGGAAATTTATGGACACAAGCACACATCCCTAATCATTCTTGCACACATCTTTACACTTGGCAGTATGTGCTTTGGTCCTTGACCCGCCATATTGTTTTTGCTGGGGAAACCCAAGGTTTGAAACATAATAATAATAATTTTCTCCCCATTTTAAATCCTTTCACAGTTTCTCAACCTAAGTTTTTTTTTTTTTAATCATTATTAGGAATTCAGTGTAACAAGGTTTGAGTTAAGAATGACGATTATTCCATATAAATAGGGGTGGGTAAGATAGCATGGGGTCGCCAACAGACTCGCGCGAGCATTTTCTAGACCACCCCGGCGCAGTCTATTCTAAAGTAAAGGTGACTCAGAAGCCGTTGCGAAGCACTGTGATTGGTTTACTAATCACTATCCCTACCTTGTTTTAAACGTAAATATTGCCTGATATATATTGCCTGTTATATCGATTGTTATGTTTGTCCTCTCCATAGTCAATTCTTTGAGAAAGGCATAAAAATGAGCATGAAAATATGATCTGAAGTGAATTTTTTAAATATTTTAATAGCTTAATATCAAAAAGTTCAATTTCTTATTCAATATATCTTTCTAATCTCTCTCTCTCTCTCTCTCTCTCTCTGTATGTATATATGTATATATAATCGAACTGGCAAAACTCAAATCTGGTGCTTCGAGTTTCGCAAAACAAAGATTTCAATCAATCATTTGCAATTTTGAAATTTAGAAAGTGTAGAATATAAGAATAAAATTAACTTATATTACTAAACATATAAAGCCAGACAGTGGTATGATATTTGGAAAATGCCAATGCAAAATTCAAATCATTGTTTCTATTAGATATGACCAAATATATATAAAGGAGGATGTTTGGCGGTTTGTTTGTTTGCTGAACACTCGTAGACCCTTTGACCTATCTGGACCAAACTTTGCAGAATTACTCTTTAGGACCTTGCGGAAAAAAACGGGCTACCTTGGAACCTGGATTCCCCCCCCCCCAGGGGTTGAAAAGGGGTGAAATCCGTGAAATAGCGACAAATGTGCACCTGGTGATGACAATGAGAACTTCACAAATATCGTTGTGCAACAATTGGAACTAAATCCATTCAGATAATAAAAAATCACACAAACTTTGATTAAATAAGGAATATATTTAAAATATAACACAATGTTTCGGCAACTTTAGTTCCAATTTCTATTTTCACGTTACAAGTAAACAGACAGAACGGAAATAAATAAACAATTTGAGATTCAAAAAAGAGGTCGAATACATTATTGATGGGTGGAAGGGGAAGGAACCATGAGTCAAAAAAACAATATAAAATGAGTTACAATAATATTTATAATAACAAGGACATGGTGTGATATAATGAAATTGATACAATAAAATAGTCATTAAAATATAGATAATAAAATTTAATTAAATAATTAAAAATATTTAAATAAAGGTTTGAATTCACATGTAATAGATTGAAAAAAAAAAACAGCCGAAAAAATCATTATGACTTAAATAACATCGAGTACCTTGAAAAGGGCTCAAAATGGTATTAAAGAACTATTTCAATAAAACCAAAATAAATTAAAATAGGATTAAAAAAATTACAATTTTGTAACTCACTTTATATTGTTTTTTGACTACTGTTTCCTTCCCCTTCCCCCATCAATAATGAATGTATTCAACCTCTTTTTTTGAATCTCAGATTATTTGTTGCCGATCCGTCTGTTTATTTGTAATTTGAAAATGGCAATTGGAACTATAATTGCCGTTATAGTTTAAAATATGTTTCTTATTTAACCAAAGTTTGCGTGTTTTTGTATTTTCTGAATGGATTTTTACCTCTAACACATTAAATTTAATAGACAATTGGAACTACAATATTGCTCTGCACAATAGCGCTACATAGTAACCTGGTGTCGACCATTGAACCTAAATCATTGATGTGGATATCAATGGATATGCTATTGTTGTGCATAACAGCGCTACAAATGCACCTGGTGGCAACAATGGGAGCTACACAAATATTGTTGTGCATAATAGCGACGGGGTTTTCGGGATAGATATAGATTTGTAATGATCAGATGATTTTTTTACGAACCGGGGAAGGTTCGAAGTGATGGGTTATGAAGTTACAAAATACGAATAACCTGGAACTAGGGGTATAAACGGGAGGGAGAAGGGAAGAAATTGGTGGGAATTCTTATATTCTCCGATATCGATATTAATTTCATATCTAGGAATCTCGAATTACAGAATTCAAATAACCTGAAACTATGAATGTATATGGGAGGGCAGTGAGTGGATGGGCAAACATGGTTGAAGGATACTTCTACGGGGTTTTAAGGATATAGATTTGTAATGACATCATATCTTTTGAGTTATTTTTTTTGTACCAACCGGAAAAATTTCGAAGTGATCTCGCAATTGCAATTTCTTTATCATCTGCTTCAGGACATTAGTTTTTTGTAACCCGAGCGAAGAATAAAATCCAAATAATGTTGAGTTACAATAAATCAAATAAATTCATTTATTAATTGGCAAAATGGTTTAAATCAACTAATTCATAAAGAACAAATACTGGTGCAACTTATTATATGCAATGTTAAAGCTCTTCAGATGTGCAGAGAACTGACGTCAGTGAAGTTGGCTGTAAGTGAGAAATCGTTAAGTGAAGGTGATAAATAATTCCCATAGGAAAAGTGGGGCAAATTAAATTTTGTTGACAGAAACCAATTAATTTATATTGACAGCAAAGTAGATTAGTGTCGTTCTTGGGCTTGCTTAATGCATGTTGCTTCGATTTCTTTATTAAGATTATTTGATTTATTTAATTTTGATAAAAGAATTTACGAAATCAATCCATATTGAAATATTTTATCAGAATATTGCAAACTTAAAGATAAACTCTGCTTTATCAGTAAAACAGGCAAATAAAAAAAATTAATTCACTAATTACAAGTTTTCTTATTTAATAGAAACAGAATATCCAACAATATCATTACTACTGATTTTTTTTTAAGTATAAATTATTTATCTGATGTTAATTACATAGAAAGTATAATTTCAAACAATACATCGGAAGCGCAGTGGTGCCTCAAAGGAAAAAAATACAGAAAGAAAAACTCACCAATGAAAAAAACCAGTGAGAAAATCCATTGTTGATACTAACCTCAGTACAGCGACCTTGTTATTTACTGTGATTTCTCCTGGCTGATGATCGCCAACGAGCGTGAAACAGCTGTTCCAGGATGTCACTTGTGAATAATTTGGTCTCATCCATTGTTGTTTTTTAGTAAATTTGATAGTTTTGATTTATGGTTTTTATTTTTTTTTTTAAATTCAACTAATGGGAAAGTAAAAGAAACCTTGAATTCAGGAAATAGATTATTACTTTATTTATTCATAGAATCAGAAATGGGAGCTTTTTTAACCTAAAATGTTTTAATAAAATGCAAATTCTTGCAAAAAATTAGCTTTATTTTGAGGTTAAGAGTAATTAATTCAGTTATCATATAAAAAAATCAAGAATAGAAGAATATGATTCATTCATATTTAAGCTGTCATATTTTAAATTTTCATATTTTTAGTTGTATTTTTAACACTTATAGAACGATTTGAACTTTGAATTCCAAATCGTCCCAACCGACTTCCGCCTTTCCTTAAGCTCTAAACGAAGATTCAAAATTATTTTTTGTAAGTTTAATTTTATTTAAATTAATTTATTATTTTTTTTTTAAATTTGGAAGCTTCCTTGAATTTAGAAAATAAAGTTCTCTGTATTTTGTTTTTCAACGCTTTAAAATACTGTATAAGTTAATGGCTAAACTCTGATAACTTTTAATTCTATTAATCAACCAAAATTAAATACAGTATTTATAGAATTAATCATGACCTACAAATCTCTCAGGAAATTTCAACTGGTATTTAAAAATGAATGATTTTCTTTGTGCTGTGTCTGAACCAAAAATGCTACTTTTATTGCTTTTCTGTCACGCAATCTATTCAGTGACCTTCATGATTTTTTTTGTTTTTTTTGTTTTTGCAATATAAATCAGAAAACTAAAAACAAGCAAACTGTTGAACAGCTTAGATTGATAGTCATTTACTGCATAAATAATTCATTATTTGCAAATAAATAAATTAATAAGGTTGTTCGTTATTCGACTAAACATTCGACCAATATATATATATATAAAGTGGGTAATAGAAGAGGAAGAAAAACTTTTTGCAATGTTTATTGACTTTAAAACTGCCTTCGACAGTGTAGATAAGAATATATTAATGAAAGTATTCGTCAAAGTAGGGATAAAAGGTAAAATGTTAAGAATGATAAAAAATATATATGAGGATACTAGAATAAATGTTGGAAATAATATAGGAGGGAGGGAAATATTTATTACAAAAGGAGTAAGACAAGGATGTAGTATGAGTCCCATTCTATTTTCAGTGATGATAAATAACTTAGAATTAAAGTTAAGAGAAGAAGGATGGGGAGGTATTAAATTTAAAAATGAGCGAGTATTTAGTCTTAAGTACACAGATGATTTGGTAATATTGGCAGAAACACAAGTAGAACTTAATCGAATGATTAAAGTTTTACAAGAATTTGTAAACGAATACTGTCTGAACATTAATCTAGAGAAAACGAAAATTATTATTTTTAGAAATGGGGGAAAGAAAGCAAAATTAGAAAAAATGGATGTGGAAAAATGAAGAGATCGAAGTAACAAATAAATATCAATATTTAGGAAAATGGTTCACCTCACAAAATAGCAATAATGTAAACATAAAATATAGAAAAGAAAAAGGAATAGCAGCAACTTGGGAATTAATAAAATTAATCAAAAGAGCAAAAATAACTGATTGGAAAAAAATAAAATACATGTTTAACAGTATGGTTAAAAGTGTCATTTGTTATGGTATGGAAATAGATGGATGGAAAATTAAAAAGGAATTAGAAAACATACAATATTTATTTATTAAGTTATATTTTAATATGGAAAAAGATACTTCAAATTATATTGTGGAAAATGAATTAGGATTATATTCATTAACAATAGATTGTATTAAAAGGAGTATAGACTATGTAACCAAAATTGTGAAACTTAACGAAGATAGATTACCGAAGATAATTTTAGAGAACATGGTAGAAAATGCAAAGAAGGGGAATAAATGTAATTATATAAAAGAGATTGAAAAAATATTTAATGAAGTAGGATTAGGGATAGAATTGGAAAGGATAATGGATGATAAATATTGGATGGAATGTAAAACAATAATTATTAAAAACCTGATAGAAATAAATATGCAATGTAATTACAATAAAATACAAAAATCGAAATATAATAATTACTATGGTAATTTAGATGTTCAAATTGAAAGGGCCAGTTACTTATATAAAAACATGATCCACTCCTATTGGAGAGAAATGTACATTAAAATTAGATGTGGTAGTATTTGGAAGTCGGGTAAATACTGGTTAACTAAAGAAGAAAGGAATTGTAGATTAGGATGCAATAGACTAGAAGATTGGAACCATATAATTTTTGAATGTGAAAAAATGAAAGAAGAAAGAAAGGTGTTGGAAATTGAAAAAATTACCAATAGGGGTGGATGGTGGATTACACAACTGAATCAAAACAGAATTAATAAGGCATTATGTAAATATATTAAAGTATTTTTAGAGAAAATAGAAAAAAAAGAATAAATAAGAGGTGTAAATAAATTTATAGGGTAATATTGTTACTATTACTTATGTTGTTAATATTATATTGTAAAAAGGATATTATTTTTGTTAATAATCTTATTTGTAGTTATAAATATAAACAAAAATGGAATTGTATTACTAATAATGTAAAAGAAAAAAGGTGGAAGATTCTAACTTGTAAAGGGCTAACACCCAGATCAAGTATAATAAAATTATATCACAAATCAAGTAAATATAGATAAAGAGAGACAGAGTATTCAATTTAAAGTAATATAAACTTTTTCCTTTTTTATGTTAATTAAAGATAATCTTCTGGCACTTTGTGTAAATTCTTCCTTTATCATGAACCGAGAACAAATGAACGAAAATAAACAGAATAACTAAACTATCTACAAGAATTACGTGTTTATTCTAGATTTCAGTACATTTTTTTCAATTCGGCGTTTGACCAGCACGTGACACTTCCCTATTTATATCAATTTACTGATAAGAATGGTGTCTTATTATATTTAGCATTCTTAACTTCTCTAGTTAGTCTACTAATTATCGAAGGGCCGAAACATGTAATTTCTATTCAAGGCCACATTCATTGTTACTATAGATAGTGGCTATTTCGATTTTTCTTTTTTTAATATTGGATACTGTGCATGTATGAGTGTTCGGTGACTATTTCTTCCATAAAAAATCCCTTATTGGAATGTCCTATCGTAATCAGAGTAAAGTGATATATTATTTACGTATTTATATATTTATTTGCAGATATATTATTTAGTGATGTGACTGCCTTTTGAGTCGAGCTGAGGCTCTGGTTCGGCGTTTCGAGCTTGGTGAGCTCTCCTGAGCCAGAGCTATTCAGCCAGTGCAAGACTCAAAATGCGAACGAGGAGAAGAATAAGGCATTCAAGATGGAAACAATGACCCCTCAACAACAAAAATTTAGTTGTTGAAGTTTTAATTTTATTACAACAGAGCAACAGTTGAAAAAAAAGTTAAAAATGAGGAATTCCATTAAAGAATCTTTCAGAGAGGCGAAAAAAGAATGTTAGCTAAATTGTTGTTTAAACAGTCTATAATCGTCGAACGCGCATTGAAGACTGATGGTTGAGTAAACCCTAGACTTCTCTGGAAATAAACATAATTCAGATAAATCCCAGGTTATCCTTGGAAATTGATTCGAGAACATTCTAGTGCTTGGACAAAGAGTTTCAACAAATCGAGTCACTAGAGAAGGCAATAAAAATTCATTATTAATCTGTAGTTCATCTATAAAATATATCTTCCTTGTTAGAGTGTTGCTTGAATAATAAATAACATGAAAAAGCCTTTAAATGTTGTGCAAAACTGAGCATGTCCAAAACTGAATGAAAAAATTTGCAATTTTTTTTTTTATAATTAATCTTAGGATCAAGTCTCTTGGTAAATTCTTTCTGATAAGCATTGTAGTAACAATAAGCAGACATTAAATTCAGCAACAACTTTTTTATTTTGTTTTGGATGAAATATATAAAGAAAAAATCTACCAATTGCAAGTCTTTCATCACAGTTTTTCCCCTGACATTAGTTACTCTTGTTTCCTTTTTGGTTGGTTCATTTCTCTTGAACGATAAACCTTGTGTCGTAGCAAATGCTGTAGGGGCAATGAAACACGTGCTCTCGCTTATCTTTATTTTACGTCCACCAAAATGGCGTCGCTGATAAGAAACAGGGGGAGGCCCTGTTTACATCTGAAATCCATACTTTAATTGGAGTAAAGTTTCCCCAGCAGTAAGTGGGAATGTGAAGAAATGAGTTTCAAACGGAGACAACTAAACTTTGTGGGCGATGATGAGCGTTAATGTTATGGAAAGTCATTAACACAGGAGCTGAATGGTTTATTAATGAGCTGTTTACTAAAACACCAACCAAAATAAATTTTACGCAACAAAAATTTCAATATAAAGAATAAAGGAATTGCGTACTTTTTTGTTGTTTGTTTTGATATATAAAATTTAATTCATAATACTTTTATAAAACTTAGTGTTTCAACTAAATATTCAAGCATTATTAATTTTACATTAAGTCTTTCATTAATTAACCGATCACAAAATTTAATTAAATTATAATTTAAATATAAAATTAAGTTTTAAAATTCAGTCTTTAATGTTAAATCTCTCTAACATTTTCCAAATATTTTATCTATTATTATTTTAATTAAGAATATTTTAAAAATGATTTCTAAAAGTAATTTTTGATTAGTAAAATTAAATCTTTTTTGCTTACTACTATTCTAAATCAAATTCATATTTCTGGATTATTTTACTTTACCATCTTATTTATGGAAAATACATTTAATTAAGCCAATTTTTTTCAGACGATCAGATTCAAAAATGAAAAGCATTTTCAATTTATTTCTTAATTATATTTACATTAACATTCAAAACAAAATTTAACCTTCCTGTCACCTCCAATATCCTTTTAAAATAATTTAACTTGCCTCAATGGTACGTTGTTAAGTCAATAAAAACTTATTCTTTCATAGTATACTTTATTGATGAGAATCTATGATCTAAACATTTATGATTTACCGATTGATTAATCCTGGTGATCTAAAACGAAGAATATATTTTGTATTTCTAAATGCTGTATTGTCCTCAAAATGAAAGATGACCGGCGGAAGTTTGAACTGCGCAGCCCTTCCGGTAGCTGATCAATTATGTTTTCCTGTCACAATGGATGACGTAGTCTGTTTTCACTGAGAAAGACATGTTGATAACGCCAAATTAAAACTTCTCTCGACTATTTAGCGTTATTTCAATACCAATTGCTAAAAATAAGTATTTATATAAATAAATAAATATATATTATTTATAAATACAATGCTCTTTTGCAAAGTAACAAGCGATTAACACAATGGCGGCGTCCTTTCATGAAATCAGACGGACGTGTCTGACCAGACTAATCGATGATACATGCGCAGATCTCACAAAAACAGGGCGGTCATCATTCATTGGGAGGACAGTAGAGAGTGGTTATTGTAAATCAATCGAATCTTCTTTATCGTTCCACTATTCGAAGATTCTATAAATCTTTAAATTTATATAGAATTGTACCGATGTGAAGTTTTTGTAATTTTTCCTTGATATTGGGTTGCCAGGATACATTTATAGGAAAATTTAAAATGAATACGTCAACAAAAGATGCACAAATTAAGAAAGAGACTATAAGTAGATAATAAGTAAAAGGAATGCTATTCGAACCTAATAAACTGAATAATAGTAGAAATTATCAAGAACTTTGCAGAACTACAATGAATGTTTTTTAAATACGTGGATATATAGAAACATTTACAATATTTTCGTTATTGTTACATTACAACCCTTGTTGTTATATTTTCTTCCTGTGAATGAATGTTTTCGTATACAAATACATACTTCAGAAGTGATTTAAAAAATTATGTTTATTAAAACTTGAATTTTACACTGAATTTTAATATCATAAATTGCACTATAGATAAATTAGGATGTGTAAATTTAGGAACAAACTGGGTCTTCATTTATGTTTTTAGAAGTGATTAATATAAAAAAAAAATTATTAGAAGAAAGTGACAGATCAGCAAATGGGCAACATTGTTCTTCTCATGAAAAAGCTTTGGAAGAACTTAAAAAGGTTTCAATATTTAATAGAATTTCAATTAAAATTATTAATTTATAAGTGCATCTGAAAGCCAATAAATAAACAAACAAAATCCAATTTTCATTTCGAAGCATTTTTTCCAAAACAGTTTTCCAATTTTGTCCTTAAAAAACAAAATTATCAATGAACTTCATTAAAAATAGACTTTAATGCTTTCAATAAGCGACCATGCAATTAAATTACCATTATAGGCTTTGTTTCTCCATTTCCAATTAATCTGACAATCATATCTCTTTAAATGTTTCAAACTGAAAATAACAAATTATGGTTTTAATTTATTTAACTCAACTTTGATCGGAATATTCTCCCATAAACCGATTTGGCAGAAAGTTAATTTCATTCCGTGTTCTTCGGTTTGGCAGAGAAAGTATAACTTGAAATCGATGCTAAGCCTATTTCGTTTAACTAATCTCTCAACTTTCCCAGTCCAACTCTACTTAAAGTTTAGGAAGTTTTGTGGCTGTTAAACTCGTTTCCATTTGTTCTATTTTCAGAATAAAAATTCTTAGAACTAATATTCCATTCACGAAAAACATAAAAAAGCTTTAATCAACGTTTGCAGCACATGGCCCTACCAAATCATCCATGAAATTCGCAGTCTTTATGCACGATTTCATTTTTTCTCACTCGAAGCAGACAGGCGCTGTAGTTCATACGCTTAACGGTAAAACGAAATCGACTTTTACCTTTTTTTTTTCTTTTTTTCTACTTAACTCCTTACCTCATCAGAATAAAACTTAATTTTTGACGATCGAATTGGTTTTCGTCATAGCAAAGATACATCCGTGACATCAGGTGATTCGTTTATTGGATAAAAGATTGGCAAAGTGCATTGGGTCAATGTTAGATCAGGAAATGGGAATTGGAAAATCATAATGAAAAGAGTAGAAGGTTGCGGGAGAAAGAAGGGTGGGTCGACTTCTTTTCTGGGAGCTTGGGAGTCCAAAAATAGACGACAGAATCATTGCTAAAGAAATATTCCCAGTAATTCGTATTTGTAATTAATGTTATTCATACAACGCTACATCAATTTATTTTTAATAAATGAACTTCAAAATTTACTGAATGTATGAAAAAGAATTTTTAAAGTTGTTTTCAAATATTTTACTTTTTTTATTATTTTTAAATATATTTTGTTAAATTTCTGACAATATTCGCACAGAGTACCAAATTTCGTTTGAGAATCTTGGGTCACAAAATAAAAGTACAGAATATTTTTATTGCTATTAAAGTTATTTAAAAATTAAATGATTTTCACGAACTCTACTTTTAAAAAAAAAGCCGAACAAAAGTTTAAGAAAAAACAATGGGAAATAGAAGCAGAGAAAAGTCGAATTTTGAGCAATTTAATAAGATAGAATATGTTATGTTATTTCTTTACTTTTTCCCCCAAAATATTTAATATCTGCCAAAGTTTGAATTGGAAAAAGTACTAGAATACAATGGAAAGTAAAAGCATAGGTAAAGTATTCAGTATAGGTACAAAGTATTCAATCGTATGGGAATAGCTTATATTATTCAAAAAGAAAAACATCTCTTTATTGGAGCCTGTATGGATTATCTAAAAGTGTTCTTGTTTTATTTTTTCCTATTAAATGACATAAATAATAATACTGTCAATACATAAAGTTATGTACGTGTTCTTTGAAATTTTAATTGAGTCATTTAATGCCTGTACACTTGACTAAAACAATTAGCACATTTAAAATTTTTTTACACTTAATAAAAATTTAACACTAATTAAAAACATTTAAAATTTTTTAAAAGGCTTAATTACAGTTACATGACCTGGTTTCTTCCCCGAGAGGGGACTTTATCAAATGTAATCAAAATTTACAACAGGTGGTTTAAATAGGTTCAATTGTCCAAAGGGGAGGAGTTATTAGTCCATGTGGTTCCGAAAAGGATGATGGGAAATCATGGGTTGTCCTGGTGGCAATAGGAGTTTTTCTGATCACAAAAAACACTGACTTACGAGTTTATTATAAACAGGGGTTTCAAATTCTCACTCTATTTTGATTCTTTTTTTATATTGCCTATTTAGTTTTTGTTGTTAGATAAAAACTAACTTTACATCTGTTATTCCATACACAGAGTGATTCAAAATTCCCTGTAGAAACTTTAAAAGTACGTCAGAAATACAAAAACAAACCGCATTCATAGTTTAACGTATGTCCGGAAACGCCACCCGAATGTGCTAGAGGGCGCATGACCACCACGTTCACCCGACTTGTCCTGCATTGATTTCTTCCTGTGGGGTTACCTCAAAGGCATCATCTATGAGACCTCCATTGCCTCTGACGTTGACGTCGTCACAAGAGTGGCAGCTGGATGTGTCCGCGAAACGCCTTTTATTTTTGCACATGTTCGGCAATCCATGCATCGACGTTGTGAGGCGTATGTTGCTGTTGGTGGAAGGAACTTTGAGCACCTACTATGAACCTGTAGTTTACACCTTCCTGTCATATAGTAAACATAGAGCTAATATACATGTTGTATATCTTACTTGTTGTCTTTTATTTCTGAACCTTAGTGCACCTTTTAGCACATTCGGGTGGACTTTTGCGGATATACGTTCCACTACGAATACGGTTTGTTTTTGTAATCTGACCTACCTTTAAAGTTTGTAGAGAAAATTTTGAATCACCTTGTATATTTTATTAGTGTTAAAACATAATTCACTTTTATTCTGTAATTGTATTCATAATGGCTGAATATATTTTTAGACTATTTTAATTTGATTACACGTAATCATTTGTTATTTACACAAATTTAATTTGAAAATTATTTTGAAATTATCTGTATGGCAAAATTTCTTTTTATTCATATTTTAACTTACAAGAAAAGTCTTGGTTTTTTTGCTATAAGGTTTTAAAACCTTCGTTATTTAGTTTATTAATGAGATTATCTAACAGAAAGTGTTACTTGATGTACACTATTGTTTGTGAAAATTGCAACACCAAAAAAGAATCATGCTATTCAAATGAAATTCATGTCACAGATATAGTAAATAATTGATTACATTTGCAGAGCTATCAAAGATTTTGACTCTTCGAAATTCAGTATCGAGCAGCAATAACAGATTCTTTAAGGCGTGGCATTGAATGGAAGAGGTTTTTGATATTGCTATGGGGAATAACCTGCCAGGCTGCCTCTATTTGAGTCATTTATGGTAGATGGCAGAGGCGTTTGATGGGCCAGTTGCTTACCTACTATGTTCCAGATTTGTTCGATCGGGGGCTATATCGGGCGAATGTGCAAGCCAGTGAAGAAGCGGTATCTGCCATGCGTGGAAGAAATCTTGGACATTTCGGGCCGTCGAGTATTGTCCTATTGGAATACAGAGCCAGGGCAACGCTGAAGGAAGGGTATCATCTCTGCCTCTAAAACATTCCTGATGTATTGTTGGCAGTTGAGGGTTCCCTGAATTCATATCAGGCGAGATTTCGAATTGAACCCAAAGGCACCCAAAGGCACCCCATGTCTTCGAACACGTATGCGACTATCATGATGCATCTAGTTGAATCGTGACTCGTCAGAAAACATGATTTGTTTCGTGCAACTTTTCGTCCGAGTCTCATCTGTCCATTGAGCCAAGTTCGCATCACTGTACTGGCGTTTCAAAATCCAACTTCTCTCATCCCAAAAATCCTTCCTCTCTCAAAAGTCCGTCAGATGTTCATAATGAAACCGTCTTCGGTGACGGGGCATAGTGAAACCCTTGCGACCCAATGTCGGCTTTTCACAGATTACAACATCTCATTTAAGCCACCAATTTATATCCAAAACCGGTAAGTTCAGAGAGCGCTGCTCCGAAACCGCAAGCGAATTTGCACTGACATTATAACATTTGCGTGTCCAACCTGATATACATACCCTGTAAGTCTCAAGCTACTACCATTGGTTCTTCATGGTATTGTAATTTTCACAAAACAGTAGTGTAATTTGATACATATATACGAGGATGAGTCAAATGAAAACCTTAAAATGGCAATAAAAAAATCGAAAAACTGCGCCAGTATCCTATAAGTTGGCAGTATTGTACCCAATTACATAAAGAATGTCCTACAGGTAGCCGCACAGTGCAGATACGCAACACGCAGCCGCCGTAGCAATGTACAGATGACCGCCTGACTGGCGATATGCACCAAAGAGGAGCAGCATCCCATCATCCTTTTTCTGAGTAGTGAAGGAGTGACACCTGTTGCAATTCATGGAAGTTGCAATATGGAGATGCATGTCTGTCACTGCAGCAAGTCTAAGAGTGGAGTAGGAAGTCATTCCACCATTCCTCCTCTACAAAACATAAGTTCCGCACTCAGGCATGTGCAGGGAAGGTTATGCTGGGAATGTTATGGGAGATGAAATAAGCGTGCAACAGTTGCTACCATCAAAGACCTAAATTTCGAGTGTCTTTCACATCCCCTGTATTCGCCAGACCTCGCTCCCTGTGATTACCACATGTTTGGACCATTAAAAGAGGCGTTAGGAGGAAAGTATTTCAAATATGATGAAGAGATGCGACAGGCGGTGCTTGAGTGGCTCCGCACGCGACCAAAGTAATTTTTTTAAAGGAATCTACGCACACTGTAAGAGCTGGAGGATTTGTATTGAACGCAATGGAGACTATGTCGAAAAATGATAAACTTTCGCTCAATAAATTATGAAAAAAAAAATATTTAAGGTTTTCATTTGACTCACCCTCGTAAAATTTCTTCTTTCTCACTTTAAATTTCTTCCGCTGATTATTAATTTTAGAAATAATTTTTCAATTTAATAATTTCTATTAAGTGCCAATAGATTTAAATAGAAAATTTAAGAAATAACCAACTTTTCTTATTGTCTCTTTTGAAGTTAGTGCGTTTCTTCCTCTACACATACATTTGTAAGCTTATAGGCTTATAACTCGGTTAATTTACATTCTATTAATTATTTTCATTAAAACTTTTCGAAATCCTTAAATAAACTTGGAGACAGGATGAAGTTCAAATATTTAAATGAAGCAGTCTTATTTTAAAGCATTAGATTAACAGACTGAGTTCGTTTAATTCTCGGGACTAACCAAATTTTTACTTAGGAAACTAGGTAGATCTTTTCGAAACTAAATAATCAAAGTATATTAATTAATAAATAAGTAAAATAAATATAAAATAAAGTTAATAATAAATAGAGGCATAAATAAATAAAGATTCTTCATTATTTTTACATTTTAATTTTTAATGCTACAGCGATTGAATTCATTTTCTAACTTTGAAATGAAGAAATGTTTCTCTCCTATTTTCTTTCCAACTGTTGTTCTTTCGCTTGACATACCAAACTTCAAATCAGTTGACAAATCACGCCAACGTTTTGATTTATAATGTTCCGCACTTTTAAATTCTACTTACTGTTTCTCGAAAAGTTAATTATTTACAGCTGTGCTGTGTATGCAGCCTTGTATGACCTTACATCTACTATTGGGCTTCCGAATGCTGCGGACATAAAGAACTTGAGGCAGCCATTACAATAAAACATCCACAATAAGACATTTCCTCTTTTTTCAGGCTTCTCCAGCAATGAATCACATCTATATTTTTCTTATCTGATGCTCAAGGGGATATCTCATTCCAAAGGTATTTTTTCTTCCGTCTGCGAAGAAAATAGACAGTGCTTACCGCTTTAGGCTTTTGTTTCCAAAATATCAATCTCTAACGTTTTCGAAAATTTATTTGACTTGAAAACACAAATCTGCATTTGTTATGTGGTTTTCATTTTTTTTTCTAAATCACTATTTATACAATAATAAATTGAAATATTTCAAAATACTTTAACAATATTTTACCACTAAGCTGTGAAGCAGAGAGATCATGAAGAATAATAATGTGTACATTAGGAGCATCATTACAGTCAGTAATAGCATAAAAAAAAAATGTGAAAGCAAGCAACGTTAACTCAACAATTGCCAGAATGTTTTCTTAGAGTCAACTCTATTTGACTAATTAATATGCAGCTAAATTTCTGTACATAATTCTTGAACATTATCATACCTCGGTTTAAAAAAATACCCGAGGTTATTCTTAGGCCTATTATATAATAGAATTACTATCTAATCCTTTAATGAGTTATTTAGGCAGAAACAATTTAAAGTTCTCAGCTTGTGATTTCCATTTCATTAAACATTTAATAAACCATCTATGAAGATATTAAAAAATTTTCTGATCAACTGCACAGTTGTTGTGGACTAATTAGTCGATGTAATTAATATTTGTTGATGTATCTAAACGCCTCCAACAGAACTCCAATTTTATGATTTAAAAACTTTTTTTCAAGGTAAGGCTTTATTCATTACCTTTCAAAAAAGAAAAAAAAAAAACAAATATTTTAAATCAACGTGAATGATTCCTAAATATACATTTATTCACTTAAATATTTTAAGAAGCCTATTATTTTTTCCATTTTCTTTTTAAATATCTAATTTATTAGTGAAGAATTCGATTCTGCTTCATCCATCAGATGAACTTATGTTGTCACTACAGTAGCAAAAACTGTATGTTCTCTTTAGGTTGAAAATACAGAATATTAATAGAAATGAAAAAAAACAAAACAACAACTTAAAGACTTAATATTGAATCTGTTCGAAGGTTGATAGCATTCATTTAGGGCACCCATTGTTTTTAGTTAAAATTTTATTATGTAAGGGCCCGGTAGCCGAATGGTAAGGTGCTTAGCTGCTGGGATTTTTCCACGCTCCATTCTCCTTCAAACAGATCTTAGGGTCTACTTAGCCCTCTGCAGAATGGGTACTGGGTTTCTTTCACGGAACTATAGGCGGGCGAGCGCCGAGCTGACCATCCGTCTTCATCTTAGTCCTGTTGGTCAAAGAAACTTTGGAGCCTTTCCTTCAGCGCCCTGTGGGCTGTGAGCCTTAGGACACTAATATCATTTAATAATATAACATATCATCATTATTATTATTAACGGTAATTGCTGAAATTAAAAAATGGTTTTTTGAATAATAAATATAATTCAGTAAAGAATTCGAAAAAACTCTCGGTCTCAAATCCACCTCTGAAGAGAGACAGTAATTATCTTATAACTTCTCAGTCATATCTTATTAACAACTAGTCGGCTACCCGTCGCTTCGCTCCGGAAGCCTCCCTTATGTAACGGAAAACAATTTTTTATTTATTAAAACACACACACACACACACACACACACACACACAAATTACATCAAGGAAACTAAAACTAAAATTTTTTAAAAGCTTTTTTTTCATTTAATTTTTGATGTCTATATTCTCTCAATCGACGACTGCTTTTAGAACCACCTTGTAAATCATATATCTATGATATATTTTTATTTTTTACAGAGATTAGAATGAAGGCCTAGTGGTCTAATGGCTAAGACGTCTAACTTCTGAGCAGTATTCTACCTAATAGAAATAGTGCATCTTTCTTTCTTGACTATCTTTTGTTTTTATTCCTATTGATACTTTTCAGTCGTTTTCGAGTTAGAAATAGTGATGGTTTTTGAGTTACAAATAGTGATTTTTCAGTATTCTACCTAATGAAATACTGCTTCTTATTTCTTGACTCTTGTTTTTTTTTTATTCCAAATGATACTTTTCAGTGGTTTCTGAGTTACAA
>JAFIDM010009631.1:166173926-166204334 GCA_023159025.1 Thereuonema tuberculata | reverse complement strand
ATTGTTGTAGATTTATTTCTCATTCAAATTTTCTGGTTTTTGCAATTTAACAAATCAAATGAAAATCATCAAAGTTCATTATTAAAAAAAGGATTCAATATTACTGATTTTGTTTTAATGAAATCAATTAATCAACAAATTAAAAAAAAACCTGTCTTCAAACTTAAAATAAAACTGCAGAATGGAAAATAACTGGTGGAATGCATGCATCGTAGGAGAACAAATGTGAATAAGAAAGTTATTTTCTTTCTTTTTATTGTTATAAAATTGAACAATAAGTTTAAAAGAACTTAAAGTCTAATCTCCTTAAAATGTTATTTCTTAAGATTTCTTTTATAGTATGTTTTTTAAAGTCGTGAAAACGATAAAGCTTACATTTAATTCCAGATTACAATATCTACTGAATACTAATAGTACAAATTTTTCCATTTTCTGAAAAAAATATATAATTAAATTGCTAAATCGGATTATTTTAAAAGTATCTAAGCATACTTAATAGATTAGCTAAAAGAATTTAATATTCTTTGTTTAAGACAATAAAATTTTAATAGATTGATTGATTGATTGATTAGCCAACGCCAGCTCTTGGCATTTCTGCCATCAAGCGCCGCGCTGACCAGTAGAGATGAGCCAAAACATAAAATCCAGTCTCTATGTTTCCAGATTTATCACATATGTCTATCCAGATTTTAATAGAAATAAGATAGAATTCATTGTTAAGATTTCAATGCTTTTGTTTGAAACTTTTTATCGCCTTTCCGCGCTAATTTCTCGACAAGGATCCATTGAAACAGATTTAAATATTAAATTAGATCGTCCCCAGTTTCCAGTTCTTAGTGAAATCTGCATACCAAGAAGATCCATCGAACTGTTCAAAGTTATATTGGAAGAAATAAACACATATGGACACACAGGCACAAAGTGAATGATTTGATGGGAAGATCGGTTCAAAATGATTATGTTATTTAAATATAAAATGTAAATATAAAACATAAATGAGAAAATAATTATAAAGATTATAAAATAAATAAAATAGTTCTTGACATTTGAAATTTACAGTATTTAAACAAGAACAAAAGGTGACTATTGTTTAAAAATATTACTGAATTCTGGTATTTATTAGTTTTTATTAGTTGAATTACAAAATCTCAACTGGCATAATTAAGCAATTTTTCGAAAAGCTAAATAACTACAATATTTAAAATTTTCTTTTACTACATTTTAAGTATTTACATTTGTATTAATGAAATGATTATTTCGATCACATTTTAATTTCGAAATGGGTTGGTAAATATTTGCTTAGAATCGAAACCTTCATTTCTTTTTTTTTTCTGATCTTGTTGATCATTTGTTTCACTCATCAAAACGTAGGAAGTAAAAAGGGACACGTAAGGTCATTGATTTTTTTTTTTTTATTTTGTTCCTTTTCATTCATGGAATATTTAATAAAAGAGTTGCTCTAGTAGCCTTTCGCAAGGAGAATATGAATAGAATCCCAGAATAGAAATAGCTTTCATGCTTTTTGTGCTGTGCTTTGACGTCATAATTTCTTGCTTGGCGTCATTCAACAAGGAAATCTGAACCGAGACAAACCAATCTGATCAAACTTTAAATGCTTTTAGGATTCAAAGAATGGTAAGAGTTTTAAAAAATTAATTTTTGAATTATGTTTTGAAGCTGAAGAATTTGATAAAAAAAAAAATGAATAAAATGAAATAAATTAGATAAAGAGCAAAATAAAAGTTATTCTCTTTTGATTTTTTATTTCGGAGTTTATATATATATATATATATATATATATATATATATATATATATAAAGATATAATCAATATGATGAAGACGGATCATTTTTGAACATTTCTTTTTATCTTACGTCATTCACCAGTAAAATAAAAAAGTTAATATAAGAAATCAACATTGTCCAACAAATTTAAAATCAACCTTCTCTGTCTACGATGCGTTATTAGCAATTTAAATTATTAAAATAATAATAACGAATGACAGTTTAAATCAAAATAATAATATTAATAATGTTTCAAGAAGCTTTTTGTTCATTTCAAAGTATTCGACAATGTTGATAATTCCATAAAAGGTTTGGAAACAATTACCATCTTTATCTGCTTAGTTCGTTTTTGTTCATTTCAATTTGTTCTCTTAAGTTTAAATATCTATCGATTTTTTTCCCCGAAACTGTACTTTTATTCTGCTGATTACTAATTCAATTCTACATAAAACTGACGACAATGAAACTATTTATATCTGTAATTAGGAATTTCTTTCCTTCATAATTCATCAAATCAACTTCAGAAACGAGTTCCCTGCATAGGTTAAATGCTTCTCAGGAAAGCCACACTTTAGAGGAGCTTTCGTATTTCCACGTACTTTTTTTTATAATGATTTTGATATATTGCTTCGATAATCAAAAAAGTCTGAACATGTTCTCCTTCCGGAACTTTATCTGGGCGTATTCGATAAAAATCTTTGTAATGTTTTTTTTTTTTTTTACTTCCCGAATTATTTATTTTATGATTGAAGGCAAATTCCTTATTCAGTAATAAAGCTGAAAAAGAAAATGCCAGGAAATTACATTTCCATCGATGCTGGAAAGAAACTTACAGACTTTCTTGATTTAATTTAAATATCCTTTTTTAGATTAGAAAAACTCATGCAGTGCTAAAAGACCTTATTTATTTTCTGATTCATTTTGCAGAATTACTTTTTTTTCTATTCTTCAGATTTTCGATTTCATTATTTCTTTCATTAAATATAATTATAGTTCTTGAGAAAATATAAACTAAGGAAATTTCTTCATGGCTGTTATGTTAATAAAGCAAGAAGAAAATCGTTTTTCTCCCTCCTTTTCATCTTCTTTAATTTGTTAATTTTTTTTAAAGACGCTCCTTTTTTAATACTTTTGTTTGATCTGCAGTGAAGAGTTGGCAATTCTTTCATGATTTTGTACTGTAACAGAATAACCTTCCAAAAAATATATATTTTTGTTTTATAGTTGTAACTTTAATTTGGATGAAAAACATATATTTTTTCTTTCTTTTTTGTTTTTGTTTTTGCACAGTTATTGTAGCTTGTAATTCTACATTCTTACGATAGTGTTACTTTGAAATTCAAAGCTATTAGATTTATATCTAATTCAAACCAATTAGTTTCATAAAATATTATAATTTTTTGTGCTTCCAAACTCCTATGCTATCAAACGGAAGCATTACATTGCTGATTGCAAGTATTATGTTTGAAGTATTGAATATACATTTATTATAAATTTATATATGTAGTATTTGAAGTACATATTTTCTTTATTTTTTATTTCAGTTAAAATTGTTAGCTGAAAATAAAAGTATCTTTTTGTATTTTGACGATGTAATATTCCAGAAATATTTATTTATAAGTATTTATTCTATTTTCGAAGCAAAACAGAGATAACGTTTGGTAATGTTTACTAAATTGAAAAATGTATATCCTATCAGAAAAACAGTAACAAAATGAAATTTTCTGTTAAATATTGTATTTAATATCTGTTAATAATTTTGTGATAATTCTTCCTGTTTTTTTTTCTTAATATTCTAGAATAAGATTGGAACGCGATTTATATTAAACATTTTTTTTCTAGGGAAAGTTCAGAAGTTTCCCTAGAACAAAAAACAATGTTATTTTTTTTAATGACCTGTTGGATAAAGTAACATAAATTTTTTATTATTTCTGAAGATTCGTGTTGATGAGTAGCTATGCTTTAGGTTTTTATAAGAAAGTGATAGCATCGCAGCCATTGGTTGGTTGCTTTCTCAATCCGTTTACTTCAATATTCAATGGCCGTTCGATCACCATTTCGGCGAAATTCATTTCGAACGCAGCCAATCGATAAACAGGCGTCTTTGTGACTCTGGTGGAAGCGTCCAATGCCTTTGGTTTTCCAAACTATGAGGATACATGCGTCTCTTTATCAAATCGAAGGCCATAATTCTTAATCGAATCTACCTTCTATCCCCTAATAAAAAAAGTGGTTTTGCCTTCGACCAGTTCACTGCCCTCACTTACTCTAGCATTTTTTCAGAGAGCTGAAGAAAAACCCTCTCCTGTACTCTCAGCAGGAAAGCTAACTTCCCGGTTTACCCCACAAAGAAATGAACTCACCGGTGTCCTTGTTTCGCCTCCTGCGGAGACCTTGCGTTTAACCCTTCTATTTGCCCCGACTGGAAGGAGGAGAACCAACAACTAGTTGAATATTTTATAGTCTTAAAATTCTTCTGCTAAAATTAGAAGCTTTAAAAGATTTGGAGTAGAATATTTTTTGCTTTTGGTTGCTTTAATTAAAAGTTGTATTTAAATTAGCAACAAAACTTCAACATTTTATTCAAAAGAGTAATAGAATATGTTTAGCAGATATGATCCTAGGATCCACCCAGACCTTTAACTAATATTTTCTGAAATGAGTGAAATCTACTCATGTTGCTACTCTTCGTCTTCGCTACTCTAAAAGCTGTCATTAGTCCAAAGTTGTCTGTGATGTTTTTTAGCAGAAATAGCCTTGACCAATATCATTTAAATGTGAAATAAAACTTTAGATTTGAATGTTGTTTACTCTCTGTTGTTATATTAACCTAATCAAGAGCATAGAAATATCAAGATGTAGCTTTCTTGCATGAATAGTGCTTTTTAACTGAGCCAAATTGAAAGAAGGTCTATTGTCTTTCCTGGCAACGTTTTGCCGTCTTGTTCAGTCATTTACATTTCAGCAGAGTTTTCACAATCCTGTAAACTATGGAAATATTTCAAATTGGAAGTAATATAAAATATAAGTATTATAAAAGTATTGTAAAATATAAGTATTTTAAAAATAAGGAGCGCTTTGTGAAAATTAAATGATCATATATTTATTAAAAATCGAAGGATGAATCATCTGTAACCCTAAACAGTACTGATTCTTTACAGCACATTTTATCTCGGTAAAAAATAATAAAAAAAGCATTTATATTTCAAATCTACTATAGTACATTCATAATGTAGATGACATTATTTTTCTTGGCTTTAGGTTCACTATCTTTGTGTAGTGTATTGCCAATGCTACTGTCACTACTGTTCATTAGGGTTATAATATTTTGCAATGACTTCATAATTCCAGTACGAGGACTAGTTAGTATGTTGTGTAGGAAAATATAAAAAATATATAAAATAATTAAATGAAAAATTATATTAACAAACCTGTGATTAAGTGATCTTGGATTCTGAGATAATTTTCTCACCACCAGTGACCGCGACCGCTTTCTCACAACCCGCGAGCGCGTCTCGAAGACCTCATGTTTGATCGTAAGTCACGTGACTTTCGGTTGATCCACGTAGCTAACTATGAAAATGTGAGCATCTCGGAGACCATCTCGGAGACTCGGATGTCTTGGGACGTCCGGTTGACCCACGTAGATAAAAATGAAAATGTGAGCATCCTCAATACTATATCTAACATTTGCCACCTTATTTGTATTTTTGTGTCTTATGGCTTCGGAGGAGAAAAATCAACTTCTCCTTTAATTATATAGATTAGACGGCTGCACGTCGCTTTGCTCGGGATGCCTCGCTTATGGAACGGAAAAAAAAACATGTTATCTATTCCCAAAAACGAATTAAATCGATTTTAAACTATAACCTAAAACTTAAAAAAGAAAAAACTAAAAATATATTAAAGTTTAAATTTAAAAAATACAAGCAATAGAATATTGAAACCCATTTGCAATAGTCGGAAATTTGTTGCCTGGCAACGAGCTTGCGAATTCCACTGTCGTGGACAGCGTTGATCATGCTACAATACTCCTGTTCCCAGGCAATGCGCGTGCGAATTGTTGCGAAATTTAATTGATGGCGGACGTACGCAAGCCCTGACACACATTTTTTTTAATAACTCCGATACTACTGCTTAAATACTAAAGCCACTAATGTGTTCATAACTAACAACTTATGATGTCGACAGTACATGTTCTTGGGAGTGAACTGCAATTACTCCATCCAGCACAGTTTCACGGTATTTCTAGTGATAAAGAGGAAACAAAAAGAAAAGAAAATACCCAAAGTTTTAAATGTTTTTTTTTTTTAAATGTCTGATAGGAAATGAGCAAAATTGACAATGAATTTTTCGATTCATAATATGAAATTCTTGAAAATATAGCTTTGGTGGATTTGAAGTACAATAAACAAATTATTTATTTTTAATTTATTTAGATGTCAGAAATTTAGGTGCTGTTATTAATATTAGATAATGTAAATAATATGTCATATCGTACGTTCGTTCCAGACACTTTGCTATTTCAAGTAAACCATCAAAGCCTCTAAAAATCTGAATGTTTTCGTGAAGTTATGAATTAATTTATTTGAACTTTTATCTCTTTTCCGACAAATTCAAATGCCTAAAGCAGCATCTGTAAAGGAGTTAAAAATATCATTAATGTTTCTACGATTAAGCCGTAAAACAACGCTCCGTAAAACTGCTTAAATAAAGAAAATTGCAACATAAACACCAATAAACATTTATGTTTGCAATTAAAATAACTTTTTTACAAACGGTCTTTAACAACAACATATTAATATTTTTCGAACTGAAGCATGTTGAAAATTAGCTAAGGAAATATTTTCCAAGGTGAAAGGTTTAATTTCTAAGATGCTTTTTCTAAGCAAAAAAAAAAAAAAATGTTCGTGAGATTCAACTTGTTTTTCATTTATCATCAGTATTTATACCCGCACCGTAAGCATCAAAGGCCTCCTAGATTTAATTCAATGTTTGTGTTAGATAACGTCGGCTAATAGATATCAAAGAGAAAAATGAGCTAAAGCGTAAATGAGTGCAACGCTAAACCTAAATAATCGTGATTTCTCAAACTATTTATCCTAGAAAGCTGAAGCATGAATGGCAATATGAAATATACAAATTGATCTTTTTATTTTTTGTAAGACTTTGACCCAAGATAAAAAAAAAAGGACAAAAGAAAGAAAAGAGGAGAATTGATTTTTGTAAGTTGTATTTAAAGGTTAAAAAATATTTATTCTAAGAAGCAGGAAATTGGAGGCTATTTGTTATGTTTTCAGTTCCACGTATCCATAAATTGATTACACATGAATTATAAAGGTCATATATAAAAAAAAAGATGTCTTTATATGAATGCATTGCCTCTGGATTTTTTCATTAGAAAAATTAACTGTAATTTTCTTTTTTTTTTATTGTAATAATTTGTTACACATTGCTGAAAACATAAAAATTTTATTTTGTTATTTTTAATGTTTAACCTTTGTAGAATATTTTAGGCGAGTTATCATAACTTATTCCATCATATTAAAAAAAAATATTTCCTTTATCAAGAAGCAGGAAATTCGAATATAATTTAGAAAAAAATATTAAACAGTTTTAAGTGCTAGAAAATTTAATATTTTAATTTTTAGTTTAAAAAAATTAAACAAAATGTAACAATAGTTAAAGATAATTTTAAATGGAATCTTAAATTAGAATTTACATTTTATTTAGTTTAAAAAAAATTAAATTTAAAACATTTCAAAAGTTTTCGAAATTTCTTTGTTCAATGAAGCACCTGGAATCTTGACAGCTTACACAGAATATACATTTAAGGCAGTGATCTCAACCCAAATTTATTTTAATGGTCAAAAAGAAATATTTCACTCATAACTCGGTCCGCAATATGGATGGGAGAGTTAAACTATCGAACACGTAATAGATGAAACAAGAGAAAACTAAAAATACTATTTTAAAAAATAATAAATTAGGTAACAAAAATAATAATTTTTCAGATCATTTTTTGTGAAAATGTAATTAAATTCAGTTCACATTGTTTCTCATGATTTCAGTTTTCATTTCAATAAAATTTGAAAACTTACGCACTGAACAATAAAACAACACAACTCTTTAAAATGAAACTAAATCTCAAAAATTCCTAACATTTCAAAACGTATTAAATGTGGGCAGCTTTTTCTCGACTTTCAAACTACCGATTTAACGGTTATTTTTGTTTTGTTTTTGGTAACTTCTAAATTTTAATTTTAAATCCTTAGATAAGATTATATTTTATAAAAAAGCAAAGCGAACAGAACATCTTACACTGGGCAATAAAATCCGATGCTCAGTAACTACACGACCGATATTCGTCATATTTAGAGTTATAGGAGTTGATGTCTGAAAAAAAAAAAATTGAATGGGGCGTGTTCTTAATGTTAAAGAACTACCTCTCCGATATTGATCAAGATGGAGCCTCCACCTGCAAACACTAATTAGTGTAAAAGTCTCTCAATAATTTATTTTTATTATTATTTTAAATGTCGTACAATATCATTCTTATATTTCGCTTAAGAAAAAAATAAAGAATATGCAGAACTGCTACAAATGCGCCGATCACACTCGCCGATTACCAGCACAAGATATAAAGATACAAATTTACTGGAATTGCACAATAGGTAGAAGCAATATTGTAATCGAAATATAGTTCTTAGAGATTGCAATAGTATTTAAATTCAAAGTGCTTAATAATTTAATTATCATGGTCTGATTGAACTCATCGACTAAGAATAAAGGAAAGAAATTATAAAAAGACTGGAAATCCTGATATTTTCGCAGAATCGATCGCAGATTTTTTTTTTTTTTTTTTGGCGAGAAAGTAGAAGGTCACGAAAAGTAAGAGAAAGGCGTTCTTTCTCCTAATTGATCAGTGAACGAACCAATCGCAATGTTTCAACTGACATTCGAAGCGCTCTTCTTCGCCACCCTCATTTCCTTTCCTTTTTTATTTTTCTCCCTCGCTCTGATGGAATGCTAACCAAATCCACTCTTTTCTCTCCAGAGACCTCTTGTTTCCAATGTAAAGGTTTCATCTTTAAATCAAAGATTAGGACAAAGAACTCGTTGGAGACTCAAATTAACCGAATATTTGCATTCAAATATCTCCGGAATGAACCTCTGAAATGTTAGGAAATTCATTTGGATTCCAGTGGAATCAGTAAACTTAAAAGAAATGGACTTTCTAACCATTCTTTGTAATTTATCAGATAACATATGTTCTGTAGAAGAAATCGAAATTCTTTTTCTTCTTTATTTTGTTTACCAAAAGTTTAAAAGAATTGAGTGAAATAAGCATTGTTTCGAAAGATGACTTTTTTTTTATCAACTTTTCTTTTTCGACTAGTACAAAAAGACATTTTTTTTCCATTCAGATTTTAAACAAATTGTATTTATATTAGAAAAGTTGATAGTGTTATGATAGTCAATAGCCTTGCATAATGCGAACTAATGTTACAGAACCAATATAAAGTTTAGTTCAGAAAAGACCAGAATTTTGTTTTTCTGTGGTGCAAGCGATGCAATTTCCTGGATTCTATATGTAATTCGTTTCACAATAGAAGTGAATTCAGTGAGAATAAGCAAATCAAATTTTAGATATTATAAAGCACTTTTTGATGATGAATTTTTTCCCCCTAGCAATGTATATAGGAAATAATTATGTTTCCTAGTTCGAAAATAAAGACAGTAAAAGCTTAAGTTAATAAGTAATAAGTAATAATAATAGTAATGCATTGCCCCCTTATCAAATTTATTGTGAATATTTTAAATTGGAATACTGTTTTATTGTATTTTCAAAAACAATTCGTTGTTTTTTCTTCTCTGTAATTTATTTCTTCAATTGATTACATACTTTCACATTGTTGTGATCCAAACTTAGAGTATTTGACATTAATTGATAAAACCTATTAACATTTTTGAAAAACGATTAAAATTATCCGACAAACAAAACTATTTACTGAATTTTTAAGTATTTTAATAATATTTGAATTACATAACTTTGGAATAACTGTTGTTCAAACAATAAATTGAGTTGCTCATAAGATATTAATCAATTGTAGTTATCGAATTTTTCGATTCTCCTCTTAAATCTGTATTTCCATAGAACTTTATTATTCTTTTTGTAAACACAGCAGAATGATGTTTGACGACTATTTTTGATCTGTCTTGAAGCGTGTTTATTTCATCACATTTACCATCTATATTGTGCTTCGATCTACTTCCTGTTAGCTAATGGTGCTTTGATTGCCGTAGACTTCCTTGATTCAAATTATTATTGCTGTTTCATGAATCTCTGCAATGAAATCACTTTCCCGTTACAGCTTTCCGTTAGATACAGTCAATTTAGTAAATCAATTACTTTTTCCCTTAATGTATTTTTTTCTAATAAATAAAAACAAAAAAGAAGATTAAGGTCAAAATTAAATTTCATTAAAAAATTCTCATCTTATTATTCATTTTTTATTATTATAATTTTAAATATTTTTTATTATTATAATTTTAAATATTATTTATTATTTATTACTTTAAATTATATTATTATTTTAAATTATTAATTTTTTATTCAATTATGAATTAAACACTGATATTTGGATATTTTTTGAAAAAGAAAAACTGAACACAGCAAATAAAAAAAATAAATTGAACTACTTATTTATTAAATAGCTACGAAAAACGCAATTTCCTTTTTTCTTTGAAAATTGCTTGCGCTCTTATTATGCAGTGATTTGTTGTTTGTCTAAAATTCCAATATTGTCTTTCCCAACCTAAAAGGATTGAGTCTTTGAAAGGATCCCTTGAGTCGCATATAAATGAGTTGTAAAAGAACAGACAACATACAAAAGACAAGGCTTTCTATTGATCAAATGCTTTGCCATTCGATTGTCAGTGCAACTACAGTGGTTAAGTCACCACCATTTGCAGAAGAATCTAAGTGACAGACACTGTTTTAGTCAAGTCCATTTAGTAGAAAGGATAAAACGAGACTGAAGATGCTTCTTGAGAGAGAATGTATCAATGATGCATGGCGTCAGTTCTTTGTTATATAATCGGAATACTTCGTATTTGTATATGTAAATAACTTTAAAAGAAACTATTCAATAATTAATTTTATTCTTTTTGTTACCATCGAGGAGAAAAATAATTACGTTGTGCACCAACAAATTCAGAAATGCAACGAAAATCTTTACTGATATCTCTTTATTAGATTTAAACATCATCATTAATTACATAAGCGGTAGTTTCAATCTCTTGTTCACAAGGAAAGATCTGTTTTTCTAGATCTTGAAGAATTTGAGAAGTTCCCAATTCAAATCGATCATTGCGGATAGGAACTTTCAAAAAAAGAAAAAAAATCCTTGTATTCCTCTAACGGTTCTTCACATTTAATGTTTTCGTAATCCAAGTCTTCTATTTAAATGCGATCGTATTCATAACTATAAATTTTTAAAATTAAAAAAACAAAAAAACAAACAAAAAAAACCAGTAATATAAAATAAGCAAACAACTCGAAAATTATGTTATTTCGCCACTCAAAAGTTTCATTCAATTCCTAGGGAAAGTAATATGATCGTGACTTTGACCAAGTTTAAATGGATCTCACTACAGGCCTCGAAGGTCGAATAGGGCAAGGCAAATATACATTCTATGATCAACGTGAGTAAGTTAGAGTCGGATGGTCAATGCCCGTCTTTCATCTCCGGGAAAGCAACGAGATCATTATTTGAGAAGATTGGGTCCTGTCTCAAGGAGAAAAAAATCAGATAAAAATCCGCGACAACTGCAGGGAATCACTGCTTTACTACTTGAACTACCAGGTCCACGACATTGAACGAGATATTAATTATTACCTATAAAAATCCATGAATGAAAATTTTTAACCGAAAATCAATTCTTTTAATTAAAATTCAGTTAAAAACTAAAAAATTCTTATTACAACTTATGTTTCTAATACAAAAATCAATGAAAAAAATAATACCAAATTCAATGCTGAAATAAAAAAAAAAATCCTGAAAAATCCGACAAAATATAAAAATAGACGGCCAAAACCTACAGCAAAATAAACAGCATTTTAAAACGAAAAACATCCAATTCGATTTTCTTGTTAGCTTGCAAATGCTTAAGATTTATTTTCTATCCTTTTCCACTAGATGTCGCTTAGAAACAAAACTACTGTCTTTGTATCTTGTATTATTTCTCTGAATGAGGAACGCAAGAAATCGATGAAGAATTCTTTCAATTGTTCAGTGTTTGACTCGGCCTTAATTTTTACTCTTTCTTTTCTTCTTCCTTCTGTTTGCCCTTCTTAAAACTTTTTCTGGACTACTTTTCAACAATCTATTTTTTTTAATAAATTATTCAAAATATATTAACATTTGAAAAGGATTAAAATATATTAAAAAAAATATAAGAAAATTTCAGTTCAAATTTCAAAGACTAATATACGATTACAATACAGGAACAAAGCCAGGAAGTAGATTGATTGAATTAATTCCATATTTTTTTAAAAATAAATTTTACCCGTTGTTCCATCCTATTAATGTTTTATATTTCTAATATTTATTTCTTATTTCAAGGGCAAGTTATTTGTAGTAATCAAAGAATAGTAAAGATTTTTGCCAAATTGATTTAAAAATATTAATGATTATTTAAAATAAGAACAAAAACTAATATAAACAAACAGGAAATAAATATGTCCTTGGTAAGTTGAGTTATTTTGAAGAAAGGTCCCTATTGCTTTGTCACAGGTTTAGTTTTATTGATCTAAGCTGTCATTGAAGTACATAATCATAATGTATTAAGGGCACTATATTAATTTATTAGAAGAGGGGCGGGGGTGCTGACTGGGCTGCAGCCAGGGCCCCCCAAAAGGTAATTGAAAAATATACTACAATTAAAAAGTTAACGAAGAATTCGCATGGTTACGCATCATTTATGTCACATTCGAATTTGTATATTGGCTCGATTGCACTTATTGCAATCGAAAGTCACATTGAATCACTGTTTACAGTCAGTGCTTTTGATACATGTGTCCAATACGCAATTTTTTTTTTTTTTTTAGTTCTCCTATTTTATTAACACTTTGTGTGGTGTATCAATTACTATATCTGACCAGAATATGATCCCTTTTTATTAGAAAACAGAAATCAGTTTGATGCAAGGGCCCCGATAAAAGTTTCAGTCAAGGGCTCCAGGCAAGCTTGATCTAGCACTGATTACGGGCTATTTATCATGATTGACAACAGAAACTTAGGTTTTATGTTTCGACTATTAAGTACAAGATCCTTATAATACAGTGTAAGAAATGTTACCAAAATTCCGGAAGCACGATAATTCAAACCTATTTATATGAGGAAACCAAAAACGTTATATAGATAGATATTAATGTGAGATTGAGTCTGAAAATTGCAAAAAATGGACTAATTGGGTTTGAAATGAGAACCTTACGGAAAAAAAAACATTATTACATGACTCACTAAAGAATATTACCACTAATGTTATCACCATGCCGTAATATCTAAAATAGTTGTGACTCCTTCTTTAATGCCATCCATGGGTTGGCTTCACGTGATAAATCTTTACTTGTGTTTCATTTTTAAAAAGAAATATCAAGCAAGGAAAAAAATCACTTTAAATAATGTAACCAGAAGCTGAATACTGAAGTTGAACTGGATTTCCGACACTTATTAAATGAATCATGTGTGTATTTTGTTTATTAATGTTATTTGCTTTTTTTTTTGATTAGATACGAGTTTAACGATAAAATGATTTTCTCAGAAATGTTAAATTACAGTTCATATTATTGTAGTGTGGGAGGGATCTGAGATGAGTCGTTAGAGGGCTGAACGGATCTCATTGTTCTTATTTTGACAATTAAATCGATTCAAATTTCTGTGTAAATACAACTAACTTTACAATACACAAAAATTTCACTTTGCTTTATTATCAGTCATTTCGTTTTGACTTATAGATCTGTTAATAAAATATAACTTCTCATTTGTTTCGAAATTTTTTCCTCCTAAGCCATAATAAAGTATTATTACTTAAGTTGAGTTTCCAACACAAGTTTTGCGGTAACATAATAAAAATGTATTCGAACAATAGATTTTCCTAAACTTTATTTAAAACAAATTTAGATAAATTCTAATCTGTACCAACAATTTTTGCAATGTGTCAAACCATTTCAAAGTAGGGATTTTTCCCTTAGGATTAATGAGAGGAAAATATTTATTAGATTAGTTATCAGGCTATTATGGTAAATGATATGCATACAAATCTAACTATATTGTCAAAATTGTTTTGCATTTGTAATTTCGTTGACATACATCATTGTGATACTTAAAAGAAGTGATTTTGTTGGTATGATTCGTTCTTCATTGACATAAGATTAACTTATGTATATTTTTGTCTTTGGGTATATTTTTTCCCCCTGAGGCTTAATTAAAAGCTGCCTTAAGGAAATATCAGATTAATCTCTATCTGAAAGGTTTCATAGTGAAGATGGCGTTTGAGTTTGAGATAACGACAACGATGAATTTCCAGACATAAAAGCCTGACCTTAGCAATAAGCTAATGTTTTTTAAACCATGTAATGATCAAGTCGTTTTTATTCAAATCTGCCTCATGTCGATGGGTGGGTTCGTTGCAGTCGGGTCAATTTCATTTCCTGTTGTTCAATTCTCTCATAATTAAAGAAACTTGAAAGAAGGAAACCATTTGGGCAATGAATCAATTACCAAATGGACGCTGTTCATTTGCTCTACTTTTTTTTTGAATTAGTCGTTAGGCGAATCCGCAGAAAATAGACCCATGATTAGGCGGAAGGATCCCATCTCAGGCAAATGAGAAGAACTAATAGGGATTCCCGGTGAAGGGAAGGAAACCTTAATTTCTCCTGCTGTGAGGCTCTCAAACGCCTGATAGGCACGTGGAATTGGCAGATAAGCAACAAATTCAGTGCCCGACAATATGACATTTCTCAATCTTCGTGACATAAATAAACAGAAGCTGCTCTTGTCAACAACCAAAAATAAATACTTCAGGAATTGTGGGATTTTATTTTGTCAAAATCAATAGTGGAACTAAGTAAAAAAGAACATTAAAATATTATTAAGTGTCATGATTTATATATTGTTGCAGGATACTTGATTGAAGTACAGTAATTAAGATTCAAAAGTTTACAAAACGTTTGCATAGGATTACAATAATTATTTTAGAAATTATTATGAAATATTTCAGCATCAGTGGTGTTATATGAATGATGTTTAATGTAGTAATAATTTAAAATCATATGATATTTAATTGAATAACATTTGATCACATTTAATATAAAATAGAAATTTTCAAATAGGCTACATCGAAATATACTTTCAAAATGGCTTAGTTAAATGTTCTTTACAAATAACAATCAAGATAATTTTATTATCATTATTTACATTCTTAAATAATTGATGAAATATATTTTCTAAACATAATGATAAAAAACATTTTGAATTAAGTTTTAATTAATATACTGTATATAGCCTATATAATAGAATTTTAAAATCTTTAATTAGTTTATGTTTTTCAAAATAATTATGTACTAAACTTAAATAATAATTGTATCTTAAAAATTCTATTCAGATATTTATTTTATTTGATAAAATTTTGCTTATTCTGTTTCCTGTCTTTTTAAAAAAATAAGTAAATAAATAAATAAATATTTTATAGCTTAATCTCAAAATGAAAAGTGTGCATTTTCATAATATCTTCCAAAAGCGTGTTTAGAATTGCATGTCTGGAAGGATTTTCTTTTATAGCTTAGAATTGTGTAGAAAAGCCCTTCATTAATCCATAGTGTTTAGTGGAGAACTAAATTATTGTAAATTGCTTATTTCTCATAAATTAACATAGATAACTAAATAGCTTCTATGCACTATTTTTTCCTGTGCTGATCCTAAATATGCTTCGGTTTTGTGTAATGTAAACGTACTTTCAGAGCAAGGGAAGTAATGAATTTCAAGTTAATATTTAAGTGGGATTTTCGAAACTGTTATTGAAAATTTCAACTATTTTTGACATATATTAAAAGTAAAACGAAGGCTTCTGTACATCTTTTTTTGTTATTATTAATTTGTTCTTTTCGGGCACTTTGCCAAATTTTCTCCTAGATAATGTGATCTTTGATATTTTCTTCACAAACGTAAAAAAAAAAAGTAAAGACGTGAAAAAGGGAAGTTCATTGCAGGTTTCTTAGAGTCACTAGCGATCTCATAATAGACTAATAAGTTAACACTTAATTTCTGAAAGTAATAGCTTTTTAATAAAAGCTTTTAAAATAATTACCATAATGCTTTTAGATTTGATAGAATCAATGAATTTTAAAACTGCTCTAGTGTTTAACCGTTTGTGAATAGCTTTCAGTAATTATTTAAAATGAGTTGTTTTAACTAAACTTGTTTTGGAAATTGATGTGGAAACGATTTTAGCTGAGTAAAGTTGTTTTATACATAATTTAAAGTACAAACACTGTTCTATTTTATTCATTCTGTTTTACATTAACTTGCCGAGACAGTGAAAGCAGCTACATTTATTACTTGGAATGAATTCCCATTCCAATGGCGTTAATTTGCTCATTGCAGGTGACATGAATGAATGAAACCATCAGGTGATTATTGAACAACTGGGCGAATTCCCCGCAATGACTATCAACTTAATGACGGGTGGGGTTAGGTGCAGGGTCATGAAAAATGCATGAAGGTCGTTGGAACGCTGTCATGTTCCTGCTCTGTTTATGCATAGAATGAAATTCATAGAACTGCAAGGTTAAGACTCAAAAAAAGTATGGGAAAAAGATAGAGATTGAAAAGAAAATTAGCAATGGGAGAAACTAAATGCGGATGAAATGAAGCTTAATATAAAAGAGAAATTAGTCGGATTTTAATAACTTGTTAATTACATTAATTCTAAGAAATTTCGATATAAACTTGCTGACATGTGCAATAATCTGAAGATGGGTGAAGAGGTTTAAGAGTTTTAAATAGCCTTAGGAAGTTCTGCTTGTCTTAAACAGTGCATCTTTTAGGATCTCTTTAAGAAATGAATTAAGAAGTAGAAGGGTGAAATTTAAACATTAAGGAGATAATTTAAAAACATTTAAATTTTTACATTACAAAAGAAGGCTATTTCATTAGTTCCTTTGTCGGGAAGAATTATTTGGAGGCAAAAGAGAGAGACATTTAGAAATCTTCATGGTCATGATTTCAAAGAATGTAAATTAATAACTGGTCAACTAGTTCTAATTACACTTTCCCCTAATCAGCTTCAAATATTTTTATTTAATTACGATTTTATCATTAGGAGAATTAAAATAATGCCTATTTAAGATCAGGAATTCTACTGCATAGAAAAAAGAATCACTTTAATAATTTCATATTTTGCATTAAAACATTAAAACTGAAAGAAAAATGCTGCTTTACAATAGCACAAGTACTGTTATCTTTCTTATAAATTCAAAAAAAGGTAAAGAAGAAATTTCAGTGTTATTGTACTGATACTACTTCTAGATGCAAACTTTATTAGCGAGATATCTTTGTCTTAGATATTACATTAAACATAGAGAATCATTCATTGCAATCTTGTTATGAAGCTATATTGTTATGAAGATTATAATTATACGTGGAAAAATAGGTGTTATTTAAATGCAAGAAAACTATGATACTAAAAATATTATAGAAGAAAATATATCAAAAATTAGCTTGTAACAAGACTTGAGATAATGACAATATTGATTATAAATGTAAGTATCACAACTGATATATTTACAAATGAAAGTTTAAAATGAAGAAATGTATTTTACTTATTCAAATAACACCTTCAAAAATTTGCCTGTTCTTCTAAAAATTTCTCATTCAGGAATATTATTTAAGCAGCTATTTTTTTTTTTTAAAACTAAAACTGAAAATCATTTTAAAATGCCAGATAACGATTTAAACCCTTCCTCACACTCCAATGGTTGCGTCGGAAACTTTCTTTCAAATCGATTTCGTAAATTATAGCGTTCTTTTCTTTCCTCCTTTTAATAAAAGCTAATGTCATATCCCGAATTCGCACAAAAGAACGAAGTCATGATGAAAGACCCGATGGGATTGTTCCTTCTGAATCTAATGGTAATTCTCATTGTAAAAATGTCGCAATAATTACTTTGCAGTCGATGTAGTAATGTCATTTGCGTAGAAAGCGCCTCTACATCCGGAAACGCCACACTCTCTTTTAGGTCCAATCGATTGAGATTCATAATTGGACTCATTGCAAAAGGTTTAAGTCTATTGAAAGCTTAATATCTTTCAGAGACAAGTTCATACTTCTTTAATGGGTAATTTGCACCTTTCTTCTTCTTATTCTGAATTAGGTATTAGGTTCTTTCAAGCATGAATTTCTTTATTTTTTGTACTGTTCTGTTTAGTACTTACGTAGAAGACCTAGGATTCTTGAAATTATAATCACTTTATTTGTTTATTGTTACTCCTCTAATTTTATCATAAAAAAAGAAGTCAGAATATACCCAGTATATCTTACATAAAGTTGTGCATTTAACTTTAGTTTTATTAAATATTGTTTTAGATATCCATTGATGTGACGCTGATAATTAGAATTTCTTGATGCTTTGTATCTGTGTTAGATAAAGAAGAGAATTTTCTCTGTTTCTTCACGGAAAAAATTAATAAAATTCGATGATAAAAATTTAAAAAAATATTAACTACATCAAACGATTCGACAGATAGAGTTATTCAAAGTTTTGAAAATTTCTCAAATAAGGAAATGACAGAAGTCTTAATATAAATAGATATTTATACACTTAGATTCTATTCACACCAACAGATAAACAAGTTATGAGCTTTTATCAAGAAGTAATTATTCAAACATATTTACAATAACACTGAAATATCTGGTCAAATATGAGCGTAAACAGCTGAAACAACATTTTTCCAAATTTAAAAATTTGAAAATTTAATTTTGCGCAAGCAAAAGGTTCTCTCAATTTAGAAGTCATAATTGAAATGTTCATTAGAAAAGGTTGAGATAAATAACTAATTTTATTCAAGTTTGATTTTATCTATTTTTGTTTTTTTAATAAATGTATTTTTTTTTGTAAAATACATCAAAATCAAATCAGTAAAAATCAGTTGTCTTGTTTACAGACATAAATAAGGAGAAAATAATAAAAAATAGCACGTGCTCAAAAGAATTAAAAAATAATCAGTGATTAGTATTTAGTCTTTAAGTGCTTATTATGTCATTACCATTGATATTATCGATAGCCTACTTGGAGTGTGTAACATTTTTGGACACCAAAAAGTTTAGTAGAGTAGCCTTGGTAATTTCCTGTTTCTGGTACCTTTCATTTTAAGAAACATTCAGAAGTGGTTTGAGATGCGCTCTTGGATTTCAAACGTTTGCAGATCTCAGAAAGAGAAACACAGTCATGCATTCAAATCGGCGTTACGATGCAGAAGACTGAGACAGACCAATCTTTTTTGAAGTTATTTATAGCTTCTTCATTAACGATTTGCTAAGACATATAAACTACATTCTCGGTTGAAAATTAAGTGTTTATTTAAACAAATAACAAATGATAATTTGTGTAATTAGAAACAAGTAAAACAATATGTAGTGAACTAAATTGAATTGAAATAAACTACGAATAAAAGAAAACTACAAAATTTTGATTTTAGAAAATAGATATATTAAAATAATTTACACAAAATTAGAAAAATTATTATATTAAAATCTGTGAAATTTCATTACGATATTATTATATTGAAAATAAATCGATTAGTTGAAACAAAATTTGTATAAAATAACGATATAGAAATATGAATATGGTGAATCAAGTAAACCTCGAGAGATTTCAGATTGTTTTCTCCTAAAGAAATGACTAAAAAATGAAGCCATTCGATTAAAACTTCTATACAAATGCAGGGCGTAGAGAATGTACAAAGTCAGGGCTTAATTTCTTTTCGGCACGATATCTAAATTCAAATTCCTGCTTTTGATGTTGAATTCAACTTTATTTTTGTATGTTTGGAATGCATTAGTAAGAATGAAATTTCTTTCGAATTGATTTTGATTCTTCGATAACTTTATCAGTTATTAAACAGAAAAAGCGGAAATGTAACCGCTTTTTTCTAAATTGCCCAATCAAATAAAGTAATGGATAAAATAAGATTTATTCTTGAAGATCTACTAAAACCTTCTTAAGTACTCTTTGTTTGCTTTGCAAATTCTTACTGTACAGTTCGTCTAACTTAGGGGACGTCCATTAATTACGTGAGGTCAAAAGGGGGAGGGGGGGGGGTCCGGCAAAATCTCATCAAATCTCACCAAGGGGGAGGGGTCAACGAAAATCTCACGTAAGATTTCCATTTTTGTTTTTTTTTTGTTTTTTTTTTTGGTTGTTAAAGCAAGATTTCCGATTTCTTTTTTTTTGATTGTTAAAATTTGTTTGAAATCTCACCAAGGGGGAGGGGGGGTCCAAATTTTTTAAAAAACACCTCACGTAATTAATGGACGTCCCCTTAGGAAGGCAGTCCCCTCAGGCGTTGGGACTGCGAACTTGAAAAAATAGGGGTGAAAGGGTGTCAGGGTATTGTTGTGGAATTAAAAAAAGGTCTTATGTGATCCTTTTGTTAATATTTTGGAGAATTCAGCTGTTCGGAAATGTATTTGCTTAAAGCCGATAATAACGAGGTCAAGTTCTGCAAACACTGTTGTAATCCTTCCTCCCCACCCCCATTTACTTTATACCTTTTCAGCCCTATTTTTTCAAATTCTCAGTCCCAACGCCTGAGGGGACTGCCTTCCTAAGTTAGGCGAACTGTACTTACTTGTTCTTACGTCCCTGTTATTTCCTTAAATCATTGAAATACGAACGACTGTAATTGAACTGCTTTTCAAACTAATTTCTCTTCGTGAAATGATATTTGTTTATTTTGAATGATTCCTAAGCTCTCTAATTGCTCTAATTCTTCGAGACATCTTAATTTGTACCAATTTTGGCGTATTTGTCAATTACGGCGGCCATGAAAAGCTTCCTGTTGGTAAGAGCACTCAATCTGATTCCTCTGTGGTGACATAGTTACCATTAGACAGTTTTTCATGAGGAAAAGCCACTTAGCCGCCGGTCACAAAGCTCCTATCTGCGTTGCATTCAACTCGGCGGGAGAACGGATCCATGCTTTCTCTGCTCTCACAATGCCATCGCAGCCATTCTGCCTCTGCTGATTGACTCGGATTTAATAGCGAATTAGGTTGAAGATTAAGAGAAAGAAGCACAATGTATTGATAACATGCTATATTTTTTTCATTTCCAGAAAGATCATTTGATGCTCTTAACTCAATTTTAATTTTTAATTAATATAATTGTTCAAAGTATTATTAATATAAATGTTAAAATTTTTGTTGTATAAAACATTTTAGATGTCTAAAATGAAAAAGTATATTGTCAGGTATCTACATAATCTTCATTCATTTTTACGTGAATGTACTGAAGGTCGTTTGAATATAATCAATACAGGCAATACAATAACAATTTCACTATTTTTCTTCATTTGTCCTCCGTTAATCAGAAATTGCAGAAATAAATTTTAGGTCTACACAGTTTTAATATGTGACAAAGTAAAGATAGTGGCCCGGTATCCAAGTTGTAATGCGATTGACTGCGGAACGGAAGAGCCGGGTTGAATCCCCGACCCCGGCTGACGTTAAATTTTTTTCCTCCCTGAATTATTCTTTATGTAAGTTGTAGGGTCAACCCAATCTTCTGTCGATTGGGTACCTGGTGTCATCCATGCAGGCGGGCGAGCGCTAGGATGACCACTCGACCTCATCTCAGTCCCAAATCATTGAAATGTTGATATCCTTATATCCAGCGTCCCCATGAGCCATCTTGGGCCTCCGTGGGATATATTAATATTAACCTATATATTAATTCATTAATTAATTAATAATATTAATATATTAATTAATATTTCTTATTTTATTAATAGAATTTAGAAGATGTTGCATAAATGTTTTTTAATTTTTATCACTTTCATATTATTTTATGTACTGAAATATTTCTCTTTTTATTCCTTTCATACATATTGCATATTCAATGTCTACATTAAGCCCTATGTTATGAACAATATAGTAGTTTCTAATTTAAATACTACATTTTAAAAATCGTTAAAAATCATTTATTTTTTATTTTTTTATTAAAAGAACAATGAAATGAAAAATTCCGTAGTATATTTTTTATTAATGTTTTCAGTTTAATAACATGTTAACTTTTATTGAATATTTTATTTCAGAAAACCAGAAAGCAATATTTATTTTTGACTGAATAAAAACAAATGGCTTAGAAAAATAGAAAATTGATGCTTAAAGGAAAAAATAATAAACATTAAATAAAGAAACAAAACAGAAAATAGATTTTCGTTAAAATATACCTTTTTATGCTATTATTTTCTTTTTATAGAAGAATCTCTTAATTAAGAAAATACAAAGAAATTCATTATCACATTGATTATTCTTCCCTCCTCCTTCCTCATTTTTTTTTATTTATTCTTAATCTGACATATTGAAAAATGATGCCTCAATTTCTGCTTTAAGGGTGGAAAGAATGAGCTTTAAAACTCACTGAAATCGTTTTGGTCTTGAACAAGGCAGCTTTTAATGAGTTAACAGCCACATATTAAATTAGGATATATTATTTTAGTCATTACGCAGGCATTTTTTTTTGTCCAGATTATTATCACGAAGTAGTGATTCCATTAGGCATATTGCCAATTTTTCTAAAGCCACGAATACGTTTTAAGTTTTGTATTTAAAAAATAAAGGCATTTTAAAGTTTTAGCCTAAAATGAAAACACTACACGATATTATTATTTTAAATATATATCGGAAATATCATTATAGTTATCTTTACTAATACAACTAATAATAAAGATACATTTCATTTTCATAATCACTATATTTAATTTTTCTTTTATTTTTCCTTTACTTTTTACTTAAATTATTTTTCACATTTATTTTTTGTTTTTATTATTATTATTATTATAATTATTAAGACTTTTAAAATTGGCTATGTGTACGCTTTTATTTGATTTTTTTATATGAATAATCGTTTTTATTAAATTAATATTTTAAAATAGATTTTTAATTACTTAAAATGTCGAGGAAACTTACTGGGATTAAAGTTTCTGTGTTTGATAATTATTTAAAATGGGCAAACTTTATAGGAGTCTTCCTTTAATTTCAAATGGCATCATCGTCTCCCTTGCAAGCTTTAATTTGCTAAATATTCAATGACTGTACTTCCACTTCGGGTTCGTGCATTATTTAGAAGCTGTGAAATCTGTAGGAAAACAGAGCCAGCAAAGTTATATTAACAAGTTAAGAATTTTTTATAATGATAATTTGAAATGAATTTAGTACAGAAAATTTTAATATTTTATATGATAAATTGGTATCTAATTGATCTTTCATAAATTAGACTTAAAAGTCTAATATGTTTTGCGGTGCGACAAGGATTTAATTAACTGAATTTGCTTATGAAATTATGTTGAAGAATTGGTTTAAATGAAAATGCTTAAACAGTATTAATAATATTTAAAGTACATTCTCCATTTTCCCGTATGATTCTGCTTTTTTGAAAATGATTTACGTTTTTCTAATTACAGTAGAATCTCAATTATCCATCTAATCGTAAACAAGAGGATATCAGTTGACGGATGACGAATAATGAGTGAGACTCATAATGTTGAAAATATTACACAATATTTTCTATTTAATAATTTAAATAGAAAAAAATATATCATGTAGAAACAAAAAGACAGAGTATAGATAAATGGAAAAAATATGGAAGTTCTTAAAAAAAAAAAAAAAAAAAAAAAGAGATGATTGATTTTAATTTTCAAAATCTCTTACTATTCATTATTCCAAGTGTATTCCAACACCAACAAGCAGTATGTCCGCAATAGGCGCCTTATAATTGAAGGGATAAGAAACAAAGAAATGCAAATGACATTAAAAAAAAAGGGAAAGATCTCTACTTTACAACTGTAATTATTTTCGTTTTTGATAGAAGAATTTAAGCGAAACAGCTATCTAATGATGTTCCCAACGTAGGTTACCATATCATCATAAGTGTAACAGATTAGAAGATGGACTGAGATATTTTTCATTGTCTGCTAAATTCATACATTTGTAATCATTTCCCTTTTATTCCCTTTTTAACTGCTCAAATTCTTATTCAGCAAACACATTCTAATATTATAATATTTACAAACATTATTGACAGCAATATCGTAAATTTTACGGCTGCTTGAATATTTAATTATATTTTAGATTACTACTTATTCAAACCATAAAAGAGTAATTGTAATATTCTAATATTGTTATGGAATCCCATTAGCCAGATGTGTCGGAATCTTGGTTCAATCCCGGCACTTCTTCAATTTCCTTTTGTCAGTCTCTTCTTCACTTTCTCTTCTGGTCTGAAGTCATTCCGTAATATCTTTTTGAGGAAGGCAACGGGAAACCATCTCAGTATCTCTCACAAGAAATAAGGCTTACGCATAAAAGGATAAGCCACGAGCCGCTACGACTGATAGCTTAAGTCAAAAAAAAAATATTGTAACATTTCTTTAAAATCAAATGATACCATAAATTGTCGAATAATTATTTACAGTTTACATCATTCATTTAATATGTTAAAAAAAATGAAAGGAACATCGAATGTATTGTAACATTCCGTATTGGAATGTTAGATAACAGAAAGTCGGATAATCGAAACTCTATTGTGTCTTCTTTAAGTACTTATAAGTCTACTATAATTTGTTTACTAAAATTATTCAAATCCCTTTCTTTTTCTTTTTTTTAATGATACAGGGTGTATCAAACTCTGCACAAATTTTAATAGGAGATAGGGAGAGCATCATGACAAATCTTTTTCGTCTATGAATGTATGTTCGCTAACGGCAACCTTCGTTGCTAGAGGACGCTGCAATTGGCTAGAGAGAAGATATGGAACACCAAGATAAACCTAATGCATGGAAGTGTGAACAACATGTTTATACAAAGACGATGCTCAAAGCTTTGGCCGGCAATAGCAATGCATGCATGACAGCGTCGAAAAGTTGTTTGCCGTACATTTTGAAAGATTCCCGGCATTTGGGGAACAGTTGCAGATCTGCATGTCAGCCATCTCAGCAGTCGTGAAACGCTCCATATTACACGTAATGTGTCTGATTTACAAATGCCACGGCATACACAAGTCCGTTCTACGTTCCTACTTTGCCGATTGCAGCATTCCTAAATAGCGCCCTCTAGCACCGACAGTTGCTGTCAGAGAACGTAATTCATAGACGAAAAAGATTTGTGCTCCCTATCTTCCATTTAAAATTTGTACAGAGAGTTTTGATATCCCCTGTATATGCTGCTGAGCTATGTGTTTATTTGCTCTCTAACACAAAATCCGTTAAGAATATAATGATTCAACTTAAAACTCAGAAGATTTAACCAAGTGGAGTCTACAAACAAAAAAAAAAGGATAAAATAATTATCTACTTACCTTGGAATCTAACGTGATCAGTTATTCAGTAAAAAGTAAACATACAAATTTAGATATTGGAGAACAAGATAGGGGAGAAAAATACGTATGCCCAAATTGGGATTCGAATCCGTGTCTGCAGACAGCATGGATGGCATTGGTGAACCTTACTGGATAGTATTCTTTTTATTTTTTCCTCGCTTTGTAATCATTAGAAATAGGTTTCAAAAAGATAAGTTTCTGTCATATCTTCAATTCTCCAAACACAAATTTTGTACATTTTAACAAGAGGTTCAGCTTTAGAAATCGGCTATTCTTTATAACAACGTGATTGTATTTATTTAAATTCTTTGATGAAAACAGTGCCCTTTTTTTCCTCTCCTTCGCCGAGAATGCATTTGTTTAATGGGGCATAAGGAGACATGATGAGTGTTTCTAAACAGACCGCTGCGATCGTCAAGTGCTCTCAAGACCTTCGTTTCTCCTACAATTAAATGGAGGAATTTACAAACTAAGAAGAGAAAACCGATTATTATTCGGCAAAAATTGTCTTTAAAGAGCATTAAAATTGTAGATGCTCTAAAAGAAAGAACGTTTCAGTAGAAATTAGGCGACTTTTTATAACAGTCTTGTAAATTTCCTGCTAATTTTTCAGAGAATTAAAGAAAGAAAGCGAGAAAGAAAAGCGCACGCGAAAGAAGAAAGGAAGGAGGAAAAAAAATAATAAGTAAATAAGTAAATATTTGAGTCAGTTGAATGTATTATCTTTGTGTTTCTACTTTTAGTTTTCGTTCTTATTTTACTGAGAAATAAAAGTTGTATCAGTGGCACACATTTTCTTTCAAAGCAATTATAAACAATCTCTTATATTATGAGTTTAATATGTAATGTAAAGAAATCTTTTAAAGCTAAAGCCTCGTAAAAGATACAACATCAAAAATATTGATGGCAGAGAAATAATAAAAGAAAAATAGTGGATAGTAGAAAAACCTTTGTAAACCAGACTTTGAAAACAGAAAGATTTCCAAGGCAAACTGTATGATTTAAATAATTAGGACAATAAATTTATTAGTATTTAACTTTGTGCCTTCATTTCTCGTCGCTGGATGTAGCATCTCATCAAATAGCAGTTAACAGTTCATTTTACTCTGTAATTTATGAAATGCAAACATATTGTGATTGTTCATGTATGCTAATATTTTAATTAAATATTTAACCTTCCTACTAATTTACATTAGTACTGAAATAACCACAATGGTATAAATATGTTTTCATCCTAGTAAAATATAAAAATTAAATTTTTCGAAATAAATGTATTTGAATGTTTGCTTTCAAAAACTAAACATCCTACAAAGTTGAAATTTTAGAGGTAGTTGTAGGTTATAAAAAGAAAGATACAAATTAACTTTGATACATACAGGGACTAATAGGTAAGGAGCAAAAAACTGAAATTGTCTTTAAAATTGCTGTATTCAAAAAACATCCAAATAAGCTAATATTTTAAAGGAAGGTGTATGATTTTAAAAGGAAGATTCCTATTGATTTTAGTACATATCTTATCAATAGACAGCTATGTATTGATAAGGAGCTAGGAGCTAAAACTGTTCTGTTATTGTCCCTCCATTTATATTTCTCAATTATTGGGAACTCCTATAAAACCGTAATGTATTAAAGTTATGATTCAAAATAATTTATAATGAAAAAGTTTTCGTATATTTAAATCTACTGGCTGGATAGAAACCATTTGTCTTGAAATCTTGTATTTTCTGAAAACTGATTAGATCCTCAAACACTTCTGTTTGCACGGGCAAATTAAAATGAAAACAGAACAAATGAAAGAATACACAAACAAAGATTACGCTCCATTTTTGTCATCTCTAATCATTAATTGTTTATTTAATGATCTTCTAAGAAATTTTTGTCACTTTCAAACTCAAAATTCATCATAACGATCCATACAGAGACATCACTTGATAGTAAGATACACGGCAAATTTCACGAAGATTTATTCATTGCTTCAAGAGTTATTAGGAGATAAATAGATGGATTCATGGACGTACAAACAGACATACTGAATTTATAAGCCTGACTTTTCTTAGAAAAAACAAATTACACCGTATAAAAAAAAATACTTAACCTCTATACATTGTCTATAAATTGTATAGAATTGATAATAGTGAAAATTATAGTCGCTTTAGAACAGAATTCTTTAAATTAAACTTCACTTCAATAATCCTCTAAAAATACCAGCCTATTTAATTCCTACACAATGTATTTAGATTGTGTTTTAAAAATTACTTTAAAAAGACAACTGAAAGAAGCATAAATATGCTGATTCTTGCTGTCCAAAAAAAAAACCAAACAAACATTAAAATAATTAATAAATTTTATTCAGATCTTTTCGAGTATAAAACATATGAAACTATGAAGAAATAAATCTGATTCTTACATAGCTATTTAATGGACCTTCAGAAAATTGTTGTTTAGAGGTTATTAACTCTCATCATTTAGAATTACCATTGAGCACTAGATCGGATTCATTTAATAATATCATATAATATAATCGAAATAAAAAATAAGGACAGGTAAAAAGCCAAATGTGTAAACTTAGAATTATTTACTAAGTTGTTTACTTCTGGGTTTCTTGGTTAGAAGCCAAATTCCAATGGTAAATAGAATCTGAAGCGCCTGTTTTGATCCTCTTGGCAGAATCCTCTCATACAGGCCTACATGACAATAGCAGATGTTTACCTCTTTTCAGGAGATTTAAGTTTTGATGTGTTTGCTTTCTCTAAGATCTAAGAACTATCTTTCATTAACAGAGCCTTATGAACAATCCTTTTCTATTCATAAAATAAAAGGTGTGTTAATCAAATACATCATTTAATTAAGGCTTATATTTATATTAAGCGTTTAGATGTTCCATTGACACCCACTGTGTTTGTAATCTGAAATGCATATTTCTTGAGAATAATACAGATAGTATTGTAGATACAATTCCTGCTTCTCTTAATATAATAACTCTTTGATAACTCTTTGATAGCTCTTTGATAACTCCTAAGATCAACATTCTCTCAATAAGAGAATTATTATTTTTGAAGACACATTTATTCACTCCTTTGTTCGCTATAAGAAAAAAAAACTATAACATGGAGTTGCATTGCCTGATCCTCCTTATAGAAAAATATTAGAAGGCACATGGGAGACCTGTTAGCACAAATGAAATCCATTATGATATTGAGTTGAAAAGCAATTCTTTGTTAATTTGCATCACACGAAACTAATAATTAAAAAAAAAAAACATTAAAAGGAATGTACAATTAATATACGATTAGGGATGCTAATCATTATTATCGTTGTAAATTGAGTTTGTAACAACTTTTCTGAAGGGTAAAATACACTCCTCCTCCCAAAAAAAAGGGGTATTCCTGTGACAATTTAATCAACTGCATTATTAATCCTAATAAGTTCTTCTCAAGAGAAAGAATTAAAGATTAAGGAAGATTAAAATATAATGAATGGACGGTTTTTCTGAAACTTAGTAAATATTTTAAACGAAATAGATGAAAGAGGAAATCTTAACAATTCTTTACTGAATCTAATTAATTAACGTTTTCAAATACGTAAAAGATTCATTATAAATTATATCTTAATAATGAGTTAAGTAATTCATATTTTAATTAATATAATTTAATATTAATTAAAAAAAGTAATATAAGCAGTTTACATGACTTTTACTTATTTTTATTTTTAATTTTATGTTTAATTATTTGTTTTTATTTTATACTATTCAAAAGCAACTCAAGATTAAGTTTTGATTTTGTTTTTCAAGGAACCGAAATCAAAACATTTATCTATAACAATGTCTTTACATTGCACTTTAATTTACCATTATTACAGCAATGCAAATGCAAATTTTTGATCTGTAACTTTCGATTTCGATGTTAATTTTTACCTTACTACAAAACATTAAGCTAAATTATGATTGAAGACAAATATGGGTGTCGATATTTTTCAACGAAGATCTGTTCATTATTTATATTTAACTTCGATATTAATTAGATTTCTCTTATTCAAGTCTAGTTTATTTTCTACTTAAGTTGCAATAATAACTTGATAAGATTCTTTAATGAATTCAACTTGAATTTTCAAAGCATCTATTTCCAGCTTAGCCTGATTTGCTCTTAATTTGTCAGGTGATTGTCAACAGTGATTTCAAATAAGAAAGATGGCAGTTTACTCACAACTTACAATCAGTGTCAGTTTAATGCCAGTTAAGTCTTCACTGGTGTGAATTAATTGACAGTCAACGCTGTGAGATTAATGCAGTTTTACACAAATAGTTCTCTGATTATTTAATTAGCAAAACCATTAATCATAATAATTCCTCTCAAGAAAAGGGATTAAAGATTAAGCAACGATTAAAATGGACTGAGCTGCCATTTCATGATGTACAGTTAACTGATTGAATGAATCTTTTTTTTTTTTTTTTTAGGGAAGATCTTTAACTATTTTTTTTTCATATGTCTACTTCATATCAAAAGAAAAAAGAAAAAAATTCATATGCTTAAAAAATTTATAGTTTATTAAAATTTAATTATTATCATTGAAGTTGTAAGTTTATCTATAATATAAATGGGAAACAATTGTCGGATATGTGTGTGAATGTTCGAAATGTTTAGTGTACTTCCCAACATGCTACAAACTTGAAATTTGGTTTATGGGTAGTTTCCATAAGATAAACAATATAAAAAGTATAAAAATAAACATTTGTATTTTTTTTTTTTTGGGGGGGGGGAATCATGAAGAGTTTGGCGGCCCCTGGAAAGAGTATCGGCAATTCCGCAGTATACCTGAATTAAGTGGTCTGCGATGCCTTCCCCTGCTTGGCGGAAGATGTTAGGTCCCATCTGGCTTCTCGGAGTTTCAATAGTTTATACGAATTTAATATTAATTTTAAAAAATTAATTACAAAGCCAACGCACTTACAAAATTAATAA
>JAFIDM010009631.1:166155780-166167575 GCA_023159025.1 Thereuonema tuberculata | reverse complement strand
CTTGTATATACAAGCTGTTTGCACTTTTGTAAGAAATCACATTATTACACAGTATTATTTAGGCCGAAGCATTGAGGGTACGACGTATTTCAGATCTTAATAAAATCCAAAGTATAAAAGCTAGATAAATGAAACTTAGCGTATTTCATTAGTATGGTAACTGCATCTTATCCTGAAAATTTGAGCTCTCTAGAATTATCCAGGCCGAAGCTATGAGGGTTCGATAATACATAACCAGACCCCCCCCCCCTTTATGAGGGGTTGGAATGTGAAAGTTACGGATTTCTTAATTTTTGTTGTTGTTTGTGTGCTAATCCTAACCTGCATACCAAATTTCAGCTTTCTAGGACTTCAGGAAGTACCCTAGAGGTTTTGATGATCATGAGTCAGTGAGTCAGTGACGGAATCGACGTATTTTAGGTATTAATAAAATCCAAAGTATAAAAGCTAAATAAATGAAACTTAGCGTATTTCATTAGTCTGGTAACTGCATCATATCCTGAAAATTTGAGCTCTCTAGTATTATCTAGGCCGAAGCTATGAGGGTTCGAAACGACGACGAAACACTTCCAGAAAAGGTACGTAGTGCCCTTCCTGCCTTCGGCTCGTCTTGGCGGGGGCACTGCCGTGCCCCCAGATTTTATCTTGCCTCTCTTTCTCGTTGCTTAGTTTTTTTTAACCTTATCCAAACAACAACAAAACTGATAAAAGTAATTATACAGTAGTTAATTTTTATTATAATTATCAAAATTACAATGTTAAGTTAATGAAAAAAATATATCCCAAATATCATTATTTTATTTATTTATTTATTTTTTTTCATTTTATTTTATTTTCTTAATATGTGCATAGGCTGAACTTTTATTCCATCAATCATTAGATAATTTTCATTTCGAAAACTTGTTTTATTCGAATTTACTTCGTTCTTTATTTTTTTTTTGTTTAATTTCAAATACTTTGATTAATTGACTGAAAATTAAGTTTAATTTATTTCATCATTTGCTCTAAAGACATTTTAATTCTTTTTATTAGGATTATAGTCCATTCTTTTCATATAAAACGGACTGCGAAATGTTTAATGCGCATGCGTGAAATTTTTTTTGATTTGAAGTAACTTTTCTGTTTCTTTCATCTAGAAAATTCCCAGTCTTCGTTTCGTTTCGTGAGAAATTGCTTATTCAGAATAAGAAATAAACTCAAATTTGATCTTTAATCCTAAATTTTCTTTCTTTTTAATTTTTAATCAATGAAAACTATTTAATGCATTTCTTTTTCTGAAATTGTGATCTCTGACCTATTTCAAAACAAATCGTTGAACACTTTTTAGCTAATAATAAAACCTTTTTTCATTAAAAATGGTAGATTCGTTTTTCGGATCCAATTAGGTCTGATCCAAAAGTAATTGTTCTAAAGATTGTGAATAGCCTAAACTTGTGATAAACTTTAAGTTTTTCCAAATTATTAGTTTTTACGATTTATTAGAAAAGTGTCGTGGAATATTAAATTTTTAGTTTTCCCACTTAGGGATGCAGTAAAATTTCAAAGATAGCAAAGGTTACTATATATTTCAACATCTAATTACTTATATTTACATTTCACTGTCATCAGTTTCAGCGTTGACATTTACTGCCAGCTATTGAGAAACGACCTACTTCCAATTTGGTTTATGGCCTAGTGTCTGATTCTCTCTCCTTACTCTTACTGCTTAGATTTCTGAAACTTCGAAGTAATTGAGTTTCGAATTTTTCTTTCTATAAAGCTCACTTTATATAATAAATGAATTAATGGTAATATATTCATTGTCTCCTCGATGTGTCCACGACATTACATTTCTCTTTTAGATGATATTGTGCTATGAAGGTCAAAATTCTTTAGATGAGATGTTACCTTAAACGCATTGCACATGGATCCGAAAATCGGACGGCGGATCTAAAAATCGGACGTATTCTATTTCACTTAAAGGTTTCTTTAAGTGAACATTCATTTTATTTTAATTTTATTTTCATTTATTTTAATTCTCCGCAATGAATATTCGTCTTAAGGAAACCTAAACGCTACTTTGATTTTAAGACACAGAAGCCGTTGTTTGAAATACAGTGAATTCTCTGAAAATGAACTAGTTAAGAAAATGTACTTAAAAAAATATTTGCCACTGATTTTATTTCGCCATGAAAGGAATTTAGCTGGCTAAGTCTGTTTTTAAAAGTCGTTTTAAAAGTTGTTTTATAATTATATAAAAAAAACAAATAAAAAACTAAACAAGTTTTTTCAATCAATTTTACTATTACTGACAATATTTCAGGTAGTGGATTGAGATTAATGCTCCTGCAAGTGTTATTCATTCCAAAATTACTATTTTCTAGCTGTACTACGATTGTAAGAGGAAAATCCTTGGTCAACATTCGTCGAGAGTTGAACTAACTTCTTAAATTCAATAGTGATGTCAGATCTGCAGCCTCTTGACAAAGATTGAAAGCAGCCTAGTTCGTAAGAGATTGAATTAATCTTAAGAGATAGTCAGAGCACAGTGATACGTCCTTCAGACGTTAAGAGCGGTTAAAAAAATAGAATTTTACCCAGTAAGATACAGAAAACAAATATATTCATTAATGTTGATTATTTTTTAATTTTAAAGGAAAATAAATTTGTAAATTCAAGTCAAAAGTTTAGTGATTTGTATATTGTAAAAAGCTCGATAAAATATTTATTTTCTCATTAAAAGTTGCTTTCTAATTTTAGATCAGGAATTTTAACTTTTTTTTTAGTTCGCAGGGCGAAATTGTGAATCTATCTTTTTTTTTTTATTTTATTTAATAGACTAGAATAGCAAGTTTGTGATTGTTATCTCTTATCAATTGATATTTCCTATTGGTGGATGATCAAATTTTACTTATTTATATGTAACAGAAACTAAGAAACGGAGTAATTTTAGAACAATGCAATGATGAAATTATTAATGTTCCTTGCAATTCGTTGGCTTAGCCTTTATATAAAATGGGGCTTTATACGAAACGGAATACATCTGTCCAGGCGATGCTGTTTATTTCCCGACAATTCGAAATATGAAATTTGGGGATTGTGTAGAGGTACCATTGAACGATGCAAAATCAGGCAACTAAAAATTCAACCCAAGACATAGAAAAAATGGAAATTTTCGGAAATTCAAAATGGCTGACTTTTAATTTCAATCAGGCGTTTAATACGAGCTCTTAAAGGTTTTTTTGAGGACTTGTTGATAAGAATCACAGTTTTCATAGGGAATAATAAATCGTATAACGGCGCAATTAATAATGAAGCAACAAAGGGGATATTGAATGTAGGTTGAAGATGCAGTCACTCAGTTCTTGTGAGGAATTGTATTAGACGAACTTATATCTGGTGGCCAGAAAAAACAAAACAAAACAAAATAAAACAAAAACAACTTAATTCAAAGTTTAATAACTTCAATAATTCAAATCTTATGAGATTGAGATTTGACACATAATAGATGGATATAATCTACAACGGCTGCAAGTACTGTATCAAATACATAGGTTCTATAGTTTTGTGCAGCTAAAATCTCGTGTCTAAAAATAACATCCCAAGGAAAATAAATTTAAACTTAACATACTTTACTTAAATGATCAACCTTCCTGTTGGTAAACTGCCCTCAATCGTTTCTTCCACGAGGAGATGAACTTCCGAACCTTATCTAAGATGATATCGTCCCATGCTCTATTGATTTCTCCGTAAGTCCATTTCCGGTGAATTGTTTTTCTGGCCCCAGTAAATCTTCTATATGAGGGAATCCTATACTGAATAAGCCATCGGAATACAGTTCAAGATAGAGAGGGCCATCTTTTTTCATCTTTTTTGTTGAAATTAGGGGTTTCTTGCCTTAGATGGTCACTCGGCTTGCATGGGAGGGTGCCATGTTTTGCTGGAAAATGTAGTCCTCATCAGAGTACAGCTGATGATTATCAGGGAGGAACCATTACCTAACAGGTTGATGGAGTTCTCAGAGTTAACTTGAAAAAATAATATATTACATAATTTTCTTTATTTTTAAGAGAGATATGTATGTTGTAAACAGGGCCGTCGCTAGGGGGACGCCGCGGCAACGGCAACAAGAGATTCCGTTTTTTTTTTGTTGTTGTTGAATTGGAGATTGAGGGGGCGCCTGTCAAAATCTTGCCCAGGGCGCCGCGGCAACGGCAACAGGAGATTCCGTTTTTTTTTGGTTGTTGAATTGGAGATTGAGGGGGCGCCTGTCAAAATCTTGCCCAGGGCGCCGCGGCTTGGGGGGGGGGGCGCCGTGGCAACGGCAAAAGGAGATTCCGTTTTTTTTTGGTTGTTGAAATGGAGATTGAGGGGGTGCCTGTCAAAATCTTGCCCCGGGCGCCAACAAACCACGCGACGGCCCTGGTTGTAAATTTATTACACGTTAATGATTAGAGTTATGTCATAACATTCCACAGGAGGCTATTTTTATGCTATTTTTAGTATTTAATATTCCATGGATAGTGTTTTTAGAATTGTTAAAGTTATTAAAATTTTTAAGTATTTTTAAGTTTTTAATTTTTTAGCTATAACAAAACTTTAGAGCCTACGTATTTGAAACTTGCAGTAACTGTAGGTTATATCTATGTTAATGTGTGCCAAATCTTATAAGATTTGAATTATTAAAATTTCAATTTTTTCTGGCCACTGGATATAATTACAGTAGAAATGATTATAGAATTATATAATTTAACATGCTGGACAAGATAAGAATTAAATTTAAATGAATAATGCCCAACTAAAAGATCTTAAAAGCCTATTTTCTTTAAAATGTTTTCCTTAAATTTCTCTTAATATTATTCTATATTTTATTTTTTATTTTTAAATCGTGAACATGAACGCAGACGAAATGTCTACTTTAACTTTTATATTATCAGAAATTTTAAATTTTCTGATTAAAAAAAACCCTCCACATTACTTAACGATTTTTTTAATCATATCAAAGCGCACGAGGATTAATAAATGGGTTAATCAGATTCTTAGATATCGACTTGTTAAAGGCTATTATTTCGCTTTTAATGCTATTCTGTGGGAATTAAAAAACAAGACCAACAAGAAAAAATTCAAATATGAAAGTTGTCCGTATGCTATATGTATGCTCAAGTTTCAAAGAGATCTGTTTGCTGTTTCAAATGTTAGTATACAAACACATACATAGACTGATTAAGCTCACTTTCTAGACGGAAAAACGATCTCGTTTTTGCTTTTATCAGTTACGACACTGTCGTAGGTCCAAAGATGAAAGATGAATATCAAGATCAACATCGCATTAAAGAAACCAATCAGCTTCGCTTCTAAGCATCTCATTTCATCTTGAAACTATTAATTAACTAATTCATTTCAACAACTTATTAATTTATAGCTATCAGGAAATAATGCAATGATCTTCTTACAACAATAATTTCAGAAGGGTAAGTAATGTGATAAAATTGATTTTTTTCCCCTTTCGAAGTAATTAAAAAGACCTGAGACGATATGAGAAATTTGAAAAAAAAAAAACAACTTACATACATAAAATGATCTGTTTCGAATTTTATTTAAAATGAAATGTTCTTCTAAAGACTATATATTTGTATATACATTTTCCTATATGCACAGTTTGGTTAATTCAGGGACGTTAAAAAAAATGGACAAAAATGAATAATTTGAAGACGAATATCTTTTGTCATAAGCATTTTTTGCTGTAAATCACATTTCTGAAACGATGGACGGGCATTTGTATTATGTACATATATAATATTACTCAAATCTCTGTGCCAGTACAAAGATTTGTTAAGCTGAACTTTAATAAAAATATATTTTAGAATGGAAGATAGTTGCATTGCAACTTGAAATAGTTAATTGGATGAAAGACTTTACAGAAGAATCCTTGAAGAATTTATTCTTGTAAAATTACTTGTCCTTAGGGTGTACATCGTCTGAAGTGAATTTTTATCTGAATGCACATTGAAGTTGAATATCTGTAGCGCTGTTTCTCGATGGGCTTTCTTGATTACATTGAAGATACAAGTGAAGTTGAAAGGGTTCCAGCTTTTGACACCGAACAACTAACTTACTCTTTCAAGTAGAGGCCTTGGACGTTCACTTCAAAAAAAACAAACTTTAAACTTTTAAGGGATGATTGTGCTGACAATGGTCAGAAATAAATTGATTTAGTGAAGTGTAATTTATCGGAGAAAAATTTATTTTGAAGAAGAAAGTAAATAGATTGAATCAATTTTTTAAAATATGGTTTTGTGTTACATAAAATTTCCCTTATATATTAAGATGTTCTATTTTGAAATAATTAATTGACGATCCGAAAAGAGAACTTAGGTAATGCTTGTATTATCAACTTAAGGATTGTGAGATACGATGTATAGAAGAGGAAATTAGAAAGAATTCAAAGCAAAATATATAATCATTATTGTATAATGAAATAAGTTTCTGTTTGTTTCATAACTGATTGTAAATATCTTTTTCCACTGGTGAGTTTTGGATTATGAAGAGAAACGAAACAACTTTAAACATTTGGTTTCATTTTCCTTCTTTTCAAGACTGATGTTGAAATGAGTGATTTATTTTTTGTTATTACTGTTGTAGTAAGATGATAGTGTGACTTGGACAGAAAGAAATAATTTTATACTTAAGAAAGGAAAAGAAGTGAGATTGTTTTTATAGACTATTCATAAGCTGTTACGACTTACTAATTTTAAAACAGAAGAAGATGGTGTGTTTCCTATCTAGATTTGGTTATCAGATATTTTATAGGTCTACGATCTATCAGTGACTACCGGAAGCTACATATTCAAAAACAGCAGAAGACTTTGAAGAAGTAGCATTGACGCCTATCTATCTATCTGTCTATCTATGTATCTAATGCTTTGAAACTTGTGCATTAGGTTTTTAAACATGCTAATAACTATTGAGATTGCCTTCGACATTATGAGATAATAACTTACGTTGTCAATAAGGAAAGGCTGATTCAAGCAGGAACAAAACAAGAAACAGAGGTTGAGCAAACATAAGAAAAAAAGAAAATGTGAAAAGTAGAAGAGGAGAGAAGAGCAGTAAGAAATCAAGCAGACAAGTCACATGGCCAGGGGTTTCCGAATATTCCTAACAATTTGAAGTTCCTGTGTGCGTTTTCCTTTGCAGGTTTTATGATATTTGCAATTATCGAATCCTTAACAATGAAACTACAGAAGCTGTTTCGAGCTCTTTTAGCTCTCAACTCACATGTGATATTCCACTCTTAAGTTTTAAAGTTAATACTCTTACTGTAAAGATCCTTTTTTTGAGGGATTTTCCCACTCCGGGGGTGAGGTTTTGCAGTGTGCTCACCATGGCTCCGAATGAACAACACGAAAACAACTTATCCGAGAAACTAACAACGGAAGTTGTTAAGTTGTTAGATTTGCGCTCACCTTAATATAATCAATATACATCTCCCGAAGAAGGCCCGAGGCACCGGACCGAGATATCGAGCAAACCTCACCCCGGAGTAGGAAAAATCCCCCCCCCCCCAAAAAAAAAGGATTTTTACAGTATCACGTACCACTCCTCCTTCAGAACCAAACGATAATACTCTTCTACTTTGACTGACAAATCTTCAATTCAGCTGTTTCGTTTCAAATTACATGAGTTCAAATAAATATACGTGAGTTTATATTATGGATTCTCTAAATAAACATAAAGCACCTTTTAAGAATATAAACTAAACAAACAAGGAAGCCACCATATTTCCTAAAAGAGTAGCTATTTTTGAGGATGTGGGGAAACCGAATTCGATAAATTCGATAAATTTAATTAATTACATCAAGATAACCAGATTAACCGTTTAATATTTAACTTTTTCTAGCTCTTACCATATTGGAGGTGCATTGAACTCATTACACCTTACATTACTTGTAACTCATGTTTTAATGAAGCGTTTGTAATTAGGAAATAGTTTTTGAAATTAATAAATGAAACACTTTTTCGAATGATTCTCTCTATCTAAATTCAAATACACTGAAGCTCGGTTATAACGCGATCTTTCGGATCCAAGATTTCGAAGATCGCGATATAACCACGATATAACCGAACTTTTATTACTTCGCGACGTCAAATGTCGTACATCGCACCCTATTATCGCCCACACGATTCCAAATCGATTTAAAATGGTCATTTCGCGATTACCTACATTATTCAGAGCTATGTGAGAGAATTTTACATTTATAAATACATAAATAATTACATTTTCAACACTTGGATGGGTTGTATTAGCCAAAATCGATTTGGCGCCGCCATCTTGGCATCTTGTACAAACGACGAGTCACGTCATTCGAAACTAGATATTCATACGCCTATTAGATTACATGGGCCTCTTTACTGGTTGTCATTGGCAGAAAAGTAGATCTCGATATTCATTTTGGTTAAACGAAAAATTCCGCGATTCTGGTATTTATTTAAAAATATATTGTATTTGACGCATTTTCGTTACATTATGGTGGGTGTAGAGTCTCAATTACTGTAAATAATAAGGAAACAAGCATATTAATTTACACCTTTGATTTGATTTTAGGCGAAAAAACGATAAATTTTGCAATTTTACAATTATACACCTTTTCCAAAATAGAAGGGGTCCAAGACCAAATCGCGTTATATCCGAATTCGCGATATAAACAACCGCATTATAACCGAGCTTCAGTGTATCTCACAAGCAATATATATCGTTTTGAGCGCTTTGCTGAAATGTTAGATTCCAACATGAAGTACCTTGGATAGATGCCACAATTTTTGGATAGATGCATTAATTTTTTGGTGGATAATTGGCATAAGAGACATAGGTGTTATGAAACTTGTTCGTGATGTTCCTCGAAACTTTATATAGATGTTTGCCATTGTTTAAACATTTTTAAAAATGTTTAAAAAATACCAATGTGCAAAACTGCATAATCCTGGGAAAGTACCAGGAAGCTATCACTAATTACTAACAATGTGAAATTGAAGTTCTAGTTTGCAATATAGTTGCTGTAATAAAGATTCTTTTATTATTAGCTGAAAGCTCTACAGTTTGTAAAAAAAATCCATCTTTACTAGGGTTTATTGAAAATAATGGGAAATGGTCGCCAAATCCGTTTGTCAGGATCGAAAAATAAGTAAGAAACATTAGCGAAATGATTTTGCAATGTATAGAGAAATTAAAAATTTTTTATTTAGAATTTTGTTGAAAAAGCAACCTTGTAGGAAAGATTTTTTTTCCACTTTTTTGTTGGATTACCTTTAAATATATAAATCCATAATTAGAATTCGCTTGTACAATTAATTATATTTTTAATGATTTGTGTGAGGTAATGATTAACTTTGACTTTTTTCTTTTTAAAGTTAGAATGTAGGTTCTTTGTTAATTTGGATAAGTTTTATTGATTATTTTTCTATTTGAACTTTACTTTAAGAAAAAGATTACAATCAGTCTCACTGTTTTATCTCCTACTTGTAGAACTTGACAGACTTAAGGAAAAGAAAGTTTTTGAATCAAATTGTTTCATTTGTCTTAAAAACTTTAACAAAATTGAGTAATTTGCAAAGAAGGACTTTTTTTTCCTTGTGAAAATTCTTTTTTTTTTTTTATCAATATTCATTTGAATGAATGAGATAGTCTTTGCCAAAAACATTCTATTATGTATCTCAGAAGCTGTAATTGAAACCCAGAGATTAGATTCTTGGCTTGCAGGGAATAGCTGGTTTCTTAGAATTATACTGATGAACTACTTTCATAACTGTCGGATTCTTAAAAAGCTCCTGCAGCGGAAGCTTATTACAAGGTCATATAATATCTGTATGCTGCAAACGATCTGCTGGGACTTGCCTTCAAGCTTAACTTAGTCATTCCTAATTCGCTGTGTGAGTTCAATTTGAAAATTTGAAAATTCCGTACAGTGAACTTCCTTCTAATTTTATGTTAAAATTTACTGAGCTAGATCAGAATTGTTGGAAAGAACTCAAAATACAAAAATAAAATGAGTTAAATTGTTAAATGAATTAATGAATTAAATGAATAAAATAAAATAAATGAATTTATATAATTTATATAATTATTTATTTATAATTTAGGTCAAAATGTAGATACTGTGGCTAAGTATGTGACCATCACGAAACCTAGTTTTCTTACAAGGAAGGTTGTTCGTGAACCAGATCTTTTAGAGTTTTTAGAACCTTAGTTTTAGGAAATAGAGGTAAAATTACAACAATTGAATGAAAAAAAATACGATAGAAGAATGATCCCTTTTTTAAGCTGTGGAAGGGTGGTCTCATTTATCATTAATAATTTTTGATAATTTTCAATCTTAATTAACACTTAAAGGAACTTTCTTACAAAGGAGAGAATTTTTCCAATCAAAATGCAAAATCAATTTTTAATGATAGTAAACTGAAATTGTAAAATGTTAGAGAATTTACTTAAGATAGTTCAAAAAACTGTACATCAATATTTCGTCTTCTTGAAAATAGATAAACACATAAATAAACTCCTGACAACTTGACAACGTGGACATATACCAATATTTCGTTTTATTTTCATAAAACTTTTTCAAGGTTTTTATAAAATAAAATTAAAAATTTAACATGAAAAAGAGAATTCCTCTCTTTTTAAAATGATAGAAGATGTAATAATTTAAAAAACAATAATGAAAAAGCATGAGTAAACAAAAGAAAATGGTAATAATGAAAAAACATGGATAAACAAAAGAAAAAGGACAAAAATAGTGACATTGTTTAAAGTAATATATGACTTATTTGAAAGACAAATACTCTTTGACTTTTTTATTGTTTAAGAAAGCATTTCTAAATATGGATAATGACATCTCATTTACTTTTAAGCATTTATTTTTGTTGAAACAGACACAACAGTTGATGATACAGGACTCAATCATGAATCTTTTTTGTTCGTCTTGTTCGTGTTGGACGATCTTCACGATGGGGTCCGGGTTGTGTCCGTTAATTCTACAATGGTCCACCCAGTCCGAGATGTTTTCTTCTCTATTATTAAAAGCACGAACATGTTCTTCGACTCTTTCTTTTATTGTTCTGCCCGTGCTTCCAATATAGGTTGCCTGGCAACTCCTACAAATCAACGCATATATCACTCCCATGCTATGTAATATATCTTTGTTGTTACATTTTATTTTTTTCTTTTTGAATAATTTGTTATTTTTATAGTAAACCAAATTTATGTTGTTGTCTTTACATAAGTCTTTTACTGTTCTGTTAACTCTTATTCCAATGGGTAGTACTAGATTCTTTGTAAAATCATTTTGATTGTTCCTTTGATTAATTTTACGTTTATTTCTAAAAAAATCTCTAATGGTATCTTCGATAAAATTAATTGGGTACTCATTCATAAGAAGTCTTTCTTTTAAACTTTGAATTTTATATCTCCAAAGGCTCTTATTTTCTGTGTAATTTGTAATCCTTTTTAAGTGACCTTTTATAATACCTTTTTTTTGTTGAAGTACAGTGATTAGAATTGAAATTTAAGATATGATTACTTTGATAATGCTTTCTAAAAATTTCAAACGTTGGACCTGTTCTTTCATTTATTATGGTGATGTCCAGGAAATTAATACTATTATTTTCTTCTTCTTCAACTTTGAAATTTATGTCTTTATGATAGCTGTTTAAGTAATTGAAAAAACCAGAGAATTGCCTTTTAGATCCTTCCCAAATAATTAATATGTCATCCACATACCTTTTATACATGAAACCTACTCCTTTCCATAATTTAACATACGATG
>JAFIDM010009631.1:166131253-166145944 GCA_023159025.1 Thereuonema tuberculata | reverse complement strand
TTTTTTTTTTTTTTTTTTTACGTTGCATATGCAAGGCTTCCGAAGCGAAGCGATGGTAGCCGGCTAGTCTGTTTTTAAAGGAAAGTTGTTAATTATCCTGCTTACTCTATTCAAGGGTGTTGCTTAAACTGTTTAAATACTCCTATGTGATAAGATTATCTGTTTTTCTTGCAGCTGAAATTTTCAGTTTAAATATCTGTTTAAATATTTTTTAAAGTGAAAAAATTTAATTCTTTTTAATCTGCTTTGCAAAACAATTAAAATAATTCCAAATTGAAGAAACGTAACAGTAATAAACTAAGAATGAAATTGATGTTAAATACACCACCTCAATAAAATTAAAAAGTTATTATTTATAAAAATTGATAACCTAAATGATAATCATTTTCACTATATTTTTTTTTTTAAAATAAGAACTAATGTATCTTTATCGTCAGCATTTTATAATAATTTTATGACTGGTATTTTCAATACCATTTTTAAAATTCAATACCGTTTTTCTTCAAATGTTAGCTGTTAGAATTTTTGCGCATTTTAATTATTTCTTATTGTTATATTTCATTAGCTGGAAATGATTGCAGCTTTGAATTAGGGTACTTTTAAAAAATGTAATAATATTATTCGAGATCCATTAACCATTGACATCAAATTTCATCAATAAACAAAACCTAAGTTGACTTTGAAATTCTTCAATAACTTTATGAATTGAAATACATTTAAATAGGTTTGATTTGAATTATAAATATTCGTACATACTGTAAGTAAAATAATATTTTGAGGCTTTTAAGCTTATGAGGCTCAAAACTTTTAAGCTTATTTTCATGAATTTGTTTTTAATTATCAACATTACTAAAGTAAATAAATTAGTTTGGCAGTAATTATTTTATTAATGTATCCGTTTCTGTTCCAATGTAGCCGATGAAATCATTTTAAAAATTAATATGGAAGTCTAGGTTTTTTCTTTTCATTATTAAAGAGTGAACGTAGTCTAGAAGTGAAGCCTACAGGCGGTCTACTAATTACATTTATCGATAAATCAATCCCTGCACTTGCTTATGGCAATTGAATTAATTAGTGGCTGCGAATGTCGGAATAAGCGATTACACCATCATTTCTATCAAAACGCTGATAACATTTCCGTTGAGCTTGTTGACCATATCTCCATAGGGATTAGCATTAGAAGCTAAATCTCAATAAATAACTAAAAAGAAATATCCCCCTACGATGAAATTTAAGCATTACGTAATCATCAATGTTTAATAAATGTATAGATATTCCAAAGTGAAAAAAAATGAATAGATTAAATGAGAAATGATGAATCTACCAAAGGTATAGCTTTTTTTTAATAGATTGGTTAAGAATGTATAATAATGAAGAGAAGTTTTGAAGGGACTATGCCTTACTCCTGGCTGACTTCTAAGTAAAGTTTCTAAATAATAAATTATGTATGAAGTAAAGGTGAAATCTAAACAAACTTTGGTTGATTTCTGGATAAAATCGTTGTTTTCATGGCACAAAGAGGGATGCCTGAATAATGTGGCCACATTGGAAGTGAATTCAACCAGGAACATTGCAGATCTTATCGAACCACATGCTCCAAATTAAATTAAGCTTAGCACACAGTTAATAATAAAAATAATAATAATAATATTTACTTTAAATATCACTTATTAATAATAGACATTTTTACACGTTTACAGAACCTAACTACTGCATTTTCAAAAAATGATTTTATTTAAATTCCTAATTTTTTTTTTCAAATATCAGTGTTGTTAATAACGTTCGACTTGATTTTATATGTTGAAATGTTATAATATGAATTGTTAAATTGAATATCAAATTTGATTAAACAATGTTGTAAAATTTTTCATTTCTTAAAGAAACTATTCAAATCCATTATGTGATTTTGACTTCTTTTTTTCTTTACTTGGTTTATTATAGTAAAAATTTATGTGTTTTTATTTTTATCTATAGAGATCTGAGTGAGTTAGTGTGTTTTTTCCATTCCATTCTTATTTCTGTTTGGTGATATATCATCATTTCTCAAGCAGCAACTTCTATCTCGATTACGGTTTTACTCAACGAAGAAGGAATTCGCATCACCCAAACATTGGCTTCTTTTTTTTTCCTTCATTCTTTCGCCCTTGAGTTCCTTCACAGTTTATCATTTCTTGACTCTCCGTCTCCAGAGTTGGGATAAATCGAAGATAATTTATGGACTCCGATACTCAGAGCTACAAAGTTCAGAAAAACCAAAAATGTTTCTAATTTCGTGATGGATGACTTTCGCGGCAAACTAAGCCTCGCTGCTATTCATATTTCATGTTGTTGATACTTTCGTAAAACCAGTAACAACTGCGGAAAAGGCGAGCTGCCTACTTTGGGGATAAGAGCTTGAAAGAACCACCGCTATATGACTTCCATAGAGTTTTGGCATTTGTTGGTTGTTCACAAATTCTGAAATTGATGAATTTATACTTTTCTACTTCTTAAATATAGAGATCTGTATTTTTTCAGGTTTTGGCATGTTTTCCAACGATAATAACTGCTTGGGTGTCATAAAAATTTTATCAAGTTTAAAGTCACTTTCACCTGGTATTTTCATATTGCTGGAAAAGAAAATTATTGAATTTGTCATTTACGCTAGGTTGAAGAGGTCCAAGTGCTTTTGCAAGCTAAGTAAGGCTTCGACTTTCTGTTTCAATGATGCTGTAACAGCACTGGCATGCTTTTTATGTGAGGAGGTATCCTAAGAAACTACTGCACTTACTAGAATGATCGTACAACGCTAAAGCTGCAAGATGCCATTCAGATAAAGAAAACATGCAAACTATTTGCTTAAAAGATAATTTTGTTTAACAATTAAGTAAATTATCAAAAGTAAAATATTGAACGATATTTTAGAATATCTTGGTAAAGACAGTTGATTTATCAGCTTCTTGGATCCAATTTAATTACAAGAAATTTTAAGTAAATCACATGTTATCAATTTCTTTAAGAATGGTAACATTAAATATTACAAGAATAAAATAATACTTAAAATTTTTCTTTAATTTTACAGGAGTAAGTTGATATGCTAATACAAATATGAAGTATTCTATATTGTACACTGACTAGTTTTTCCGTTCTAAAAATATTTAGACACATGTATTTTTTTTAATGGATACATATATTAGAACCAAACTTCGAAACCTTTCAAAATACGAAAATTTCTTTTTTCTTTTTGTTGATTTGTTTTCTTATTTTCCTGTTTTCTTTTGTTTTTCTGTATTTGAGGAAGATAGGCAAAAAGTAAGAAAACATTTTTTATTGTTGGTAAATAGTAAAGTAAATAAAATGAAAAAAGTAATTAATATTTGATGAATTAAAAAATGATGAATTAAAACTATATTTCTCGCCTTCTTTCCTGCTTGAAGGGAGTTCATCTGAGGTGTAATTAGATTCTGGAATTGCTTCATTTTTTGGAAATGCTATCTTCCTATTGGTTAGCATAACCTTCTCGTCTTCTGCTGCAGTTTCTACCCATCTGTTGTCAGCCTTTTAAATGGTGAAAAAAAATAAACAAAAAGCATATTCTTCATGCAAATTGCCATATATTTTACTAATAAGGATGTGATACAGCAAATATATTCGTACATTCTGCTCGAGACTGATCTCAGAGATGCCATAGAGGTTTTTATTTTAGACGCACATATTTGATAAATCAATCTTGAAAATTGCATCTTTGATTCTGATTTAATATTTAATAAATAGAACATATCCACAAAAAAAAATTGAAATTGCAAAAACCATTACTGTAGTTGGAAATATTTTCAAGAATTTGATTGAAAGGAAGACAACATCTCCCCAATGTCCAATTATTGAGAAAAGGATCGTCAATGGTATGCCAACCTGATGCAATCATCTGACTTCCCTTTTTCGAATTACTTTGATGCATTTTCTACCAACTAGGTTTTAATATATCTTCTTATGCTATTCAGTGAGGAGTTCGTTCATTTTTCTTTTCGGCAATACTGTATTGAGGAAGTCAAATTGTAGTGAAGAATATATACATAAATATTGTATTTTTATTGTTTAGTTACTTTATACTGCTGTATAAGTAAATATAATAATATTCAAGCAACTCTGTATCTTCTTAGGAAATTTTATTATTATATTTCAACATTATTAAAGCAAGAATCATTATATAGGTTAGGTTGAGTCCACATATTGACAACAATGCATATTTCAGCTCGATGAGTTGTCTGAGGCCTGAATTACAGTCAGATTTTATAAAAAAGAAACTAGAATAAGATCGCTAAATAATATAAAGAGTACCTAGAGAAATGTTAAGAACAGCAATAAAAGAAAGAAAATAAAAAAGAAATAGAACGGCAATAAATAAATTAAACTTGAGATCTTACAGATTAAAATTAGAATGAAGGCTTTTTGATGACTTAATTTTTCACCAGTAGGTTTTATTTTAAAAACATTTTTGCTTAAGATTTCATTTAAAAAATTTTCCTTTATAAAAATATTTAACTATTTTCAAGTCTGCACAGATATCAGGCTGTGATAGAAGTCAACCAATAACGCAGTGATAATACATCAAAAGGGTATATTTCAGAATGTAGGCTAATCATATTGTCTGATTTGGTTTTTGTTGTTCCTTTTTAAAAATACTTTACATACTAACTATCAATTAGGTCTTAAAGTAGCCCATACAACAATCATTAATTGCATATTTTAAGAGTTTATATACTCATATAGAAATATATATACATTCCGGACAACGTCCGTTCGCATGTTCATCCGAAGTCCGGTTGATTCGAAAAATCCTGATTGGATAACGGGACGTAGAGGGCGTAAGTGGCCGTAGCAGGAGTGCTTAATACAGTACTACAATATTGTATTAGTTAATTGGAATACAGTAGGCCTATATCATTTTGGCTATATAGGCAGACAGAATAGGTGCAATACAGTATATGGGGTTGTTTATATCTGATATTTTCACAACGTCTAATTCGCGCGATATACTATTGGAGGGAACGCAAACCGGACATTATTAAGCGGCGCAGGCTTCTGTATGCTGTATATATAATACAATTTCACCTTTATTTGTAATAACATACAATGCAGACTTAATAATTTAGTTTTGTACTTAATTATAAGGACTAATTTTGTATCAAATAGAATTTATTAAATACAGTTCATTTTAAATTTATAATATTAAATTATGAAATCAGTCCTGAGGCGTCTGAAAATAGATAACGTGAAATGGGATTAGAAAAAAAAAATAAAGTAAAAACAAGGAAATCAGAGGCACGATTACTGAAAAATAAAAAGTGTTTTTCAGAAATATCAGAAAGGGAGTAATTCGTTTGGGTGGGTGCATTTGGCTTCAGTCCAACTTCAGCTTTTCTAAGACAGCTCAGTCAAAAGAAAGTATTAGGAACAAGGATTTCATTATTAATTAGAGCACACACTTGCTAAAGAATAAAAAAGCTTTTGATTGAAAAAAAAAATGGAATTTGGGCATTGAGTTTTTTTGATTAATGATTTTGAAAGTTTGACCTTTTTTAATGTAATTTGACATTTATCATAATACATATCATTGTTGTTATAATATCAATATTAATTACATTTGTCGTTCGTTGTTTGTTTCTCAATTTTTAAATTTTGAAAATGCAAATTTCTGTATGCATACTTTTTGCTAAGAAATTGCAGAAATTATAATTTTAGCAACTGTAAAAATATTAAACACTATTTACTTATTGTTGAGATAACTCTATCTTAGTGTTGGAGAACTATACAAACGGTCTCGAAAAATTATTATTACAACAAACTGAAAATACAGGCGTTTAAAGAACGAGGAAAAAGTTTCTTTACTTTTCAAATAATTATTTTTACAAAATCGAATTCCAATTCAGTAACTATACTTTAAGTAGAAGTCAGTATGCTGCTTAAAAAACAAAAGTCAGTTGCAATTACGAGTATTATAATCGAAGCAAGAATGATCAGTTCAAACTCGAATGTGTTACACGTATTCCAAGAATATTACTTATTTCATTACATTCAGATCATTTTTGCAAACAACCTAAATCATCTTTTCTGAAATGACAGATTTTTTAAGAGGCAATTTAAAAAAGGTACCACAAAAAAATATGGTGCTTTTATCTCTCTAAACCTATTGTGGTTGTGGACATGAAAAAAAAGATCGTTGGAGTATTTTGATATGAATTCAGAAACTGGCAATTGTGTCTTTTTCGAATTAGTTGATTAAAAATATAATAAATCACAGGATTACTTATTCATATTAATTTTTGACATTTCTTGTAATTACACAGAGAAACAATACACTGGATAAAACTGAACACTGTTGAATCTATATTACCAAAATCTTTTATTTCTCTGTCTGTCTGTGTGTCTGTCCGGCGCAATTTTCTGTGAGAATGGAAAATAGAAATAATTTTTACAATGAAACATCCGCGACAGGAATCGAACCTGCAACCTTCTGATCCGAAGTCAGACGTCTTATCCATTAGGCCATACGGACTACAACTTCCTTTATATTGTTTTTTGACTTATATCTCCTTTCCCTTCCCCCATCAATAAGGAATGTATGTCAACCTTTTTTTTTTGAATCTCAAGATTGTTTATTAATTTCCCATCCGTCAGTTTATTTGTAATTCGAAACTGACAATTAGAACTATAATTGCCGAAACGTTGCAATATTTTAAATATTCTTATTCAACCAAATTCTATGTGATATTGAAAAATAAGTGCGTGTACACGGCAGATGTTGGAGTAAAGAAAACAGAGTCAAGAAAGAAAGAAGCACTCTTTTTTTGAGGTGGAATACCGAAAAAATCACTATTTGTAACTCAAAAACCATCAATATTTGTAACTCAAACGCCACTGAAAAGTGACAATTACAATTAAAATGAGAGTCAAAAAAGAAAGAAGCAGTATTAGGTAGAATACTGAAAAATCACTATTTGTAACTAAAAAACCATCAATATTTGGAACACAAAAGCCACTGAAAAGTGACAATTAGAATAAAAAAGAGACTCAAAAAAGAAAGAAGTAGTATTTCTATTAGGTAGAATACTGAACACTATTGTATTTCAGAAACCACTGAAAAGTATCAATTGGAATAAAAAAGAGTCAAGAAAGAAAGATGCACTATTTCTATTAGGTAGAATACTTCTCCGAAGTTAGACGTCTTAGCCATTAGACCACAAGGCCTACATTCTAATCTCTATAAAAAATTAAAATATATCATAGATATATGATTTACACGCTGCGCTGGTTCTAAAAGCAGTCGTAGATTGAGAGAATATAGACATCAAAAATTAAATTAAAAAAAAAAAAAAAAAACTTTTAAAAAATTTTAGTTTTAGTTTCCTTGATGTAATTTGTGGGTGTGTGTTTTTTAATAAATAAAAAGTTGTTTTCCGTTACATAAGCGAGGCTTCCGGAGCGAAGCGACGGGTAGCCGACTAGTTGGAAATGAAAAACAAAACATCATGTCAAGCATTGCTGGGCAATGTCAGCAAAATAAGAAAATACAGTAGAACCTCGATTAACCGAAGTGGTCGGGACCGGACCTCCGTCGGTAAATCGAAAATTCCGGGTAAAAGAGAGCACTTAAAAATGGCCGTCAAAAATTATAACACTGGATTTTAAACATGTATAACTAAATGTGATGCTTTTAATTATATTGCTATAATTATAAACAGTAAATTTGTTCAATAGATGTCACACAAGTTAGAAAATGCAATGTAAATGTTTATATGACCTACGATACATACTTTACATTGGCTTAAACGGAAGTTTGCTCTGCCGTAAGCATGACTGACATCGTTTAGCCGCTCTGCCCCGAAGTTGTTCCAGTAGCTTAAGTTCTATAGAATCAGAGTAAGTCTGTTGATCCAACCACATCAGTCCTTTAGCAAAACATTTAAAAGCATCAGAGTTGCTTATTTTAGAAGTTTCACCTGCTTCAATTCTGCTCACAATTTGGAACTTCTGTTCCACTGTTAACAAAACGCGTTTTAGTTTAGTTGGCTCCATAAATGAATGTTCTACATTTCGGTAAAGTCAACGCTTCTGAGTCCGACAGAAAGTAGCCAATAGAAAGGCAGATGGTCCTGGAGACAAATGAAATTTCCGGCAAAGGGGGACATTAGAATGGAATTTCCGACAGGAGGGGGGGATCAGGGGGAGAAACTGTTGATTTACCAAAACAAAAAACTTATGAAAACCGAAGTCGGTTAAACGAGGTTACGGTTAAAAGAGTTTCGGAAAATCGAGGTTCTACTGTATATAAAGAATAAGTCTAGATTAAAATCCATAGCAACGGTGTAGGCTTATGTTATGGTTGGTACAATTAGTTTCTTCAAGTTTTAATAAAAAAACTTTCTTTAAAAATAGTTAATTTGTCTCAAACCATTCTTTAATAATGAACCTAAAGAAAATAAGCTTCAAAAGTAAAATTGAAAAGAATTTCAAATAACATTTTCGATGTTAAAATGTTTTTAAAAATTAATTTCTTAATTTCCTTGCCTCAAACAAGAATACGAAACTTCTATTATCCAATAATCTGAAGTTTTCTAAATCTACAATAATTTCTGAAGAGTTGTCTTAATTAGTAATAATTATGAAATCTTTCGAAAATCTTTTGAAAATTATTTCTGAAATTCTAAATTATTTGACTTAAGTCATTCTTTATCTTGCTTCTCTGGAAAAGAATAATTACAATTTACGAATAAATTTCATATTTAGCAGTATTAAATTACAATAGCTGTCAGCAAAATTCATACATCTTTTTATTGTAAGTAGTACTTTAGAGATAGTATCTTCAAACACAAATAAAGTTCTGGATGTTTATAAATTAAGATACTCAATAATTGGTGGCCTTATTCAAGTATTTTAGATATAAAAATTTCATAGTTCTGTCTAACTCAAAACGTTTTATCAACCACACAAATAAAAGCCGATGAACCTGAGTAAATACAACTGGTTTTAATACAATAATTAATTTACAACGACTATAGTTTCTGACACACAACGGAGTGCCTATTATCAAGTCAATACTCTTAGTTCTACTTAATATTGTATATATATCCTTTTTATTAACTCTCTGTAGAAGAAATAAGTAATCTTATATTCTAAAAGCTTTACTTTGATTTGAAAATGAAGAGTACTTACTCTTGAAGGAGATCTGTTTATCATTTCTTTAAAAACTGAAGACGATTGTGAATGCAATGAGGCATTGGCAAAGCCGCATTTGTTGAATGACATTTAGCAATCACATTGACATTCTTCCTTTTCCATCGTCACCCAAACACAAAGAGAAATTGAAGGGTTTCGGGTCACAGATAACGCCAGTCGCCGACTGACAAATGAATTTCAAAGTCTACGATGACAGACTTAGTGCTTCTTAAGAATTCACAAAGTGCTCCGAAATAAAAAAAAAATGCATTTAAAGATTGTTAGCTGCTAGATGAAGGTTTAAGCAAAAATCATTTTTACACTTTGTTTGAAACTTTTCTAATCAAAATCCAAAATAATACAAATAGGAAATAATCATGAAAAGAATTGATCTGTGACTATATGACGATGTCTGTCCCAGTTTAATGATATCACACGCCATAACCACAGTGGTAAGCGATGGTGATAGTGAATTAATTAGGAGCATATTATTTTGAAAACAACTTAGTTTTCTTCAATTGAGAATAATTTGAGTTAATTGTTTATGTCCAATAAACAAATAAACAGTTTTATTCACTTTTTTGAAAAGAAACAGAATTCTTAATTTTTAAGTGATTTAAAGACCTAAACATTTTTTAAGATATTAATGGATTGTTAATTTGGGCAACAACAGTAAACGTTTCGAGAATTATCTGCACTCAGAAAATAAACATGAGAATTCGAAAGTGAGAGGTCTCAAATGGAATATTAAGCTATTTTGAGAAAATTCGAAATGCTATCTTGTTTGTTTTTACATTCGGTGGTTTATATACTTTTATATTACTTCGGTGGTTAAAATATTTTAATTTTCATTCACCTTGGAAACTAGTAAACTCTGTATAAATCCATATATTAAGAACTTGCCATTAATTTTCATCTGATCTCTATGAAACTTGAGAGTGATGGATAAATTTGAATCATCTTACTATATAACAAGTTTCATGAAAATTGCTGCACTGGTAGTCAACTTTTTTTCGGTTTAAAGGTAGGGCTAGATTGAAGAACACAAAATTCAATTAAACACTTCTTGCTTACGCGACCGCACCTAAAAATAAAAGCACACAAAAAAATTTTTGTCATAGAAAAAAAGGCTTATGTACTCTTTGAAAACAACGCTAGTAAAAATTCGTTCAAAAAAGAAAATTAACTTTTAACTATTCCTGTAGAAAGACATAAGAAGACAATAATGGCTATGACTTGATAATATTAAAAAGATTCGATTGAAAATAGACGATTCTTGGAGAGGATATTCTGAATTTCTTGAATTCAGACTGGAGAAGACATTAACAGAAGAAACCTCTACATAGAAAGCAGGGTCAGGTAAAAATCTGGTCCTTATCAGCATTTGAGCTGTAGATAAAGTCATGACTGATTTGCACAGTTTTGATATACGTCGCTGTTCCTAGGAATATATTCTAACATAAATCTTTTTTGCGATATTTAAACGCTAATCTATAATTGCTTTTTATTTAGTTTACTTCTTTTTAATTTTAGTCATTTATAATTTAACTTAAATTATTTAAACATGAAGGAACTTAATTCATCGAAAATTAAATTCCTCTTAAAGAAAATCGCAATGTTAAAAAACCAAAAACAAAGTATTATTATGAAATCCAATATACAGTGACATTCGTTAGGCCACAAAGTCAGTTAGTAAATGTGTCAAATGAAGAGTAATATTCAGTAAATTCATTGTGATATAAAATATCGTCTTTATTTAGAAACGTCATTCATTATTTTACAAAAGCATTGATTTTTTTTGTAAAGCTGTACGCAAATTCTAAGGTAATATCTCGTTCCCGACTGGCCATAAAATATTCATTTCTTTCATCTCAATTCCGATTCGCTTGGTAAATAGCACTGCTTCCTGACCTCCTGTTGTTTTGCTAAATGAAACTCCACATCATATTGGTTTTTAAATCTCTTTTGCCTCAAGCTAAACACTGAAAATTTAATCCGGTATATGTCTACAATATCGAAAAAAATATCCCTATAGGCCTGAATGTTAGCTTCGGATAGAGAGCTTTAAAGATTTTTAATCTACATCAAAATTATCAATCAATCTCTTTGAATGTTTGCTTTGTTGCGCAAACGTTGAACTAATCAAATACGTATACAGTAAATATGAAAGTTTTTTAGATAAAAATAGCAATCGTAATTGTTTTCATTATTAAAAACCAACTCTCTCTTTTTAAATATTGCTGCAATAAAATTTGATGATTAACGAATAAGTTGGTTGGTTGGTTGGTGTTTTATGGCGCAAAAGCAGCTGCGGCTAAGCTGCGCCAATAACGAATAAGTACTAATGATATTACAGTAGAACCCCGATTATCCGAGTTAATGTGGACCAAGCCTAACTCGGATAACCGAAAAACTCGGTTAAAGCGAAAATTGTAAATAAAATAAATCATATAGGTTTAAATGTATATTTTAACAAATACAAAAGTTATATAGATACACTACGTACAATTCATATTGAAAGAGTTCTTTTACTTAAACCTTACCTTTTACTTTTCTGCACACCATTTTTCTAATTCGTTTCTCTTCCTTTTCCAGTCTCCAACAATAACAGCTCCGACACCGAGATCTTCCGCTACTTTCTTTATTGATTCACCATTATCTATTCTTTGGATTGCTTCTAATTTTGTTTCTATAGAAACAACAACTCGCTTTCTTTTATTGCTACTCGTTTCAGTAGAATTGACTGAATGTACCACCGTACTTTTCAGATACACTGGACAATGTGACCAATCGAAACCATTCCCCGAGTCCAGGGAGGTGATCAGTCGAAACCATTTCGCGATTCTAGGGAGGGAATCATGTTACCAGCCAAACCATTTCCCGATTCCAGGGAGGTGATCAGTCGAAACCATTTCGCGATTCCAGGGAGGGAATCATGTGATCAGTCGAAACCATTTCCCGATTCCAGGAATGGGGTCATATGACTATACGAACAAAGATTAATTACGACCAATATTCTGCGAATTCTCTTTCGTTTTCCTGAGTGTTTGTGAGATCAAATTCAGAATTTTTATCGGTAGCTTTAAAAATGGAAAATATAGAACCAAAAAAAAAAAAAAAAATCCTAGAAGTAGCTCGGTTAAAGCGGAAACTCGGATAATCGGGGTTCTACTGTAGTAGTTTTTAAAAAAAAATTTAATTAACATAAATTACAAATATTATCCATTAAATCAAAAAAGATTTTCGTTTGAGCTAGTTTGTTTGCTTATTACCTTTGGAGTGCTTTGAACACTGTATAGAAATTGAGCTAATATTAAGTAGTGCTTAATATTATCAAGGGTATCAAGTCCTGCTTAATTTCTTAGCTTATTAGGAGAAGAGGAGGCAAATGAAAACGATAGCAAGAAGCCCCATCAGGGACTTTATCAAAATTATTTAATAAGTCCCAGTTACCAAATAGTAAAACGCTTGACTGTGGGTGGGAGGAATCTGGTTCAAGCAGAGATCGGGGATTTTTCTACGCTGAATTCTCCTCCAGGTGGATCGTAGGTTCCATCCAGGCCTTTGAAGTATGAGTACGGGTTTCTTTCGCGGGGAATAAAGGCGTTTCCGATCTCAAGTCAGTCTCATTGGTCACGTAACTTCCGGAACTTTATCTCCCATGTTCCCAAGACCACGGAGTGGGATACTTAGGTTAGTAATTGCTTTTAGATCTCACATCTTAATCGCTGTTGTCAATTAACTTATTAAAGCAATATGGTAATAGAAAAAAAAAAGAAAAAGCTTACTCAATTTGGAAGTTATTTATAGAAAACTATTTGCGATTAAACCATAGACCAATTTTTATTTAAGTTTACTTTATTATCATATTAAGGAATGCAGTTCATATTCCTATAAGAGGTAAGTCAAGAAAGGTGAAATAGGAATAATAATAACTATCGTAGTAAATATCAGTCTAATTGCATCTATCATAACTGTTAATAGCAACTGAATAAAGGAAAGGATTAGTATGAATGCTAGGCGTGCTGGCTCAACTTTCATTATCAAATGTAATTTATATTGATTTTAACAGTGGTAGTGAGATGTTGATATACAGAGGAATTTTGCTGTGAAACTATATCTAAAATTGTATCTAGCTACGAGGAGAGATACTGTTTAGAAAGGAGAAAAGTTTAATTTACGTGTTCTAATTTTTAACGCAAAAAATAAAGCATAGACGACGAGAAACATTCTAAAGCAATTGCTTGATGTCTTTGACAGTGGTTCTTTTTACAAATTGTTGTTTTTCAGTATCTCCGATAAAGCAGTACTATAATAAGCAATACTACATACTAAATATAACTATATTAAAGATCAAGTCTCTTGAGTTGGAACCTAATGATAAATAAGGTTTTTACTAAAATAAATAAAGAAAAAAAATGCTTCAATAAATCAAAGTTTATTCAAGAATATTTAACACTTATCTATGAATTTAATTCTTTGATTAATTTGCATAATAATTAAGACAGTTTCCTATCTTGCAACGAAAATCTCTTGATTTCCCATCGACCTAATCACTAAAGCAATTCCGAAAACTGGAGATTTAGAAAGTATTATTTCAAAATCAATTATTTTGGCATAAACTAAATTTCAAAGTTTTAAATATTTTGTTTTTAATGAATTTGACCTGTAGTTCAGTGGGTAACAAAAATGTCTAGTTTAATAAACCTACGAAATAGAAATGAAAAAAGGAGTAGTAAGTAATTGTGAAAATTTTTATATCAATGTACTGTATAAAGCTAAGAAATAATATATTCTAAGTGTTTCTTAGGGCTTGTCTCATCTAGTGTTTCAAATTCCATCCCATTATACAAAAGATTATTTTGTATCATTATCATTTTTATCATTTTTTTTTTTAATGAATAATACTTTTTAAGCAGAAATTGTAAAATAAATTAAGATTCTCAGCCTATTTACCTCGAAAATATCACAAGAGAAAGATGAAAAACCAAATAACTTATTTTCAATTGATCAAAAAATGGCAAAGGCATTTTTCAAAAAGGATTTTAAACTGAAGTTTGGTGCTCTTCGAAATTCTAACGTTTTAAGCATTCCTAGGGAAAAAAAGTTAAAAAATTCTAATAAAAAACAAATTTAACGTGCAGAAAAATTATTAAGAAATGAAAAACCAAAGACTGCCCATAAATAAACAAATGTCGCCTTTGAATTCATCATCAGAGGGAATAGGGAACGGCCGTTTCATCGTTTTGGGGGCTTATCAGCCCGATTGACTCTTCCTTGATGATAAACCCACAACGGGGTGAAAGGATATGGAAATCACCTTAGCTCCCGAAAGTGACTCCCGAACAAAATACAAAACAATAAAAAATAAGTGCTGAAATACACACGAAAAACCTTTGACCTAACAATCATTAGGATCAAGAGATCCTTTTAATTATAAAGAAAAAAACAAACAAAGAAGGCATAATAATATTAAGAACAAATTTAACATGCAGA
>JAFIDM010009631.1:166091988-166115967 GCA_023159025.1 Thereuonema tuberculata | reverse complement strand
TTTTTTTTTTTTTTTAGAAAAATGTTTTTTCTTTTTAATAACAGAATAGATGAGAAATTAAAACTAAATTCCACCAATTGCAAAAGTAATTAATAAATCACGGTTAAACATCTTTAATTTTTTATTATTTTAGTAAGTGGCCTTTTTTTATTTTATTTTTTTCTATTTGAGAGTTCTATTCGGTGATTACTATCACCCGAGAGTTTGAAGAGATGAAATGTATGCGAACACGGAAATATTATAACAATTGAGATGAGGAATTTTAATGAACATTATTAATAATATTAAAAATAATGGCATCTTTTAAAAAAATTTAAAGGGCATTAAATATATTGTCAAGAGAAAAAGGAGTTTTAGTTTGAACATTCTTATTTTTTAATGTTTTTCATTACTGCTGCAGGAATTGAAGTAGACTTCTATATTGCGATGTAAGAGAATGATTTTATATCCTTAATAAACAGCCAGTATAATTTTTGATTAAACAAGGAAATCGTGCCTTCGAATGAATAATAAAAAACTACGATGTAAAGAATGAATAAAAATCAAAAGATGATTCCGAATTAATTCGCTTTAACAACAGATTCTTCTAATTAAATTTGAAGAAGAATGTAAAAAGAGTCTTAAAAACTTAGTCAATAGCAGTTAGTTCTAAGGCAACCCTGCGCAATTGTGTTTACTCTTTATACACATGAAAAGTCGTCGGTAGACCTTTTCAAGCTTTCTACGTCTAATATTACTTCCCATTGCCTGCCTATAATGAGAGTAATTTATTTCAATCCTACGCACTTGCAAAAGATTGTGTCTAAGAAAGCAGGTTTCCATGGTAACAGCCTCCCCTTGTAGCTAAGCGCACGGCTTTATTGAATGTTCATTCAAGTGCAATTTCTAAACGTAGCTAAGATACAAATAGAACAAACCATTTAGTGAAATTTCGAGCAATTGTTACATGGGAAATTCCACATTGTTTCAGTTTTACGTCATAGATTAAACACATGTTTTTAAATGCTTTCAAAAAATAATAGTACGGATTAAAAATAACTTATAATTTATAAAATTAGAAAAATTATAAATTATTTTCTCTTTATCGCAGTAAAGAAAATGTGAACTTACAATGTAATGTTTAATGTGATGGGACTTAATAATGTGAATTTACGTATCTTTAAGAAATGTAAAATGAAATTTTACACTTAGTAAAATTAAATTATTTTTAATTTTTATGAAAAGAATTATTAAACGGAAGCTCAAAAAACTGAGCAAATAATCGAGTTACCAGATAAATTTAGACTTCAAAAGTTTTTTCGATTTCGAATTATGCAAATTAATTTTTTTTGTTGAAATTCTTTCAAATTTCTATTCACCTGTATTTATCTCTGTTGGTGCTTATATTAAAATATTTTTTAATTAACAACTAATTTTGATAAATGTTCACTGTTATTTATTATAATTGTAACCTTTTATTTTCCTTTTTCTTTTTAAATTATTTCTTTTAATTATTTTTTTAAGTTTCCATAAAACTTATAAAATTACATATTAAAATACATTTTAGATAAAAAAAATGACTAAATGAACAGGCGAACATATTTTTTCTTTGTTTCTTTGTGAGAATCCATTACATAAGGTTTCCGTTGTAGGTTATATGAGGATGGACAGCTCCGATATCCACTAATTTCCACTCGAAATGCTGCTCGTAATTGACATGTCGACCTCCGTTGAATGGCGACTCCAATCATTCGACTACGACCTCAATATTGCCACAACACCTCCAAGATTGGTAGTGTCAGGTCGCAACAAGCAATTGTGAGGGCAATTTATCGTTTAAAGAGCACCCTTTTTTTATGAGGTTGGCTAGCACTAACCCTGGAGCGGATCAAATGGATGGGAGATGTTTGGAATTGCCATTTTCAAAGGCAATCCTCACTTTTCCTCTAGTAAGTGCTATAGATACATTATTGAATTCTTTCTTTACTAGAGTAGGCAGTATAAAGAAGGCTGTGGTTTTAGACCTGTTCACTTGAAAACAAACAATGAAGATACTTTTTGTAGCATTTATATTTATTGCATATGATAAAATAAATCATTCCATTACACAAAACAGAGAAAACAAAAAGTGTACAATCAGGTTTCTATTTAGCAAAAAAATTCTTTCCATTTAACAAGACCAAAAAGTATAAGGAGTCACAAGAAATAAATTAATAAACTAATCATAAACAATTAAAATCAATATCTAGAAGACCTGTTGCTTATTTCTTAAGACCTTTTATTCCGGGAAAGTCCAAGTAATCCAATGCAAATCTTGAACAGTTGAAAGAATTCTAGATTTGTCTCGCTATGGAATTAGCTGTCTCTTCGATGGTTGGCTATGTATATACCTATGTCTTTGGATTCTAGGTACAAGATAGACTTTAAAACAATATTACAATAAAAAATTATTGTTGATGATTTATAATTTCATAAACGTTTTATTTTTTTTTACGAAGTTATTTTACTTTTCTATTTTAAACTTCAAAAAAGTTGTTTAACGAATTTTTTTTAATTAATTTTGTTATAAGGATTTTTTTTTATAAAGATTAGAATTTTTTTTTTAGTTTTGAACGGAATTTTGAATGAAATCTTTTAATAAAGTCTTTACATTTCAAATCAAATTAAAAAATTCGAAATTAAATTTATAATACTTACGAAAAAAATCAATATAATTAATATTAATAAGATACTATCTTAAATGATGTGTATTTCTTTTTTTTGTAATTCTTCAAATCAACTTACAAAAAATTTTTTTAGAAATGATTCTCCTTCGTTTTCTTCAATTACTTCTTGGTCCAGTCGAAAGTGAAATTATTCATTAACTTTCGATCACAATCGAAACAAAGTGGCTCGAGGTAAGTCATTGTATTTAAAATTTCCAATGTAGTTTTCAACTGGAGCGGAAAATTGCAATTTAGGAAACTAAAATAGAAAAAAAAGCAAAATAGTCAATTGAAATGTAGCTACTAAAAAAGTTTCAACAGAAAATATTACGACTTGTTCGTAAATTTGTTTTAATTTATTAAAATAACTTTGTAACAATCTTTTTATATAGACTTGCTCTGTGTGCTTGTGCCATCTTTCAGTAGAAGCAAAATGAAAAACTTTGAAATTTTAATTCACATTAGCTATCAATTTAAAAATAGTTAAAATTGAACGTTCGGTATATTCCCAGAACAATTAAAGACAGCATAATTGAATGATAGATGAAAGTATGTTGAATTATATTAATATTATAAACATATTAATTGTTTCGATTAAATTAAGAAAACATGTTCTTTGTAATATCACGAATAATCTCGTTCTGATGACTCGTGACCAAAACTGCTTAAAATTCTGACATGTTGATTCACTCCTCATCCCATGGCACAAGCATTCTCCGGCAAATCGTTGTAAATCAAGTTTAGATGCTTAGAATACAGATCATCAAGGGCTTCGAAGACTTTGAAAATTGTCCCAGCGGGTGCTCTCTCTGTTCTGTGATTTAAATCACAATATAATTTTCATTAAAGAGGATTTTAGAAAGATGAAGTTCTGCTATTTGGAATACCGGTATTTGAATTCTAGAAAAGCCTAAAATACTTTACGTAACAATAAGTTTAGTCTTAAATGGATCATCTTTCTTACGTTTGATTAGTTTTAAGGCATTTTATGTTATTTGATGTTACATGAGAACATATTTTATGAAGAATGGTAATGATATTAAAGTGATTACAAATTAAGAAAACAATAAGAAAAAAGAAAATGTTAGGAAAGCAACGATTTTTAATCCTTTGTTTTGGGAATCGCTTCAAATTACATATCGACCAGTTCAATGCTTAGAAGAGCTAGCAGAGAAAAGCTCTATTTCTTTTATCTAAATTAAACAACAGACAAATAAATAAACAGCAAAATTCAGAATTACGAAGTTGAATTGTATCAGTTCTTGATCAATGAGCTTAGTATATGAATCAAGAATCCTTAAGGAAGACAATGTATTTACAATCAGTGAATAATAACAGTCAAATTTATCTGATAAAGCTGATAAAATGAAATCAAAACATTTCAACACAAATGAAGAGTAATCATTTACGTAAACATCGAATAGTTTAAAAATAAACAACAATCCTTTGAAAATAACCAAATAAACAACATCAGTATTTACAAAATAAATTATACAATGAATGTAATAAATATACGTTGCTGTTATTAATTAAATAAAGAATAAAACATTAATATTTAATTATAATTACCTACTGAAATTTATTAAAAAAATATTAGAATTTTAAGAATCAGAAAAAAAAATTTACTTTTTAAATTGATGAAATTGATACCTTTTTTTTTTGAAATAACAGTTTAAATTTCCAAAAATGTCTTGATGAAACTAAATATAAAATTTATTTCACTATTTTTGGAATTTTTAATATTATAATTATGAATTTTGTATTTAACTATTGTGTAATTCAAGCAGTTATAATCGAACAGTTTCGAAGTTCTGTAGTAATGATTATCAAAAGACTTTATTGCAACAAAATTTAGTTTGTTTACTAGAACAATTTTAATAATTATCTTAGCAAAACGAAGAAGATATTTGAAGATATGTCCAGGCTTTTTTTTTTTTTTTTTGCATTGTTGTGTTTTTAATATTCTTGAAGCTTAGAATAAAATTTTTATTCGAATTTCTCCAAGAATTTTCATCACTCAATTTACCAACATAAATTTTAATCAAAACAATGTTATCCAATATACCAAATGGAATATGGCTTAATTTTGATGTTTTTTTTTTCAATTCTTTGATTTTTTCCCCATCCTGTTTTTTTTTATTATTACTTGGGGTGAATGTGGGTGGCAGGAAGCCAAGCACTGCGACCTCAAAGATCTCCCCCATCCAGTGGCGTAGCAACGCCTTGGGGGGCCCGGGGCGAGAGTTCCATTATTAAGCAATAACCAAAAAAGAAGGAAATTTTTCTTAGGTGGGGCCCCTAAGCTGGCTGCAAAACACAACCAAAAAAAAAAAAAAACGGGAATTTCCTATTTAACAACCTAGGCTGGCTGGTGGGGCCCCTCCTAGGCGGGGGCCCGGGGCGGACCGCCCCCCCTTGCTACGCCACTGCCCCCATCCTGTTAGTATAAGGATATTCATAATATCATTGAAAACAACGGTAGATCACAAATTAATATAGAAACTAAAGCCCATCGGAAAAGTTTACAATCTGTGCTATTTTTGACACTTATCTTTTAAACAGAAGAAAGACAAGAGTTTCTAAGTAAAAGGAGTGATATAAAGAAGTTGGCCTGGCCATATAACTGGAAATGAAATCCAAAGCCTTTGAAACGTCCATTTGCTTTGTATCGACCATCAAACAAACGACAGGTTTGCTTTTTGGTGCTGACTGTCACTAAATGGAATTGCTTTTATTTTTATTCTAGGCCTTTTGGTTTCTTTCAACTGGAATATTCTGTAGATATTATCAGAGATTTTAAAATATCTTAACAATAATTCAAATGACATCGAACTTCATAGAGAGAATTAAAGAATTGCTCTTTTTATACTTATTAAAGAGTTTGGGAAAAATGAAAATTTAATTTGAATTAATTTATGATTTTCTTAACGAGAATGAAACAAGTGAATATAATTTTGTGCTAAAGCATAAATTTAAGGGTGACCCGTAATAATAAAAAATTCAAAAATAATAATAAAAAAGAAGTACATTAACGTAAGGAAAAATAAAAAAAAAGTTAGGAAAAAAAAAAAAAAATTAGGAAAATAAGAAAAAAAAAGGAAAACCACGCCAACATTGAGAAAAAAAGAGACTAAACGGAAAAAAAAGTAGATATACGGATTCTAACCGACAACCTTCAGTAAATGAGTCCGAGACCTTAAGCATCAAGCTATAGCTAATAATGAAATGAAATGGTTGCATTTCTAACATTTAAGCAAAAAGCGGAAATCCAATAAAAACAATGCCAAATATCTCGAATATGGGGAGGCGTTGGCCCCTGAAAATACCCTATTCCTATGTTGTTTGGGCCTGAACATAATGGTGAAGTCCTTTTGTCGATCCGACCTTCCGTTCGAGAGTTGACGGACAGACATGGACAAGGACAAACGCAATAGCTACCGATTTCGTCGGTATCACAATAACTCCCACATGGGTCGCTAATGAAGTCACAGAAAGGTTGAATAGTTTATGCCTTTACTAATTAGATTATGATATTCTTGTATTCAACAATATATTTCGTAAAATAAAAATGAAATAAACAAAGGATATGCTAATAAATTCTAGTAAATAATACTGTGAAAACTCGATTAACCGTCACTCTGTTATCCGTCAGCGTTCGCAAAACCTATTTACGGGAATTTTAGGGGACATTTCCGCGAAAAAAGCTCGAGCCTCGAAGAAACAGAAGAAGATGACTGATTACAGCTTTAAGATATAAACCTTATTCTCTACTACTGTTTTATGTTCTCTACTACTATTATTATTATTATTATTATTTGTTTGGTGTTTGACGATATCTATTTGTTACCGATAGATTTTTCTTTGTATTAATTTATTGTTTGCCTTTCGTACCAAACCAGCATTGAAATTTCGTTACTGTACATGTTTATTGCGAAATTTCTGTTATCCGTCTATTCGGATAACCGTTACAGTCCCGGTCCCGAAGGTGACGGTTAATCGAGTTTTCACTGTATTTACGAAGAAAATATTATCTTGTGAAACTATTTATATTATTAAACTCTTATTTAATGAGACTTACTTAATATATAAATCAATATATATTCTCTTTAGTCCTTCAATCTCTAACCTCTTTACTTTTTTCCTAATCATACAAGATTAAGAAACAAAAGTTATTTTTACAAGGGTAAAATTTAAGCTTTGTAATAAAATAGGAGGTAAAATACAAAAAAAAAAAAAAAAAAAAAAAAAGAAAAAAAACAGGAGTTTTCGCGGAAGAAAAAACAGTTTGGAATTCAATTTCAAATGGATGAATCTATTATCAAGTTTTCTGCTCAAGAAATCACTGATGATAAAAGGGAGACGGACATTCTCCTGTAGGAATTGGAGGATCTCGTGGGAGAAGTGCCTATCACTTGACTCCCTCCGTTCTTCTGAGAGAAAATGGGATAAAAGGCCGACTGCAGCTACGAGAAGCCATTTCCTTTATCATCCCGTGAAGAAGAAAAAAAAAAAAAGATAAGAGAAAAAAAAAAGAAGAGAGAAGTGGGTTTCGCCTATATCTCTTTCCATTCAAATTTGACTTTTCTGTCAGAGGAAAAAAAAACTCGTTTAAGTGGGAAGAAGAATGAGCAAGAAGCTATGTTGTTTACTTTAACACTACACGGATTCACATTTTGAAATTCCAAATGGCTTAAATATAAAGACAAATTATCTGAGGCTAGGTTTAAGTTGATCTTTTATTCTTAGTGACTATCCATCTCCCTAAGCAATGAAAGATACAATGATTCAGTTGTGAAATGACCGTTCTAAATTGAGAACACTTAGTTGGGAAAATAACATGATCTGTATTTCCCAATTTACGATTGCCAGAGTCATATTGATTAGTTCAGAAACGAATAAACAAAGCGATTGGAATGACGGATATTGGATTCGATCAGAAACTTGAATTCAAATGGCCATCTTTACTTGCTTTTACAATTTGATTCGAAACCAATTTCATTTCCATTGAAATAGATTTGAAGAACTAAGCAATGCAATTGCATACTTTGTTTCGTCTACATTTTGTTACGGATTTTGAAAAGAAAAAGCTCAGGTACCCATCTCTTCTTTTAAAAATCATTTCAATTTTACTTTATTATATTTTAATTCTTCAATTTCTTCCTAATACAGTGTGGATCATTTTAATTTAGGTTGTTTTTGAGATACAGGAGGTTCGCGGGTTACGGACGACCTGACTTACGGTTCCCCTTAAGGATAATTTATAATTAAATAATTAAATTAATAACTCGGGAAGTAGTTTCTTCCGCGCATGTACAACAACCCCCCCTATCTTCTATCTTAACTTTTTGTAGGAGTTTGTTTTTATGTTCTGTTTTTTGAATTAAAAAAAAAACACAATAGTTTCTGTAACTTATTATTACAGTACAGGGGTATTATTATTATTATTATGTTTGTATGTTTCAAACCTTGGGTTTCCCCAGCAAAAACAATATGGCGGGTCAAGGACCAAAGCACATACTGCCAAGTGTAAAGATGTGTGCAAGAATGATTAGGGATGCGTGCTTGTGTCCATAAATTTCCTAACTATGCGTGTAGTGTTGAGTACCACAGCCTTCTGCAGTTGTGCATAAGTGTTTTTGTGAAGTCCTAGTGTGCTGAGACTGTGGTGCAATGTGTGAGGCACCAGACCAGTGGCAGACAGAACGATGGGTACAACACGTACTCGATCCTGCCTCCACTGCTTCTGGAGCTCGTGTGCTAGATCAGTGTATTTACTGATCTTGTCTGCGTGAGTTTTCTGCATGTTCTTGCTGATAGGCACTGCAATATCAATTAGATAGGTCTGTTTGTTGACCTTATCAACAAGTGTGATGTCTGGTCTGTTGTGATGTATGGTTTTGTCTGTGTGAATGGGGCGGTCCCAGTATAGTTTATATGAGGGTGATTCTAATACGCTTTGTGGTATGTACTTGTAGTACGGGACCGTGCTCTTAATCAGTGAATGTTTGTGTGCTAGTTGTTGATGAACGATCGATGCTACCTGATTGTGTCGGTGGAGGTAGTCTGTTTGAGAGAGAAGGGGACAGCCTGATATTACGTGGTCGATCGTCTCATGCGTAGTGTGGCATTTCCTGCATTTGTCGTCATGTGTGTTTGTATCGTGTAGAATGTGTTTCTTGTAGTTGCGTGTGGAGATGACTTGGTCCTGTATTGCGATCATGAACCCTTCGGTCTCCCCAAACAGCTCACCACTCGTCAGCCATCTGTTCGACGCTTCCATGTCGACATGAGGCTGGCTGAGTTCGTGATGATGTCTGCCATGGATTTCCTTACGAGCCCATGATTCACGCAGCTGCTGAGTGTGGGTGTCAGGGGTGGTGAGTGTTGGAGAAGAGTTTTCGAGGTTCAGGGGTGTGAGGTGTGTGTCAGCCTTGACAATGGCTGAGTGAAGTGAGGAGTCTTCTGCTCTTTGGTGGAAATGTTCCCTAAGTGTATGTACTTGTTTTTCGTGTAGGGTGATGAGGTTAATGAGTCCTCGGCCTCCCTCCTTGCGGGGAAGAGTCATTCTTTCCGTAGCGGACTTGGGGTGGTGCATGTTGTGTTTCGTGAATGTAGTGCGTGTTGCGCGTTGTAGTGCTTCGAGTTCGGTGTTTGTCCATGGAATTATGCCGAACGAATATGTTAGTGTGGGAACGGCAAAAGTGTTGATAGCTTTAATTTTATTTCTGGCGTTGAGTTGTGTTTTGAGGATTTTGTGAACTCGAGCAAGGTATGTGTTCTTCAGTGCATTTTTGATGTTTGCGTTGTCAATGACGCGCGCTTGCTGGAAGCCCAGGTACTTGTAGGTCTCTCCCTGTTCCATGGATTGGATGGCCAAACCATGGTCCAGTTCAAAACCCTCCAAATTCGAAGTCTTCCCACGTATTATGTGTAACTTGCGGCATTTGTCAATTCCAAATTCCATCCCAATGTCTTTGGTGAACTGTGTGGTGGCTTGTAGTAAATTAGTAAGTTGTGCATTGTTTGTGGCATAGAGTTTAATGTCATCCATGTAGAGTAAGTGTGTGATTTTATATGGTGTCACAGTGCCTGTGGTAAGCCTATAACCGTCTTTTGTGTTATCTAGTATATGGCTCAGTGGATTCAAGGCGAGGCAGAACCAAAGAGGACTCAAGGAGTCTCCCTGGAAAATACCTCTCCTTATGGGAATGGGATCTGTAGTGATGGAGGTGTTAGAGGTGCGTAGGTGTAATGTTGTGTTCCAACTCTTCATCGTGGCAGCTAAGAATGCCGTGATCTTGGGGTGTATTTTGTAGATATGAAGAGCGTGTAGGAGCCAGGAATGAGGGACAGAATCAAATGCCTTCTTGTAATCGATGTATGCGATATGTAAGCTCCTATTCTTCGCGCGTGCCTGGCGCAGGATTACAGAGTCAATAAGGAGTTGCTCCTTACAACCCTGGGAATTCCTGCGACAGCCCTTCTGCTGTTCGGAAAGAATGTTATATGTCTCGATGTGTGTGTAGATCTTGTCTGCGAGGCAGGAGGTGAGGAGTTTGTAAAGTGTGGGGAGGCAAGTGATTGGGCGATAGTTTGCAGGTTGCGCTGTTTCAGTGTTCTTGCTCTGTAGGTATGTGACACCCTGTGTGAGGAAACGAGGCATATGTTCTGGGTGTTGGATTATGTCAGTGAGTGTAAGCGCTAGTTTTCCATGCAGGGACGTGAACCTCTTGATCCAGAAGTTCTGGACTCCGTCTGCACCAGGAGCCTTCCAGTTGTGTGCATGTTTTAGTGCTGTCTGTATGTCTGCGAGAGTAATCTCATGGAAGGACATGCAGGGTAAGTGTTCAGTGAGTTGCTGTTCCTCTGTTATCCATGGTGCTTTATCATTGTGGGGGATAGGGTTTGACCACAGAGACGACCAGTATTCATGTAAAGCCTCGCTGTTGGGAGTGTTTGTGTTAGTTGCAGTAGAGGAAGATGTAAGGGATCTGTAGAATTTTTTCTCATTGTATTGGAAAGTCTTGTTCTGTTGTTTGCGCAGAGTGCACTGTTTGTATCTCTGTAATCTTTTTGCAAGTGCACTGAGTTTTTGTTTTAGTGTGTCGAGATGTTCCTGAACCTGGTTATGATGATTTGAATGTGAAGGGCGAGTATTTATGTACTTGAATATCTTTCTAACCTGGGACATAAGTTTCTTTGTTTTGTTTCCTGCACAGTATTGTGTGAGCCTGGCTATGTCTCCTCTAAGGTCGCTGATGCGGCCCTCAAGGCGACGTCTCCAAGGGGGGATGTATTCTTGTGTCCGTGCAGTGGGAGGTATGTTGTGTTGTTTGATTCCAAGTGCCCGAATGGTTCCCTGTGCAGCACAGTAGAGTGTTGTATGTATGTCTTCTAATGTTTGGATGTTATCAAGGTGTTGTGGGATAGTGTGTGTGTTGAGATGGTATATGACTGTGGCGAGTTGTTTTGATGTGTGTACTTTGGGGAGTGGCGGCCTGAGTGTGGGGTCTGTGCCTGTGTATTGTGCAAGTGCAGTGTTGAAATGATCATGAGCTGCACGTAATATTTCATTAGTTGTATTGTTGGGGTATGTGTACTGAGGGGTAGAGATTGTTTCTGTGTTTTCCATAATGGTGTCTTCTGGTGGGGTGTGGTTTGGTGTCCTGTGGTTGGATTCAGCGACTTCTTCTTTAATTTGTGCAAGTATGCATGGGAGAATAAGATTGTTTACTACAATTGAACGTCGCTGATCCGCTACCCGCTGTTCGCTAAGCCCTAACGATGGATAGCGTGTGGTGAAAGCTTGGTGTAGTGCCTGTCTGTATCCTGTTAGTTGAGTACCTAACTTTGTAACAGTGAAGAAGTCGCGCATAAGATCCTGGTTCATCTGTGGTGACCATCGGATGCGCTGGCGTGGTTTCCCAGTCTTTGTGGTCGCCTGCTCTGACACAGACGAAACACTTCCGACTGTTCGGGCTGGATGGTGTTGCCCGGGCATTGTGGTAGCCATACTACAGGATGGGATGCCACTTTCTCCACCACCACCTGCGGGAGACTGTAGTATATTTTTCGAACGGAGGCCTCTGCCTAACCCCCGAACGCGGGTGACTTTATCCTGCGCCACACCCGATGCAGCATGATCTATATTAGAACGTGTTCTCATCATAAATGGTTGGACCCTTTAGCCTACCCTAAAGCTAGTGTAGTTCCCGCCCCCACCGCGAGGAGGTAGGGTCCATGGGGGCTTATTATTATTATTATTATTATTATTATTATTATTATTATTATTATTATTGCCATATATCCGCTGTTCATTAGGAATTCAAGTTACGTACAGTACATATCCGACCTAAAGACGTTCTCAGGAACTTATCTCGACCGTGACCCGGGGATCACCTGTAGGGGAGATCCGTGTATTATGGATCCCCTAAGCAAGAATGCTCATAAACCTTAAATTATTAACGTAAAAAGATTTAATTTGTTGGCTGCTCATAACAATTGTATAGCTACATGGTTCAAATGTGGTAAAGTACTCTGGTAACTATTAATAATTGCAGGAAATATTTTTTTTTATTTTCGTGTCGGTGATCCATATTACACATACTTTCGTGTAATATGGACCGAGTAAACCAAAAACAAAACATAACAAGAAATTAATTAAAATAATTTTTACAAACAAGCTTTCATTATAATGCACTAAACAGTAGTCATACTGTAGGCATGTGAAGTTTCACGATTTTATTTGGATTGGTTTATGAGATATGGTGATTTTAAAATTTGCCCCTCTTTACCCCCTTATGGGTCGAATTTTGAAAAATTTAAATCATAAAAATTGTACGACTTGAATTTCATTAAGCAAGCCCTAATTTTTGCTTTTCGTTTAATATATTAAATAAAACAAGCTTCAGGCTCATAGTAATATTCTTAGCAACCAGTGGTCCATATTATACAATAGCGCACGGTTCATATTACACGCATGTACGGAGCAACGTTGTTCCAATCACATATCGCTAAGCAAAATGGCGCGCATAAAACACATATCTGGACATGAAAATTATATTGCAATTACCTAACAGCAGAAAGTAATTCATTCATTCTAACATATCTGTTACATCCATGATCATATAAAACGGAAAACACAATTTAATACTCGTCCAAATGAAGGCACACATGTAAAAGTCAACTCCTGCTTTGGATAACAATAATATTCACTAAAGGCAATATTATATTTCTGCCTACTAGGGGTGAACAGATAAATTTCAACATGGTCCGTATTACACGATGGTCCATAATACACAGATCTCCCCTATATATATTTAATCGTCCAAAGTTTGATTTTCCTTTTATATCAGTTATTGATTGTATAATATTACTTTTCAAATAAAAGATTCAAGATAAAAATTAACAAGGAGATACTCTTTTCCTTCCCTCCTCCATCGCGAAAAATTTCAATTTAGTACTTTTCAGACATCTATGTAACTATATGTTTTCCTTATTATTATGTTTTCCTTATGATTTCAAAAGTAGATGTTCAATTAAGTGGGTTTCAAGTGATTTACGAAAAAGGACATTTCTTGGTGAATGGACTCAAAATATAGTTTGATCTCAGAACTGAAGTATTGAACTGATTGAGGCTATCAAAATATAAATTGAGGATTAAACGGACGTATAATGGTTTTGTAATTTGATGCCATTCCAATGCACACAAACAATCCCTGAAAGATTAAGTGTAGGGAGCTAAATAGATATTTTCCTCTATTGGTGCGACCAGGACCGTCGCGTGGGCGGGGCGACCGGGGCGATCGCCCTGGGCGCCGCGGCCAGGGGGGCGCCAATAAAACAACAAAATTTGGAGATTCCTTTTTTTTTTGGTTGTTAAATTGAGATTCCGTTTTTTTTTTTTGGTTGTCGGTTTTCGGGGTGGGGGGGGGGGCACAAATAACAAGTGCCTACGGGCCCGGGGGGGGATTGAGCTTGGAGGGGGGGGGCGCCTGACGAAATCTTGCCCCGGGCGCCAACAAACCACGCGACGGCCCTGGGTGCGACATAGTTATGGATTCAGTGATCAATTACGACCTGTTGAGATCGACGACTTGCCTGGCTTTAAACCTCGGGAAAGAAAGCCAATTCCCATTTTTCAGAGAGCTGGGTGGCCGTCTGGAGGAGAAATAACCTAGACCTCTACCGGGGTGTTTTATTTTTAAAAGCAGTATTCTAAATTGTAGTGGAAAATATGAAAGAACTAAACAACTATTTGCAGTACGAAAAAATATGGAACCTCTAAAATCTGAACTAAAAACAAGAAATATCAATAAAAGTAAAATAAAGAAATTCATGTGCTAGCCTCCACCAGACTCAATGAATTATCTATGAGCATTAACTAAACAAAAAAAAAAGCCTAAAAATATATAAACACATTAAAAGTTCAGACCCAGTTGTTTACCAGTGACATCTCAAAACAACTGTTCCATGGTAAACTCATCTTTACCGTGAAACAGCTGTTTTGAGATATCACTCGTAAACACAGGATCTGAACTTTTAATGTGTTTAACTAAATAACTATATTTACTTATTCAACGACATCTTTCTATTGCAATTGTGACTTGAAAACTCAATATAAAATGAATCTTAAATAAAAGTATAATAAATGAATCTGATTATGCTACTAACAGTTTAAGATGAGTTCTTATTTTGAATCATAATTTTATTTTTAATATTATTATAAAATAATTCGTCAACATATTAAACGAAAGTTTTAAAATTATAAACAGATTAACAGTAAAAATCATAAACAAAGACAGACTGACTTATGAGTCTAACTTTCAATAAAAAAAAGTTGACTAAAGAGACAAATGGTCAATTAAAAAACTTTTCATTAAATAAATTTTATCACTTGGATATTAATATATTATAATACAGTTAAAATTATTGAGTTTCATAACAATTATATCACTTAGATAAACAGGTTGTGACAGGTTCTTTATGAAGACATCGATTTTTGTTTTGCTTAAAATATTAACGTTTATTTTACGTTATTACCAATAAGAAATAAGTAGAATAAAACGCTACCCCTTATACTTATGTCGGTAATTAATTTACTCTATTCCCAGGCCATCTTGCAATTAAATAATACATGTTAAAATTCGTAAAACAATGATAGCTACAGAGAATCATATTACAGAGAATCCAATAATAGCTACAGAGAAGCCTATTAAAAAAATAATAATAAGCTTACTGACAAAAAAATTAAAAATAAAATAATAATAGTAAATGAATGAATAGAATTACAAAAACACACACATAACAAACACTATTATAAACATATACACACATAAGAGTAATCTTGACATATCCGAAGACATTGTTGTTAAGGAGATCAAGTTCTAATCATAAGGGTGTCCAGGATTTGGAATAGGGAGGGATTATGATATTCTTCGGCGTTCAGCCAAAAACAGAAAAAAAACATCAATCGCAATCCTTTTTCCTGATTGGAAATGAAGGATTACAAAAAACCGATGGCTTTCCAACTGGTAAAAAAAGTCCAAAACTTCTTCCTTTCTCGGATGCAATTGAGGGGGTAGGTTACAATCCCACCAACCCCTCCCTCTGCTTGCCAGTGTTCAAATAACAAGTAAGATCTTAAGAACGAATCGTCCACTATCAGTTGAATCTAGGAGATGGCATTGAACTCAATTGACGCACGAGAATCAAGAAACCATTCACTAAATGTCGAAATGGATAGCCATAAAAGAGGCACAAATGCCTATGATTGCTAATCTAAGTGAAGCCTAGTTTTATCTCAATAATACAATCAAAGAGTAATTGTACAAAACTTCTCAAAAATAACCAGACTTAATAGGATAAAAGTTTCAATTCGCTAACTATCGGCTTTCAAAGCACATGTTCGATTATAAAACACTGCTTTGAAAGACGAAACTTTATACAGTCTGAAATTGAGACTCTAAAATTCCCAGAAAGTTATGGAATATCTGTGAAGTTAAAGAAATTGTTAGATTTTGATTATTACGACTATCATAAAACCGGTAATTATATTGTTTCCATTTCAATTTTCTGTCTCCCCATTATATTTCCTTTATTTCAAACTATGCAGTTTCAAATGAAAATGAAGCAACTGGGATTTTTAATGACACACAAATATTTTTCTGAAGAACAAAGATGTATTTTCACAGGCAATGACATTATCATAAGTAGAACTGTCTACATCATTATTTGAAAAATAATTGCATTTTCCTTGCAATCAGATGATCTTTGACAAAGTTTTCAGGACAGATCTGCATTTATCTATAAACAATATTAACATCGATTCTCTCCGGCTGATATTTATAACAAATGGCATCTTAAAACAGCTGTTTGCTTTTTTTTTTTGCGTTATTCAATTACCACCTCTGAAAATATATACCTGCCCACAATGGAGGTAGTAGAAACCTGTAGAAATGGACTTCAAACTAATAACTAACTTCAGAATAATGTTTAATCTATTTTATATCGGTTATTCTTTGGCATTAGATGAGCAGTCACCAGAATAAAAGCTTCTCTTGTGAAATTTATTGAAGAAACGTAAATAGATTAAAGGATATTTGGGTTTTAATAAAAAAGCTTTCCCACCGTTGTCTTGAGTCATTTCCTATACTGACGTTTTATTGGGTAGTTCAGTGTTTAGGCACTGGACTGCAAGAGAGGCTGAATCCCCAGAGGAGGTCGGGTTAACTTTTCCTAGGTTATTTATCCTCTGGACAGCTTTTAAGGTCAACCCATCCCTCTTTAACATGGATAAATATGAAACAAATAAAAGAATATTTTTGAATAATTTAATATTGATATTGATGATATGGGTTTCTAAGTAAAAAGAAATTCAACCATTTCTGTTGATGAAGTCGTAGCCAGCCATAAGCAGTCTTATTCTCCTTCTCCTTTCTACCATAAGGTGACCGTAAGCCTTAAGATAAAAGTACGATATTTATCATCAGTTGTAGCGGAATTAAGAACTAACTTAACGACTATAAGCAAATAAATGCCTTTAATTTAGAAAAGAAAAAGAGCTTGAAGTTACACCTGAGAACGATGAGATACTACAAATAACTAATTAACTTCAGAAACAAAATATTTTTGAGTAAACTGGCGCATTTCACACATTATATGTTACGACAGATCATCACCACTCTGAAGAATAATTGAAATTCACTAAAAAGGATAAAAAAGAAAGAAATAGATAACCTTCTCTCAAGTTTTTGGTTCCATGTTTAGACTAAAAATGGACTTTTTACCTACATTAGCAAGTAGTTTAAAAAGCAACTGTATAAGGGAACTCATTAACTTTGAGGAACAATCTACTGATTCACATATTTGTATTAGGAGTAAGAACTAAATTATTTTGGACTGTTTCTTAATATTTTATAGTTTGTGTATTTGTAGGAATTTGAGAAGAAATTCATTTCAAGGCTTTTTAATAGTTGATTTCATTAGAATTCAAAAATGCCAGTTAGAATCTATTCTATTTTCTGATTCTAATATTTACAACACATAAAGCTTTTCATTTCAAAAGAATTTAAAAAATTAAATAATTCAAATAATGAAAAACGAATATAATATTTATTGTAAAAAAAAGGAAAAAAGAAAAAAAACTATTACATAAATTCATTAAAAATATTTTGATGATAAAAAAAGATAGTCTTAAAGAGTTAATTGCGAAAATATTATTCATCTTTTCCTATTCAAAGAAACATCTTCCTCTAAATGGTGCATGGTAACAAAGAAAACCCACCTTTCATAAAAAACTTAAGAAAATCATTTATTCCTATATTCAGTAGCACACAAAGGATGATTAAATAAAGGTAGTAAGCCTTTTTTTTCCAAAATGAATGATGAGAATAACCATGTTTAACCATTTAGTTAATAAAGACTTTTTACCCAACATTATTTCTTCTTTCCAAATTTTTATTTAAACCTGATTTAGTTATAGCAGAGATTTTAATTAACCATATGATATAAATTTTGATAGAAGAACATCCTTTGTTTGGTCAAGTCTAGATCTAGTAATAGTCTGTCAAAAAATTTTATTTAATATTTTATATAAGTTATATGAAAGCAAATGAAAAAAATAATGCTCTTTGAAGTCATAAAAGCATTTTCAGAAATGTAATTAATAAAATCTCAATATATGATTTTGATTTTTGGAAAAACATCTTAACCTACTTAGATAACAATTTAACAAGAATGTTTCTCAGAGTTTTTTTCCTGATTTTTAATTAAAAAAAAATCACTGTGCTTCTAAAAAATAAAATTAATAAAAAAACATTCAGACCATTGGTCTGAAACAAACAACCAAAACAAACAAACAAATAAATTTCCTTTACTTTCATCGCAGTTTTAGAAAGATAACAGACTTTTAAATCTATCTTAACTACCAAAAATTGTTTTCTATTAAAGTTTTGTAGTTTAGACATTGTTCACTATATAGTGACCTATATTTCATTGAATTCTTTATCGATCAACAACCATTTCTCCTACCTCCGTCATTTTAATCATTGCAAATCGCCACGTTTCTTTCAAAGACGCAAGACTATTTTGCTGTCGTCTTGGTAAATTGGGATGCTTTATTCGAAGCTGATTCCACTCCCGTAATGAATAGGACAGTTTTCAAGAAGGAATTGGTTCCATACCTCCATTAATGGGATGGCAATTCCCTTGAAAATAGGTAGGGGATTGAGAGGTGGAAACCAATTTACCAAAATGAGATCAGAATATTGAAGACCTTGTCACAGACCAATGCATATGATCTTTTTATCCTGATTTCATTTACGGTACTTTTGTTTTCCTTTGACATCGGATTAATTAAGTAAGACTAGTTACGCTTTTAATTTTATAAGTAATTCTTTTAAATTACGGTAATGGATTAAAGTTATTTATGAGATACAAGAAATTTTAAATATTAGTTTTCTTCAACTTTTGCTAATGTAATTCTTCATTATGAAAATTTATTTCTCTTTTAAAAATAAATATTAAATTTTCTTATTGACATTGCAGTTCGATAAGAATTTGATGAATAAAAAAAAATATTATAAAAAAGTTACTTTAAGCTGAAAATCTTGAGTTGTCACGAAAAAGTATTTATTATGTGGATTAGAAAATAATCAAAACAATTTTAGATAGTGCACCTTCCTCAGTTTTCAAAAATTGAAAAACTGGGCATCTGCAGATATAAAATTCTTATATTCAGGGTGTCCCAGGAGGAAAGGTCAATAGTTTTGGAGGTGATTGTATCGGTCATTTTAAATAAAAAAGTTCCTGCGAACGACTGTCGAATTCCGAATGGATAGAATTATTTGAATGTACAGTTTCCAAATGAATGACAACAAAGAGATACTATTTACTGTTTCTAATATTTACTGGTCAAGTTACACATTTCTTACAATTCATAATAAAGTTTCAAAATTCCATTGCCAACATCAATGCATTGCTCAACTCTTGTGAGAACACGATGTGTTGCTTGTCTGAGTTCGTCGTGACGTTCCTTTATGCTCTCAAAAGCATCCATTATTTGATCGAGCAATTCGTGTTTTCCCTCTACATCTGTATTCACTCTTCATCTAATCCCATAAACAGAAATCCCAGGGGGTTAGGTCTGGAGATCTTGATGCCGTGCGGTGGAAGAGAAGGAAAACAACAGTCAGCAGGCTCCGGGACAATGGTCAAATTGCCAAATTTCAATTACATCGGAAACCATTCGGAATAGGACACTCATTTATAGGAATTTTTTTGCTGATACTATCACCTCCCAAAGTATGGACCTTTCCTCCTTGGACAACCTGTATATATAAACTCTGTCCATCAATCTTCCTAAAGTTATTAACGAAAGATGTATAATTTGTAAAGAAATAGTATAACAAAAAGCATCTTCTTTTAAAAACAAACACAATGAAATAGTTGAGTGGGAACCTGAAGTGATTCTTCCTTACAACCGAGCATTTTGATGGTTTCAAATTCAATTCTAGAACAAAATCATTTTAGTTCACAAAGGACTAAAAGGTAGCTGAACATTAGTAATAACCATTCCTCATCTTTCAATAATATTCTATTGGGCTAATGAAATTGCATCGGTGCTATGCCTTCGAAGTGATGAAAAAAAATTCTACATAGTGACATCATCGATAACACTTAAAGGTAATTTCGACAACCCCATTCTGGTACAGCGTTAGTAACAACGTTAAAGTGCATATCAAGACATTCGGTTTAACTAGTTCCTGCAATTCAATCAAACTTTATATAAAAACTTTATTAGATTACTTCTTATAAACAGAAGTGAAAGAAGTGTAGATTTCTCGGCTATTTGTTTATTTGTCGGATGTTTAAAGACAATCAATTGGTAATATAGTAGGACCCCCATATCCGTAGGGGATGTTTCAAGACCTATCAAGGTAACGTGAAACCGCGGATAATACCGAACGCTATATGGTAACGTAATATTCGTATAACATACATAAATAAGGGAAAGTTTAAATGATAAATTACGCACAGTAAGATATTACCAATGTGCGTACATTAAATAAAGTGGTTTTTTTTTTTCTATTTCAATAATATCCAGAATTTTCAGTTTCTAACATAGAATATCACGGCTTCTCTTAAGCTTAGAAGCACTATCAGCTTCACTACTCTACGGCTTTTGGGGCCATTATTACGGTAAATAAATGCTTTCTGAACACAAGTACTACGATAACGCGGCAACTAATGCGAATAGGAGAATGCTAGAAGCAGAATGGAGAAAAGTTTTGGGGGAACCGTAGATACAGGAACAAAGGAAGATGAGTCAAGTATTGGACACATTTGGGATGCTGCTATTCAACACGTTATGGTCCGTTTTCTCTTGACGCGTTTTGAAACTTACGAACCGCTTATTTTTTTTTATTTTCAATTTTTTTTCGGCCCCCGTAAACCGTGGATAACCGAAAGCGCAGATACTGAATCAACAGATGCAGGGTCCTACTGTATTTGATGTTATTTGAGGATTAGTAGCAAACAATTTTTACTTTAAAATTATCCAGTTTCTAGGATTAAGTCCTTACATCGCTACCTTTTACTTTTGTTTAAAATATACAATCTTATATATTCATTGTATTAAAACACAATTAATTTTACCAGTTAGAGTAAGTACGAACAATTTTATTTTAGCAAAAGTTCTCACATAGTACTTTTATACGAATAGGTAATAGGGAGAGTACTGTACGATTTTAATTCAGTGACCCTACTCGCACCTCAAAAACAAACATTATTATTAATCTAATAAAAGCACATTTGATTTCAAGATAATAATAATATTTTCATAATTCATTAATATCGATAAAAGGAATGTTAAATCGTAATTTGTCAGAGCTTTTTGAATATGCTATATGTATTATTTGTATTTAGGCTTATTTTTCTTACTAGGAGGCGTATGTTGTATATTTAAAATACTGAATCGGTCTTTAGTGGGATTAAAATACAAATGAAATGATTTAAAAAGATGCATGGGTTTGAGGAAAATCTGATTGTTTTATAATCGGATTCTTAGAAATGGCTACATATACATAACAAAATGTAAAAAGACATGGAAGCAATCGCATACGTCTACAATTCTTCCAAATCAATGTCAAAGATATTTTTTTTACGTCTTCTTTCTTACGCCATTGTGATTTTCGTTTATGATTAATGTTTTAGATGTTAATTTTAGATGATATTTCCTTCTAAAACAATAAATACCTAAAATTAAATTTTTAACAGTGCTTTATATAGCCAGAAATTTGGAAATTGTAAAATTCTAATTCAAAGACCATATTTATGTTTCTGCAAATATAATACCAGTTTATGTTTGCATCATCAGAAGCACCTAGTGTTAATTTTAAATAATTCGGATATTCCTATTAAACCTCCACATTAATGAAGTTCGTTCTTTTCAATTATAGATATAAGTACAAAACACATTCATTGAAAATATATTCAAAAATACAATCATATACATTTTTTTTTTAATTTTTAAATTCCTTAGGAGTTTTTATATTTTTAAATCTTTTGATTTTATTTAAAGCTTATTAAAAAAATTGTAACATATATCATATCAAATTCACAGAATAATGTATCCTAAAATTAAAAGGATTTAATTATGAATTGTCCTAAGATATCATCTATGAATTTAAATACAAACAAATTCTATCCTAAATTTATTAAATGCTGAACTTCAAAACAGAAAATTTTTAAATTTAATGTAACTTATTTACTTATTTTTAAATTAAGAGAACATTATCCATATTTGTGGAATTATATTTTATTTTCTGTTTCAAATGTTTGTAATACAGCCCTACATAACATAGCAAAAATTACTTAGCGTAAGGAAGAAGAAAAGCTATAAAAATAAAATAAAAAACGTAAAATAAAATTACCACCAGCAGAAATGAACCTATAACAATATAGTTGCAAAGACAATTTAAAAGACTACTCCAACTATTTACTATTATAGCGGTAAGCAATTGAAAGGAAACCGATTATAACAGCATCTCTAAATAAGAGAGATAATCTCTACCTATTTCAATTACAGTCGGATCTTTATTTAACGAACCTCTATTTTACGAATTTCTCTATTTTGTGAACTTTTCTTTGGAACCAAGAACTTTTTGCTAATTTCTTCGTAAAATAACCTCCAAATAGCGAAGTGCATTTTCTATTTAACGAACTTTTTCGAGGATACAGCTGAGGGAAAAAGAAGAAATTAATGATGATGTGCTGATTGATGATTATCTTTCACTTAATTTTGAAGTTGAGACCTCGGAAACACTAACTGAATCGGATATTTTGGACAGTATGAAAAATAAAAACAGTACAGCAATGAATTGCGATGAAAATGAAGATGATGAAAATGGAAATGATCATGATGCTGAAATCAAAAAACGTTCTTATGATGAAATGCTAAAATCATTTGAAACAATCCGAAGTGGATTACAATTTGAAGAAAATATGCCTGAAGGGGTTTTTGGTGCATTGCAAAGATGCGAGACGTACTATGAGCGAAAACACTTTTTCAAAAAAAAAAAAAACTAAGACAAAATTAGGCTTTATTAGTAAAATTTAAGTACGCATGTTGTAATGTATGCTTTATGTCATTAAAATTATTACTTTTTTAATAATATTTATTGTTTATGTATTTAAATCTGCTTTATGTAGTTTAAAGTAATTTTAAAAGGTGAATCTCTTTTAACGGATTTTCCATATAACGAACTTTTTTTCGGGATTTAGCTGCTTCGTTAAATAGAGGTCCGACTGTATTTCATCTGTATTTCCATCTCGCAAAAAGGCAATTAGTCCGTATTTTTTGTAGTGCATAACATCTGGATAATAGTAAAATAAGATTTTTGATCGTGTTTTACGTCGTCTTTTATTCTCTTTCCACAATTCTCGTCTAACAACAGAAATCCAAAGCCACCGACTTCGATTGTAAAATCAGCAATTCATTCGATGATTGAGAGATATCCTCATTTCACTTTTCTAAAGAATACTTAAATCCTATCAATGCGATTGTGGCTGCCAGTCAATATCAGTGGTCAGGGATCCATGATATTCCTTTGCAAAGCCGAATGAGGATCAGATCCGGCGAACTAAAAATATACAGCAGGATGGTTGAAGCTTACAGCTCATAGGATTAGAAAATTCAATTGATAAATGAGATTTCTCCTTAGGAGACACAGCACGCAAATCGTTTGATAACAACGAAGAGAAGCTAGATATTTAGTAAAATTTGAAATGGGGATTCAGTTCCAACTTCATTTCCGCAGTTTAAGGATAAAACAGGTAAATCGACATTGAAGACCTTTATCAGAGTCTTCTCATGAGGTCAAAAGAACATCAGACAAGCAGGACATTTTAGACAACGGGTAACTGAACCACGAAATGAAGGGAATGTGTTCTGAGTGAACGTAGAAGACTGGTAGCAGGTCAAATCAATGAAGCAACGATGCATCACCATGATGAGAAGCTTTCACAAGTTATCCCATTTAGTGTCCCACAGAATCTTCCAATCAGAGCCATTGTCGTTTAAATCTCAATTTTTCCATCACAGATACGAAAGATGTTGCTTACCAAAAAAAGACTCTTATTGTGAAGAATTCCAATAAAGTCTGTGTAAGGTTTTTCCTTATCTCCATTAATATTAAATAAAAGGCAAAGATTAGAAGCTGATAAGCAACAAGTTCGAGTGATTTTGTTCTGATATTTTTTGAAGACCGATGTGACTAATCAAAGGCCTTAGAAG
>JAFIDM010009631.1:166068830-166091588 GCA_023159025.1 Thereuonema tuberculata | reverse complement strand
ATAAGGGAAATTCTGGCGCTGCGGTCGAAAAATGCATCATGAAATTTGCATATACGGGTACTTTGTGACACGATATTGAGGATAAAAGGAGGGGTTGCGGGAATTCCAGTCATTCTGCAAGAAGTCGCCCGTCGATGGCGTTGTCACGACGTGATCGTGCCTTATTAGAAAAGCTGTTTTATCAGCGGGATGAAAATGCCAATGCTGCTCTTCGTGAATACCGGCGGTTAAAACAGTTACATAGAGGACCGATGACCATAACTAATTTACGAAGAATGGTTGAAAAATTTGAAAGAACAGGAATTCTTGGTGTGCAACCAGGCCGAGGACGTAAACGTACCAAGCAGGAACAAGTTGAAGAAGTTGCATTTGCCGTTCAGGATCAGGCGAATAAGCAGGGTACCAGCAGTGCACGTTTAATATCACGACAAACTGATATCCTGTTGTCGACGGTGCAGAAGATATTGCGTAAGATCCTGAAATTTTATCCGTATAAGGTAACACCCATTCAAGAATTGCTCCCAGGGGACAGAAATACACGATTAGAGTTTGCTTTGAGATTTTTAGCTCGATTGGAAGTGGATGACGAGTGGCCGTGGCGGATATTATGGAGCGATGAAGTTACTTCCATGTGCACGGTGATATCAATACACACAACTGCCGTATTTGGGCTGATACAAATCCACACGTTGGTCAAGAGATCCCCTTACATTCGCCGAAAGTCACTGTTTGGTGTGGGTTCACTGCTTCTTTTATCATCGGCCCGTACTTTTATGAAGAAGTTGGTAGAAATAGACTAGTGACTTGTTCTGTCAATTCCGACAGGTATGCCGATATGCTCGAGAACTTTGTGATACCTCAACTGCAGCAACAAAATTGTATCGATTCTACCATTTTCATGCAAGATGATGCGCCACCGCACATCGGACGTCGGGTGAAGGATGTCCTTGCGTCAACATTTCACAGACGCTAGAGTAATTAGTCGCGCATTTCCCATGAATTGGCCTCCGAGGTCCCCTGATCTGAATCCTTGTGATTTCTGGTTGTGGGGTTATCTGAAAAGCATTGTTTATCAAGGACATGCTCCTGACATTCCTACCTTAAAAGATCAAATAACATTACATGTCAGACGAATAAATGCCGATATGCTGCGAGCCACCGTCGCAAACCTGATGTATCGCATGCAATTACTGGAACATCAGGCGGTGGTCACCTTGAGCCAAATTTGCAGGTTGCTATAATAAACGTTTTTCATGTTATTTGGTGTGTTATTATTTACTGTTTCCATTGGCAGTTATATATTCTTTTTTTCACACATTATGCGCTTGCAGCGCCAGAATTTCCCCTATCGGAATTGTTTGGTACTAATTTTTTTTTCTTGACAAATCGAAACCGTATACTTTAATGTGTATGGTGGCCAAATTTTGTTCTATTTCGTCCAGTATATAACACGCTGTAGGGCTCCGAACACCACCTGTTATTTCTTGATTTCTTGATCACCCGGTATATATATATATGGGTCAAAATCACCAAGGTGGCGAATTTCGCAATGGAAATTTCTATAAAAATTATTACATCAAAGAAATCTAAAAATGAACTTGTATTATACACTATAACATCAGTAGCTACTGTGTAAAAGAAGCGCGCACAAATTTCACATTTTAATGATTTATCTTAATTCCAAAGAGACTGGGCGTCGTAAAACATCATTCAGGGAACGTATTTTAAAATTTGGATATATTTGTTTAAAATACAAACTTGATACTACTCACTTTTGAAATACAATATCTAGTAAATATTAAATAAAAAATAATTTTCAGCTGCACTCTACGTTGTCTTAAATTATAGTATTTTACTAAATCCTAACATTTCTGAAACACTTGTTATGTTTCTGAGATGAAAGTTCTGTTTTTTTTTAATCTTTGGTTTCAGTTTAGTTATTTCATTTTTTTCTAGGAAATTGTTTGCTATAGTATTTAATTTTAATAATAAATGAAGCAGATAAATTAAACCTGGAATTTAATAATAATATTTTTATGACGTTCCCTGAAATGACGAAACGTTCCCGGAATGATTGCGACGTTCACGAAATGACAGAAGTGTTCCCTAAATGACATAGTTAATGATTGTTATTATGAAATAAAAATCATGTGAGTAATTGAGAACTTCATTTTGCGAGTTTAAAATAATTAAATTTACAACAAACATATAAAGAATTATAAACTATATTAAAAATCAACTTTTGCAGTGAGTTAATGTAATAACACGCACTGCAAGTATCATACAATGAAAACTCTTAGATAATATCAATGTTCTAAGGGTTACTGGATTATTTTAAACAAAATGAAATGACATTACATCCGAACTTAAACAGTCACTGATAATTTTTATCATAAAATAAAATAAAATAAAATAAATAAAACAAACTCATAGAGCACAAACAGTGCTTGAAATAATTAAGTAATAATAAAATCAGCTAAAACTTCTCATAAATATCCACGTCATTATTAAAATGATAGCATGCGTTGTGTCCTGCTACCTTTATTGACTGAGGCTTAGGAAGAATTTGTAAGACTTGCTCATATGTAACGTAGGATATATCTTTATGGTCAACTTTAAAGTCTCTAGCATTGTTACACAGAGATTTTAAGAATGCCATCTTTATTTCTCCTTCATCGTCTACACAAGTTCCAGGGATAGCAACATATCTGTAGAACACATTCTTATTTTTCGTTGGAACATTAATCAATAAAACTGAACAAGATAATTATTATTTTGTTAGGATGGATATTTTCTTTATCTTCTGCATAAGATGTACCAGCACCCGTAATTCGTTCTTGTTCTTTTTTATGACGCACTGTTATTAGATATTCATCTTCAGAAGTAGATAAGCTGTACACCTCAAGATAAATACTTTTTCTAGGTTTCAAATTCTCTATTTGCTTGAGCTCTTGGGGTGTCGGTAACATGTATTCAACAGGTTCTATCTCTATATCAAAATGTTGTTCCCTTAGTATGGTGGATGTGTTTCGAATGGGATCTATTTCCATTTGATGTATGTCTTCTGTATTATTTTTTAACAACATATTTAATTGAATGTCTCTTTGGTTTTTATCGTACTGGTCTAATTTAATCACATTATTTAATTCTTTTTGCCATGCAATTTTTGTAATGTTCAAGATTCCGGATACTGGATCCATTTTTTTTTTTTATTTTGCCTAGCTATAGTGCGGTATGCTTTGGCTCTATCTTTTCTGACTACTTTCCTGCCTTCTCGTTGACGTGTTGTTGAGCGTGTCTTGTCATTGTTCATCTATTCTTCTTCTGAAGGAAGTGGAGTATTATTTAATATATTTGTTCTTTTTCTTCTGTCTGTATTTCTAGAGTTTCTTTTCCACAGAGCTCTTTGCTTGCGCTTCTCCCTCTCTGTCATATCATTAATAGATTTTGTTTCTTTTGCAGCCTTCTTTTTTTTGGTAATACTCTCTATCCTTCTCTTTTGTTATCTCTCTTTGTTCTGAGGTTAATTTATCCAAATATTTACATTTTCTCGCATTTGATTTTTCACGTTGTTTTACATAAGCGACGCTATTTTTATTGATTATTTTTTTGGAAGAATTTTTTTTCTTCTTATTTACTTCTTCAGGTTCCATGTTTCTATGTAAAATCTAAAACAAAACAATGTAAAAAGTATTACAGCAAATGCCAAAAGAAAATTTCTTAAATTTTGTAGAATTTATACTCATTCCAATCACAATTACAATTTATAAAATGCATTTGTTCGTTAAATTAACGTAAATTCACGACACAAAACAACGGTTAAATATTAGCAAAAGCATCATCACGGGAACATATTAGTCATTCCGGGAATGCGCATCATTTCCAAAAGCGTTCTCGAAATGACTGTTCCCGGAATGACGTTTCGACGTTTCGTATTGTTTTAAATAGTCGTCGGCCATTTTAGACGCTATCATGTCACACCAGCGACAATTTAAAATTATTTTTTAATGGATTTACGACTAATTATCTTCAGTTATCGTTAGATTAGTGAGTTGGGGGCGTTCCCGTAATGATGCTCTATAGATGTACGATACCAAAATAATAAATTGAAATGAACTTACCGACTAAATTAATTAAAAACCACCACAAAACAATCGAATGCTGTTTACACCCATGAGATTACACCACGTGACTGCACAGTAGCGCTTAATACGATGTAGCTGTGTACTACTTTTTTGATAAAATAGAGTGCGTTCACGAAATGACGTAGAAGCTGCCGGACGAAGTTACATGTCATATTACAATACAAAGTTACTTAAATTTTCTTTGAATTATAATGAGATTATGACAATAACATATAAATATATCAAATGTAATTGACAATTTAATTTTAAAATAAGTATTTTATTGTTTTATGAACATTTCTAATAAGGAATTTCGTATTGGGACGCGTTCACAAAATGACTTTTTCACTGGTTTCATGATAAAAAATGTGTATACTAACATCATTTTCCAAAAAACAATGAAGGGTTTATGTAAAACTAACCAAAACTAATAGTTACAGGTAATTGTAACCCAAAGATTCCAAGCATTTTTTGGGAAAAATAGTGTGGAAACCAAATTTGCCACCTTGGTGATTTTGACCCATATATATATATATATATATATATATTCAAAAAGCTTCTTTGATTTCTGTTGAGCTAGAACCGTTACCTCCGAGATTAGAAGGCCTGTGCAATGGAATCGTGACGTCACAATACTAGGGTCCGGAGTGGTGCTGGCAGTACCTGGATTCTCAATAAACTGAACGATTATTTGAATAGTTAATAAACGAAACACAAAGAAACACGAGAAAGGAGCAATATACCTGTCAAATCGTCATATTTTCATCGAAGTTATGCATAAAGTTACAGGCATGCATAGTCGTGCTACCCTGTTCCAAAAACCTTATTCTATAGAAGCAAACGAATTCTGAGACTGGCACTTAATATCTAGCAACGAAATGCCTAGAAAATAAAATTTAAGATGGGACTCTCACATTATACCACCAATAATAGAAGCACATTCACTTCTTTTCTATATCGTAGCCACCAAATTGATTGAGCTTCATCTCAAATGACTTTGACTGCTACTTCAAAGCTAACTGTTCTGACACTGTGTAAGAAACACACATATTCTCTGATGATTCACTATATTGTGCAATATGAGATTGCCTTACTTGATTTCTATCTGCTGATTGAACAGTATAGAGTCAAGTGGTAACGCATTTGACTTAGTGCTGGTGGAGTCGGTTTTGTTTCCCGACGGAGGTCGGGGATTTTTCCACGTTGAATTCTCCTCCAGACGGGCCCTAGGATCTACGAACCTCCTGTAGAATTGGTACTAGTTTCTCTCCCAGGGTTAAAGGCGAGGGAGCGTAGGACTGCCCATCTGACCTCAACTTAGTCTCGTCAGCCTTATCTGCCGCAACTCCAAGGGCCACAAGTGTGATACTTTAACTTTAATTGAACAATGAAAACAATGTGGAACAGCTTATATAGAAGGAATATAAGTGGAATTCGTAAAAGGAATTCACTCTCCAAGTTTGAGTTTGTCCTCGAATGCGAAAGGCTGCATATTTCACCTAAGTTGCAATAAAAAAATTAAACATAAACTAAAAGTAAATTTTTTTTTTTAAGTCAAATTATCGTAAGTCTATTTGGACTTTTTGGTAAAAAGACTATAGTACATTTATAATTTGAGGTAATTGACTCCTACTACGGCATTGTTTGACCACTAGAAAGATCTTACAAACAGTTCACGAATGATATGAGATATAAACTCTCAGCCATTCTCAATCAACTTGACTAAGTGGAGGTTGAGAGATAAGTCCCCCCCCCCCTTACTCTTGCCTACCTTAATTATAGATAAGAACATGATCCCCATTAACAGAAGATTGCGTAAAACTTACGGACAGTCTGAAAGAGAAATAATGAGGGAAAAACAATAAAAAAAATCCCGACCCTGCTATAGATCGAACCCGGCCGCTTCAACACCACTAGAGAAACGACCGTAGCTACTGAGTCTAAGATTCTAGTCTTATCAACTATCAACGAGTCCTTTTAATTCCTTTAATTTCTACTCAGAAAGTTACTTGTTTTCCTTGGCTCTTCGATGTCATTTTTTATTTTCGGATTAATACAGGGTTGATTACATTACAAGTGAACTATTTCTAACCCTCACAATATTACGAAAATCCTCGACGCCACATTCGATCATGTTCTATCTGATAGCCCTTATTTCGAACTATTGTCCTGCATTGTAATTTCCGTTCCAAAGGAATCGTTCTCAGAGAATTCGTATCCCATTCCTCTCTACAGGCTTTCCACAAAACGTCCAACGAACGTGGTCGCATACTTCGAAGGGCCCGTTTTAATAACACAAACCCACAAAAGTCCATCGCGGATGCTGTCGGGGATTGGACCGGAATATCAGAAAAAGGAATTGCACGTAATGTCGTTTCTTGTTTCATGGGTTTTTCAATAATCCACAGACGACTTAGAGGTGTGACTGGAAGTTTTGTCTTGGTGCACCCAAACTTCATTTATGTCTGTTTCATTCAGGGAAGGAATTTCTTTGCCGTGTAATGGATACAGCACGTTTCTCGGATAGTAGAGGGAGTTAACTTTGAGGTTGTTGGCCGCCTTACGAATCTGGTATTATCCCTTAAAGCAGTATCCAGCGATGATCATGAAACCTCTCGGAAAACTATCCCTACATTCTCGATACCATTTTTGATAATTTTTTTCATCCCTTGGCTGACTATATTGTTCTTTGATTTTTACAGTCACTCGTCCAAAGTCGCAACAAATTTTCATTTATAGCCGAAAAGACAGCGCTCGTATAATTTTTTGGCAATTGATGTCGCTCTCTCATATGTCTCGGCAGCGGCTTAGGCACGGGATTTGTGACATTCAACCAGTTGCAGTTTTTGGTAAATTATGTTGTGGACCGTTGACTGAGAGATCCCTACTTCTCTTGCAATAAACTTTTGTGTTTTCAGATTATCTCCCATGACGAGGCGCTTCACTTTAGCATCCTCCTCCGAAGTTTGACGAGGTGCAGGTTTTTGTCTCGAAGGTTCTGTTTCGTGCAACGTCGCCGATTTTTGACTTAAGTAATATGTTGCTTACCTCTTTTTTTCGAAATGTGCAATCCCCGGGTTCTGTACCTGCTTCAATCACAGAATATGAAAATTTGGCGACGGAAAGGGCAGTACTACAGCCCTTCCAAAATCGGTCTATTTTCGGTGGCATGGTAAGTGACACACTATTACCAATTAATGCAATGTTAGCTACTACGCTGCCTTCATAAGCCTTGGACAAATTGCGGTTGTGTATCTCACGTGACCTGAGAATTTCCACATTGAAATCGTTCACTTGTAAAGTAATCAACCCTCTGTATTTGTTCTTCACTTGTGGTACATATTCAATAGGTCATCTGAGAATCTGAAACAATGGAGGAATCTAGCATTTAAATGCTATTTTAAGAGAAACACTCCTTTTATTCCTTTCAAAATTAAAAAAAAAGAAATCCACGAACCTGGTTGCATAAATAAAACGCTGGTGCATACTTTTAATTTGATTTTTTTCCTTACTTTTTGAAGATTGTCCAAATTGAACGATTTTTATTTTGTTTCTTTATTATTATTGTTTAGTGTTATTTCTTATATTATTGTAAATAAGGGATTATTTTTTTCTATTACTTCAAGGATCCTTTGATTTGATTTAGTATTCCACCTGCATCACTGCGTTCACAACCTAAATCACTGCATTCTGTTATTTTTTTAGTTGCCTGGAGTTATAAGCACCATTCTACAGATTCCCTTATTTTTAAATATTTTGAATCTAGAGGATAGTTCTTTCTCATATTTTAATCGCAAAATTTACATAACAGTATTCTTTCATTTGCACATGAACTGCAATGTAACCATGGGAACCTGATCTATCTTTAGTGCCGATTGTATTTCCCTTGGTTTGGATTTCCAGCCTTTCTCTATGACCTACATGGCTTCGAATTTTATGGGGTTTTTTTTTTTGTTTTCATGGAAGGACTAAGCCTTTGAGCAAAAGGTTGGGATCAAATTTCCGTCGGATTTGAAAGGATGTTTTGTGTCGACCGAAAATTTCGATATGCTTTCGAAGCAAGGTTACAATAACTTACAACTTACATGTATTAAGTTGTATAAGTTCGATTGCTCAGTGGTTATCTTTTGAGCTCTTTCAAAAGACCTAACTTTAACGAAACCTAAAACTTGAAGCATTAACAGAAATCTTTTTGAATCATTCTTTAATATTTGCAGTAATAGTTCAATTTAGAAAAATAAAACAACAATCTTCAACCAAATTTTTTGCTCTAATTTCGGAAAAATTATCTGACTATGTATCTAGCCTCAAGCTTTTTCAAAAAAATTTGAAAGGTACAGTTACAATGGTAGAAGCAATTAAGAAAAAGCTATTTCATCGAACGATGTCGTTATAATAGTTCATTAAAATTCTCTCTGCTGGAGAAACAAGAAGGGAAAAAATGAACGATTCCCGTCAGGATCGATCTGAAATCTTCAGCCCATAGGCAAACCATTTGAACCATAATTTACCTTACCATAAAACAAATTTCACTGTAAATGAAAGGATGCATGGATAAATCTAAAAGACTTAAGACCTCTTTATGATTATGGAAAGGACTTGTATGGTAATGTAAAAGAGTGAAGTGTAAATAGTCTTTCAGTTCAATTCTGAATAAAAAATTGATTTCATTATAATATGATATCTTTTACACAGGCTCCGCTTATGATGTTTTTTTTTCCACCCGAAGGCAAAGGGAAATGGAAAGTAAGGTGGGGGAGGGGGAAAGGACACCAATAGGATCTTCCGTCTGTCTCTGAAATCTCGAAATACATCTACAAAGCAGACTGTATTTTCTTTTGATTTTCTTTTTTTTTTTTGTTGGATGGCTAGACGAGAGAACTTTAGACCCTCCCTCCAAAATTTTGAAGACCACATTGCTTTTCTTTTTTGTTTTTGGGTTTTGGAGGTCGGCTCCTTAACTGCACCCTGTCCCGAAAAAAACAAAAACAAATCCTACATATACTCTCTCCCCTGAACAAATAATCCTGGTTTCCCTTGAAACAAAATTCGTTTTGCCAATTGTAGAACCAAAAAATAACAGAGATGCTAACATCATCCGGCCAAAAAAAAAAAAAAAAAAAAAAAAAAAAAACCAACAAAAAAAAACCAGCTGTATTTTGTGGTGTCCCTAAATTTGTTTTGGCCTCACCCCAAGGGTCAGCTACCCAGGAAAGACTGCACAGCCTGCGTATTTGATATGTGGGTCCTACTTCAGAAATAAATATCAAGTTACAAAACTTTTTTTCTTGTTTTAAAAAAAGTTAAATTTCAAAAGTTGACTCTTCAGTATCAGGTTTCTACCGCGGGAGAGCTATTTAAAGCGGGCGGACATCGGGCTATTCTCCGATATGAATCCCGACCCGGTTCGATTACTGATCGCAGCAGCCTTACCTCCTCTTAACCTATCCTCAAAAAGCATAAGGGCGTGTTGTGTTTTTGGATTATTTTTGTATCATCTTTCTAAACTGGGTGCAGATAGAAAGGAGAGATGGCAAATCATAATGAAAGTTCTGTATAAAATAAAAGAAAAGAAATTTTAGGGGTCAATTTCGTTTTTTGTTTTAATTATTAGCTGTAATGAAACTGATCCGATAGCTTATTTAAAAAAAAGTTTTTAATCTGCAGAAAAAAATTCTTGTTTAAGAATTAAAAATTAAACTTTAAACATGGGTCGAAATTTTTTAAAAACAACAAAACCTTCAAGTAAATTTTGTTAGTTAGAAATATAAACATAAATATTGTTTTGCATCATCTCTGTTGCTGTAGGCTTCTATAGATATTTGCACCATATCTCCTGTTTACCTGTTGAACTATTTTTTCTAAATATCAGCAGCAGCATGGAAGTTAAGCATTTCTATTTAATAACACAATTCAGACTTACAATAACTGAATTGATTTTGTTTATTTATTATTTATGGAATCTTTTTCCTATTTCATTGAATCACATTCTTTCTTTCAAAAATCTAAGGCGAAGATAAAACAGATCCGAGCATCATTAGTTTTCAGGTATATAGATTAAATTGGATAGTTGTCAAGTTTTAATGGCATATCATGTAACATATATTTTGCTGCACATGTTCCTATTCTCTTATTCCGTTCCACTCGTTTGGTAATTCTCGTTTTGGTGGTAAAATAAGTTTCAGTTCTGCGTTCAATCTCAAGGTAAGCATATAAGTTCGATCTTAAGATATGGCTATTTCATTTTTCCTTGTGTTTGCTTTCTTCCCTTACCAATCAATAAAGTACTAGTTTCAAAGTAATATTTTGCACTTTTCAAAGTCTTTTGATGGTCCGCAAAAAATATGCTGTTTAAATGTTATGTTTGAATAGAAAAAAATAATAACTTTCAAAAATTTCATTGTGTAATTTTTCAATATCAAAAAGTATATAAAAAATTCCCTAGCCTTTAAAAAAGTTTTTATAAATTGAAATAGGACGTTACATTCTTACACCAATAACCATAAGTACTCAATTATATTAAAAAAAAACTGAACTTATTTTGCATATCAGTAATTACAGTGACATAAGCCAATTGGAGATAATGCTCTTCTTTGCTTTATGAACATTAATTTTTTTAAATATTTAAGATAAAATATTAATTTTTAAATATTTAAGATAAAAAAGTAATTTTTAAATATTTGTAAAATGTCTATTTGCATTTACGTAATTAGTATTGCAATTTAAACAAATATTTTGCATTAAAAAAGATTAAGTTAAAACATTATAACTTCTTGAAATCTTTCCAATAAGAAAATTCGAAATAATTCTGCTTTTCCACAACGGAGCAGTACCATATTTGACAACTGTTGTGTGAAATGGGTTTGATAACCATAACCATTTTCCTAACAGATGGATCAATTCTGAGAATCAATGAAATGACCTGCAAAGATTTATCTTCGTGTGGTTTCTTTTTGTGACTCTTGGCCAAAGACAAACCAAATGAATTTCAGGAAAAGTTTCACGAGGTTTTGAAGAATTTGCTCCTTCTTCTTTTCAGCTCTTAAAAGTTTTCCTATTACTTTTAAGTAAATAGCTAAAATAAAAAGAAAACCCACTAAATTATGAATGCAAAACAGAACAAGTAAAAAAAAATAATTTGTGTTATTGCGTAAAATTAAGGGCAACCCATTAAAGGAGAGTTGGAGGGTTCGCCGGAAAAAGATGAAGTTTGGGAAGTTTTTCCTGGACACCTACTTAGTCGATCGACTTGAAATTTGGATACGCTTTAGTTTAGAGTGTCTACTACACAATCTATATTTTTTATTTCTATCTATCCGGAAAAATGCGGATACAGTCAACTGTTTCCGAAAACAGTGGAATGTGTTCGCAAACTTTTATAGATACGTTCGAATAAAAATATGGATTGTAAAGTAGACAATCTAAAGTAAAGCACATCCACGTCAATCAGGTCAGTAGTTAATAATAATAATTAATTTTTAACGTACGCTGAGTATAAATAAAGTTCAAAGTTCAAGTCGACGCACCTGTTTAAACAGGTGTTTCGACTTCAACTTTGAACTTTATTAATTATTATTACAGGTCAGTAGTTGTCGAGCAAAAATTTCCCAAACTTGCGGAAACAAAACAGTCGACCGTGTCCGCAGTTTTCCTGGACAGGCAGAAATAAATACCATTCCTACAGTGTTTGAGCCTCTATACACGATGGTGAAGTCCATTTGCAGTTCTGACCTTCGGTTCAGTTGTTGGGGAGAGACAGACACGGACGGACGGATCGACGGACAGACGGACGGACTTACAGGACAAACGCAATAGCTTCCAAATGGGTCGCTAAAAACTATTTTGTCATATTAGTTCACAGTATTCCGTATCCACAGATTATTAACACACTACTGTTTGAAATAATTAATATAACATTCTTTAATCTTGAGTTTGTCGTTATTTTCATAATTTACAAAGTTAAACTGAATTCTTGTAAGGTCATGAACGCTTTCGAAAACAGTATATTTTATTACACCAAAGGGTGATCGTTTTATTTCCATTCTTTCCATTTTTTTTAACAACAATTCATATATCACAAGAAATGGACCTCTAATAGATGAAGTTTTGTCTTTACTTAAGAAGAAAAAAAAACTTTTTTCTAGTTGATTATTAAGTTAGTCTACCATCGAGGTTTTCCATTTTTCAAATTCCTACTCAATTGAATTAATAGTGAATAGAAGTAATTGGATTATAAACCAACTCCAAATAATAATTGCAGATTTAATTATAGTGTATTTCGAATTCTGTGGCTAAATTCAATTAACATTGTCTTCGAATGGAGGTTAAATATAATGTAATTTAAAATAGTATGAAAAGTAAAATTTGAAAACTATAATAACTTAAGTAGATGTTCTTACTGTACAATAAGAATCAGAAATTACGAATCAGCAAACAACATTATTTCTTATGATGTTCAATTATAAGAAATTGAACATCATATTATTATATTGATTAAATCATGATTGATGATAATATAATCAAAGCATCAAAAAATAGAAAAAGCGCTTTTCTGTGAAATTGACCTTTTAAAGTTTTCTCAAGAATCTAGTTTTCTGACTCATAATATCAAAACAGCAATTTATAATACTTCATATTACACTTTGACACATTCTGTTGACATAACTTTTGATTCGATAAGCATTTAATGAAACAGACTAAAAAACTCATTAGTTGAAGTAAAGAATGAACCAACCGAAGAAGACCAAATTTCAGAAAAAAATGTAATGAAACTGAAATCAGGTGATTTCAGGATGAAAAGTTTTCGTAAACAATAATTGAATTAATGAATTAATTGAAATCAATATTCGTTTTTTAAAAGTTTAAAATCGTTCAACTTTACTTTAATTATAAATTTATTGCTTCAGTTCATTTGCATTAATTTTGCCATTAAAATGAGACAAGTGAGACAACTAAAACGGGATTAAATAAATCTCAGAGACAATTTGGCTGTAGCTCATCATTTAATCACGACTCCGTTGATCTTTCCTCTCTTGCCGTCGACAAGGCGACATCTGTCGAAATGTCCATTTGTCACGTAGCTCCAGTAAATATTTACAGCGATCACTTAACCTTCAAAGCTAGCAATCTGTCAAATTCATTTAGGTGGCGAGAATTCGGACTTTTAATTTCCTTGTGTATATCAGCAAATCTGACGGTTGATCCCAAAGGAAATGCATTCAACATCATTCCCTATCTAATCGATTATTGTTTTGAAAACGGTAATAAAAATAAAAAAAAATTACTTCGAGCGAGTGATTACTGAAAAGCTACTGGTTTTCAGCCTTTAGAGGTTTCTTTCCGAAAATAATTGCATTCAAAGAAAGCAACGCATTAAGTTGATTAAATTTGATAATACTATTTCGAAAGTCTTTTAACGGTAAAGAAAAACAAAATAAGAAACAAAACACGAAGCTTTTCGCTGAATTTTATTCAATCATATGTTGTGTATTAATTTCGAATTTTTATTGGTTGTTAATTTTTATTGGAATCGTGTTTTTAACTGAACATATCAAGGAATTTATTTTGTGTTGAAAAGGGGTGTTGCCCGCTTTGGGACCCGAAAGGCTCCACATTTTTTAAGTATTTTTTTAAAATATTTTAACATGTGATCGTTTGTGAGTTTTTATTTTTTTATCAAATTAATTTTAACACACGTTAAAAACTCTTTTAAAAAACAAAACACAGTAATTTTTTAAAAAGAAAATTAATTTCAGAGATTTCTAATAATTTCTGCAGATAATGAATAGATATTTTTCTACTTAATTCTTGACATTTTTCTACTTATTATTATCTTCTTCTCTAATTAATATATATAAAAGAAAGTTTGTTTGCTAATTTGTTCCCTATACACTCCGACGGCCTTTGACCAATCACGACCAAACTTGATCAAACTAGAATTCTCTTTAGGACTCTGCGGAAAAAACAGGCTACAATGAAACCTGGACACATTCCCCCCTCCCCCGGATTTAATCCCCTTGACACTTTTATATAATTTTCAAGTGTTGGCATATTAACTCACTTCTGTCTTCCCAATGTAAGTGTTGGTATGGCGCAGAGGTTAAACGCTAGTTTTTGCAGATATGGCTACGGGCTTCAAATCTGCTTTGGGACAATAAGGTTTTTCTTTTCTTTTTTGTATATCATTTCTTTTTTTTTTCCCTGTTTCTTACTTTCCTTCTTTACTTATGAAACTGAAATTTTTTTCTTTTTTTTATTATTTAGAAATAAATAATATTCTTCGTAACTTTTTTTTTAATTAAATGTTCCTAAGTTAATAACAACGAAAGCCCAGATCCTTCTTGAAGATATCTCCGAAATCGCTGCAGTTGGAAACACGAAATTTCGCATGAGTGTTCTTTGTCAAAATCTAAAACATACGTATTCGACGAATTTTCGATATCCTATCCTAAAAGGTGTAAACGGTGAGAGGGGGGGGGGGGTGAAGCAAACTTTATTGAAGGGTACTTCACGGGATTCCAGGTTACAATATAAGAATATAACATTACTTTGTAATCATCACGTCATTCTGTACCAACTGGGGAAGATTTGGGGAAGTGATAGGGTTGTGGAGAAAGGGGAGGGAAGTCTTATATTCTCCAATCTCGATATTAATTTGATATTTAGGGCTTATCGAATTACCAAATAGGAATATAAGATTAATTTCTAACTACCACCTGACTTTTTTAACACTGGAAAAGTTTCAAAATGTTCACAATTACAATTTCTTCGTCATCCACATCACGACAACTGTTTTTTTTTTTTTTTGTAACCCGCAGGAAACATGGGTATTTTTGCTAGTTAACTAAAAATATCAAGGCTTTCTTTTTTTTTTTTTTACATCCATATCATAAAGTTTAATAATATCCTAAACTGAACTTTGAGACTTTGAAATCTCATATAATATTATTTTTAATGTATTTTAAAATTGTTATTGTTATTTAATAACAATAACTTAAATGTACATACTTCGATATATAATACAAAAAAAAAAGATTTTTTCCAGACAACAGGTTTTTACGTTGAGGTTTTTGCAGGTTCGTTTCCATATACATTGACCCAGAATACAAAAAAACAAAACAAATAGTAGTGTTAAAATTGATTTCCCCAAGAATAAAAATAACGATAACGTAAAAAAAATCAATAATATTTCTTTGTTTACATTAACTGAAGCAGATAGGTATAGGTATATACTTCGAAAAGTAGTACGTACAACTGTTTTCCAGAGGATTTAGGAATATTTTATAAATACTACTAATTATATTATAGTTAAACTTTAGATACCAAAGAGCATTAGAGCTTATTATTAAGAGGTAAGAAGCTTACTTTGAACTTATCTTTTTAATTGATAACAAAGAAATTTTAAACTCAAAAGAAAGATTAATTAATAATTTATTAATTTTTGATTACTGCAGAACATATGAGTATTTCCTTTAAGAAAGTAAATTTAAAATTTAATTACAATATTGTGCGTTTGAAAGAAGTTTTCTAAGAATATCTTCTATGATTTTCCATCCAGAAAAGCTTATTGTTTGGAGTTGGAAATAATGAACTGAAAGTTATAATTGGATTCATGGAATTATTCCCTTTAAATTTACAATGAAGTCTGTAGATAGGATTTCAATTTCGAGTTCCGTATAGAAGCAGAAAGCGATTGGATAACATGCATTCAACCACAGATACTAACAGATGATTAAATTTTTTTAATGATTTTTTTTTATCATTAAGGAGTTGGTTATTTGATTAGGCTTTTAATTTAAAAGTAGTTAATTAAAAAGATATTTTAATGTAATTAAAGCTTTAAGATAACTAAATTAAATAAGTAGTTAGTATTTAATTAGTAATACTATAACATATATTCTAGGGATAAATTGCAATTTTTTTGTTTTGTTTGAAAATCATACTTTCAGTTTCTGAAGAATGCGAAATAGCCGAAGTTTCAATCTCTTTCCTTCTTTTTTCTTTTATTTCTTTCTGTGAATCGTGAAATGTTCTTTGGCTGTCTAACCCGTTGCTTTCAACCATTTATTTTCTCTATTCTTAGAGATTAATGATACAAATGCCCTTGTGCAAACAATGGAACTTGACTCATGATGAATAAGAAACGGATTTCGATTGGATTTTTTTTTCATCGATTTTTTTCCAAACACTCGAATCAGAAAAGAAAATCAAAAACTGTCTTCCTAATGCATCATGCTCTGATGTCTTTGCTATTTGGCGCCTATCACGCAACATCGCAGCCGCCAGAGTTCGGGCATTTGGTGGCAGGAAAACCACCATCACTAGAACAGGTGCAAAAGATTTTTCTTCTCTGTCACCTGAAATGTTATCAATTGAAAATACAAGATTTTCAGATTCCAGGTTTATTCTGATACTCTCTTCTACTGTTAATAGAAACTTTTGTGGAAACTTGGTATCTTGTGCAATGTTCACTACAGATTAAGAGAAAGCAGACAATATTTTCACTTTCTTAAAGAAAAAAAAGTTTAATGTGCTTGTGGTAAATTGGTATTCTGCTGAATATGTCGTTTGCTGACAAGTGAGCTCCAAAAATTAGAAACCGTTTGAATTCTCCAAACTTTCAAGTCAGTTGATAGGTGATACATGGATAATATCCAGACTCTGATAAGTTAATACAAAACTGGAAAAAAAAAAATCAGTTTTTTTTTGTTTGGTTGGTTTTTTTTGGGGGGAGGATCCAAAAAAAATTTGCTGTCGAGTCTCTATGTAGATATCATTCTATGTCACTGAAAAATCTGAAAACACAAATTTGCTTGCTCTTAATTCCGTAGACGAAGATTTTATAACATGTTTGTGTACTGTAGTGTGTTTAAAGTGTTTAATTCTTACAGCCGTAATTCTGTTATGCTAATACAGTAGTAAGTGAATTGCATGAATTGTAATATTTTTTACTCACAAGAAGACTCACGACTCAGCCCTCCTCTTATTGAAAGAGAGTGAATGAGAAAGGAGGAAGAAACAACGCTAAATCCTGCCTGGGTTGTCACTCACTCCAGAGTGGCCCCAGGCCAGCCCTGGGGAGCAAAAAAGAAAACGCAAAAGGCGAGATGGGAGAAGAGAATAACAACCAGAAAGAGAAGCGGCAGTGGTGCCGCGGTAAAGCGCTCGCTCACGGAGCTGGCGACCAGGGGTGCGAGGCATGCTGAGGGCACCCTTTTTTGACTTTTTGTTTTCCTTTTTTTTCCTTTAAAAGTTTTGCGTTTTGACGTTACTGTTGGCATTATACTTTACTTTTGGAATTATAGTATTCAAAATACGTTAATATGTTAATGGCACCATCCAGTTGTATCATCTCTCTTCTTAAGTTCTATTATTACATTTACGTGTGCGTCACATATATTTCATCTTTCTAGTTGGCTACTCTAATGTTCATTACAACTGTAGAAGTTTAACATATATTTTAGTGTTTGTTTTAATACTATACATCACAATCACAACGTATAATGCACAATGTAATGTAAAAACGCAAAATATAAAGTAAAAACAGAACAAAGAAAGGTAAACCACGGAAAAAAAAAAAAGGTAACAAACGAAAAAAAGCAAAGTAAAAAAAATATTTGCCATCAGCATGCCTCGAACCCGGTTCGCCGGCTCTGTGAGCGAGCGCTCTACCGCGGCACTACTGCCGCTTCTTTCTCTGTTTGTTATTCTCTTCTCCCATATCGCCTTTTGCGTTTTCTTTTTTTCTCCCAGGGCCGGCCTGGAGTGAGGGACAACCCAGGCCGGATTTAGCGTTGCCTCCTCCCCCTTCTCACTCATTCTCTTCCAATAAGAGGGGAGCTGGGTCGTGAGTCTCCCTTGTTAGGGAAGAATGGAAGATGACTGATTGAATGTTTTAACAATTTCGAAGATCCGATTTGCATAAACGGAAATAATGGGCGCTTTATTATGCTTTTGTATAGAAATAGAAGTTTTTCATGAAAGAGAGTAAAAGCTTGAAGAAATGATTAAGGCTTTGTTCATTCCCGTTAATGTCAACATAAATTGAAATAAACGCTTTAGTATCTGTACTTAGTGAAAACGGCTTTCTTTGTTTAATTTATTTCCTTCTTTTTTGATGTGTCTGTTCAATTAAGAGAATTTTGATTGAATAATATTCTCTGGAGTAATAAAATCGCAATGTCTTCTCCTCTTTCTAACGTAACAGATCAATAAACTTGATTAAAAATTGACTAAAAGTTACTTAAATGGATTAAATCAATAAAATTTTCATTACAAAATTTAGTTTAAAAAATTTATGTGTTTTCAATTACGAGTAATTACTGAAAAAAATAATTTTAATAAAATCTGATGAATTACTCTCCTTGATAAATAGATATACGATGCTTTGCATTTTTAATTCTTTATGTGTCAAATGTGTATTTACTTTATTATGTGAGGAGCTTAATTTCAAAACCCGCCATCTCCAAAATTAAGTTTTGGATATGGCGAGGTTTGATAATGCATTCGCATTGGACAGGGCGGGCTTTGAAACAGCACTCCTATCGAAATCGTATCGCAATACATTGTTATGGCGGTTTTTGCAGTTAAACTGTATGCAAACTGCGGGTTTTAATTTGAACTTAACAAAAACTCCATTGGCTCGGAATTTGCAATTTTTGGAGATGGCGGGTTTTGAAACTAAGCTTCTCATGTATTTACTTTACAGGTCAAATTTAAGTTTCTTTGGTAAGTATTATGTGGAATACTAGCAATCATGTCACAGAACTGTAGAACTGAAAAGGTCCGAAGTTTAGAATCTTTGTGAATAGTATCCATATTTTTTTTTAAATCTGTTTTGCTCATACACATCTAACAATGGTCTATTTTGTTTGCTTTCTCCACATGGTACAAAGTACAATAATCATGCAAGCAACATACATTTTTTTCTAATGCATTTAATAGCTTTAACTTTAAAATACGAGTATATATAAAACAAAACATAATCATATTCAATATCCAAGATCCGAATTTTCACGTCAAATTCACGTCATTTGCTGCTTTGAATAAATTTAGACTGCTTTTGGAATGATGTCCATGTGTATGACTGAGGATGTGTGTTTCTGAGAATCTTGTGGGCGCAATAGCTCGAAAAATGATTAACCGATTTCCATCAAACTTCATATTTAAGAGTTTAGTTTAATTATCTATATCTGATTACATTTTGGAATATGTCGCATCAAACTTTATATTTGAAAGCTGAATGTTATTCTCTTAGTTTTGATTAGATTTTGGTGTTTGTAGCTGTTATTTATAGGTACTATCAATGGCCAAATATTCTGCCCTAAAATAACTCAAAGATTAGTGCACTGATCAACATCAAACTTTATAATAAAGATTTAAATGTTATTGTCCAGTCCTGATTAGATTTTTGTGTTTATAACCTTTGTTTATTCGCTTTTCAAAAGCAAAAGCCAAAGTGGTGTGTCCTATACATTACTGTAAGTAACTCATTGAATATTAAACTATATTACATGAATCTCATATTTTAAAGTTTAGAATTATTATTCAGATCTAATTAAATTTTGGTGTTAATACAAACCATCTTACGGGCCTCTTTTAAAATACGATATCGTTATGTACTTCAAATGCACTGATTTACATCAATTTCAAGAGTTTAACATTACTGCCTAGATTTCATTAAAATTTGATGATTAGACATCTATTTTAAGGTTCACTATTCTTAAGGCCCCAAAAGTATGGCTTTTTGTAGGCCAACTAATAATGATATGATATACATTAATTTTTGATTTTACAGCATATTTATGTTGGATGGATTGTTGATGAAATTTTAGCTTATCTACTTTAATGTACAGAGCGATTTTATTTAGGGCCAAAACATTCTGATTGAATATTCTATTTTCTGAAATGATTTACAGTTCCTTGGTATGAAGATAGTCTTACAATAGCTCTAATAATTACAAATTATCCAATCAAAACATGTTTAAATACTAGTGATCGTCTAAAAGGCTTTCCACGATTGATCTAATGGGCGTCTCTGATCTACATACAAGAAAATGGTCCGTCCCTCATTACCTTCGAAACCCCGTGTGCCTTAGCAAATCAAAACCACAAGACAAATAAGAATGTGGTTTCAAAACAAATCCCGTGGAAATTGTTTTTTTTTCTTTCGTGTCACTCACATGTATCTGTTCTTCTGTTCATTATTTTGCGCCAAACAAAACTATTCTGAAAATTGATCTACATTAAGCAATGTTCAAGAGTAGATATTAATGTTGTTAACACTAAACAATGAAATCAGTGAGTAGAATCACGAATATTCATCATTATAGCTATCACTTGAAAAAAGTCATTATGTGAAAAGAGGATATATAAAATATATTTCTATTAAAATTCGAAAAAAAATCTACATTTTCGAGATTGATTATAATCCCCACGGAGGATGTGAAACATAAATACGCATATTGAGAACATTCTAGATAGTGGTTTGAAATTTATATTATAGTTTAAGTAATGTTTAGGTAAAAGATTTTATCTTTCTTCAATCGCCTTCTATTTTTAATACTACAATCACAGTATTCAGCGAATAAGAATTCCAGAAACTTCTCAGCAAAGTTAGCCGGTTCCTGGTTGGCGAGAATATGGCTAAGGAAAGTAATTACCATTTCGTAATCTCATTCGTTGGGTGTGACATGACATTTCTGGCCTTCTTTCACCTTCTCCTTTTCAAAGCAGGAGATCAGTTCGTCGTAAGGATTTCTTTCTTCTCCACTGCCGACGATGGCTAATAAATCTCCCAAAAGCCATCGCTGCCGTCACCCACGGCCAAAGGGAATCGACCGGACCAAGGCAAACCGCGGAGGCGTACGGTGCGTCATTCGGGGAAATCTTACGCAGCATCTCGCTGATGTAGAAGGTCGGGCAAAAGGCGAGATGAAATTTGCATAATGACGCGATAAATGAAGCTATTTCCCCTAAAGCACATCGAATCTCCACGTCAACTCATAAATTATTCGTGTTTGTGTCCAGGAAACGAAATGGTCATCACACTTCTTCCCAAAAGGCAATCAACCCAACAAATTGAGTCGTCATACATATACAGTACATTATATAAAGTAAAGTCACGGTAAACTATGACAAAGATAACTTCTCAGTAAAGCAAAATTTGTAGTCTTTTAAAATTTAAGTATTCAGTCCGCTTATACATTCATTAGTTAGAAAAATACTTTTGTTTCACCCCATTAACAAATCTCTCTTTACATTTCAACTGCTAGTTTGTGTTTGATTTAATGTGCACGACATGACAAAAGTCTTAATGTAGTTAAATTCATTAATAATTCATGTATACAAAATCTAAATCCGTCTTATTTAATATAACTCCAAGCCAACTGTTTTGAGATCATTATTCTTATTAGCTGTAGGCAGGGCAATCATTTGTCAGTGGATCAGATTAAATTTACTAATAAGCATCACGAATAACAAACATAACAAACGAAATCATCTTTGAGAAATACCAAACATCAAAAAAGAAAGGAAAATGTATGTTATTTTAATAAGTTTAGCCTGTTATGCTGATTGATGTATAGCCAGCTGATACAGATTCATTAAACTAAAAAAAAATAGGTTGAGATTTCTTGTGTACTACTTCTTTTTTGTTCAACGCAAATGCTATTTATCTATAAACAAAACCAAAAGAAACAAGAAGTATACAAAATACTGGTTCAATCATCAATAATTTAGAATCTACAAAGAAAATTTACATTTAAGAAAGAAATCTTAATTTGAATAGTTTTAATAACTCCCTGTAACTACTTATAATTATCAGAACTAAAATTTAAGTCCCAATCTATTTGATTTCAAGCTTAAAAGATAATAATTATTCACTACACATTGTAAAATTACAGAAATTGTAATCTACATACAATTACTAAGTTTTCTCTGGAACAGGAATTGATCCGTTATTAATGTGAGATCTAAGACATTTTATTTTTGATGCAGAGAAATAGATTATCTGGCAAAGAACTGATTTAGATCTTTTTTTCTTTCTGTCTTTCTTTCGTTCTTTTTTTCATTTTCTTTGAAATCTCATCAATTTCCCGAAATCAGATTACTACCTATACTTTATTTTTCCTTCTCAAGATTTACTGTGATTTTTAATTCGATTAAAGGTCTTAATGGCACGTAACCTTAATCTAAATTCAACCTAACATTCACCAGATTCGGGGCCTGGATTTTTTTTTTTTTTTTTGTTATATAGAAACATACAAGCTGTCTTTATTTTAGACCCATTTTCTTTTTCAGTAATTTTTCGAATTTACGTGAAAAGACTAAAAAGAAAATGAAGGAAAGATTAGAATTCTTCGGTGGTCAACTCTACATTAAAGGCAAAAAAAGGAAAAGATTACAAAGATTATAATTATCAAAAGAGAGAATTAATGGGAGTTAGAGAAGTCTTGTTATCTCTTAATTATTTGGTCTGCTGGAGCTGACAAAGATCGTCTCAGCTCTTTTCAAATTATCTTCTCCCATTCTAAATGAGTTTTAGAGACTAGTAATCCCTACTGGTTTCTCTCGCCAACCCTGCTACTGCGACAGTTTATATATGCACACATATTTATCAGTTTTATATATATAT
>JAFIDM010009631.1:166056923-166068730 GCA_023159025.1 Thereuonema tuberculata | reverse complement strand
TATTTTTTTTATCTATCAAAAAATCCTGAATAAGTTACATCTGCTAATCATAATTGCTTTACATTAGCAGTTCAGCATTCCTTTTTTCAATGAGTAGTCAAAGGGTGAATATCATTTTAAAAGTGTTAATTTTAAAGGAGTTATAAATGAAAACATAAAAATGCATATTACCAAAAAGGAATGTAAATAAAGGAATAGTTTTAAGGCGACGGCTAAAAAAAATATGCAATTTATTCTGCATGGACTTTTATAAATAAAAGAATGAATTTCTTTCGAAAATTCTGGTCTGCAGGTAATACTTTGGATAGTTCGTTCTTCTAACTCCTTTAATGGTGGAATGAAACTATCACTGTGTTCTTTCAGCTGATGTAAAGAGTAAAAAAAAAAAAGAGAGAGTGTCTTATGCACGTAAATCTCAAATATGTTGTTTTGTTGAATTTCTGTGCAAGGTCCCACCTAGCAAGATTGTCACAGGAAAAATTTTTAGAGCGTGGATGATCCGTTCAGCCCCATCCTCTATACTACTCATCTGATCTTGCCTCAAGGGATTACCACCTTTTCCAAGCTCTACAAAAGGTATTGAGTGGAAAACGTTTCAATAACGATGACTAAATTCCAAAGAAAACCATACAGAAGGAACCGATAAATTGTCTATTAAATGCGTCTTTGATATTATACGTATATAATAATAGTGGTCTTAAAAATGTACAACTTTCGTTTCAAATTTTCTGGAGTATTGCTAATTGTCTAAAACTACGGTTGGTTCAGACTTTATTTCTAAAAATTAATTATGAAGTAAGCATCTATATATAAAATCTATTATGTTGATATGACAAAAACCCAATGAAAAATTGAATTTTCTGTAAAGTTGTGGGAACTGAAACAAGCAGGTAAAAATAATACACGTTTTTTGTCACATGAAATGAATTGGAATCTATTATTTATTCTCTGAATTCAAGTATGTAATTAGAATTCCTCCATCCACCGGTTTTTTTTTATAATTCTAGTTTTAATATTTGAAATTAATTTTTTGATGTTTTTGTAAGATACCAGATAGAATATAGTAATATTATTCTAGATCACATATCTACTGTTTGGATACTAAACACTCATCATTACAGTGACAGTGGCTAGTACTAAATTCAATCACTAAATTGGAGTATTGTTGCTTTTGTGTAAATGGGACAGCAAGGATATAATCATTACATCCAAACACAATGAGCGAAACGTGAATCACTCGTTCCTAGACAGAAAGAAAGTAGTAAATACCTCACTAATCAAGCCTAAAAAAGCTTATTTGTCTCGCTCATATGTCAAACTGGGACTCAAAATTATCAAGTCAATGTATCAATGCAGTGCTGGATTTTTGCATTTGAAGTATAAATTTTAAAAGTTACCCATGCGAAAATCGTGGAGGGAATATTTGTGGACCTTCAAATAAGAGACCACAAGAGAATAAGGCAAAGTAAAAATTTTGAATAACATTTAAGTGAAGTAAAAAAAGAGGTATGTCAAACATTCAAAAATGTTTCTCAAAATTTCTTGAAATTGAAAAGCGGAAAATTATCGTGAACTTATATATCATACAAGGTCATGGGGATCTTTAAAAATTCACTTCCTGGATTCGCACAAGATTTCTTCCCATAAAATTTCGGGCTGTTAGTAACTAGCAGGGAGAGTGCTTTCAATAGCAATCTTTGGAAAAGAAGAACCAAGGCAAGCAAAATCCTAATATGCTCGCTGTCTGTTGCTGGGTAATTAAGGAAGACGTTCCAGAAGGCGAAATATGGCAGAAAAGCATCCACTGTTACTTTTTTTTTAGGCAAGGCAAAAGCCATTTTACATTATTATGTATGTACTCAATTGTCCAAAATTGTAACGTATGGAACTTAAAAACGTTCCATGATGGAAAAAATGTAAAAGATATTGAATTCAGCAGAAGTACGCTAATGGTTCACCATTTAAACTAGACAAAAAAAAAAGGATTACTTTGTTGCCCAGTAAGAAAAAAAAACTATCTACAATAAGGTTTATTAGGTGGTGGTTTTTATCAAATGTTGTTTATTTTTCTTATTTGTTATTATTAATAAATTACGAATTTAACTGTTACAGTAGCCATGAAATAGGAAAGATGAAGCAAAAATGAATTAAAGAAAGATCCCCGATGAAGGAATGAGATAAACATTACACAAACACTTAATATAATCATAATAGAAATATTAGGATTTGTTTATAAGAAAATACATAAAAATAAATCTAGTTTTAAATAATCAAAGTCCTGACAACTGTAACCAAAAGTCTAATAATCCTAAGTATCAAAATTAAAGATATATTAGAAATCATTTTTGAATTTAATTTCAATTTATTTGCTGCATGTAAACCGTTTTCAACAACAGGTTTTTATTTCGTGGAAACGGTGGGGGGGGGGCATTTTTTATCTATCACAGTTACTCGTATTTACAATTTGTAGTTTTTCTAAATTAGATTACAACGTTTTCAATTTCTTTTATCAATGAACATCCAATTTAATTTTAGCTGATATCTTCCAGTGAATTATCTTAACCAAGTCTGAAAATTTTCAGCAATTCTGCCATATCGATTTGTGACACACATTTCGTCTGCGTGCTTTCATTGAAGTTCTATTTTTGGTCGCCTTAAAGCACAGTGGTCTTTGAAAACCATCAGATATTTGTTTCGGAGAGAGGGAGAGAGAGAGAGGCGCTTACTTATTGACAGTCAAAATCTATACTTGGTCAGACAACAATATCGGATTAATGTCAGACTGTATCCATCTAATCAGTATTCTCTCGAGAAATATTTAATTTTGGCTTTCAGCAACAACTGCAACATGATTCAGCAAAATCTACATTATTGGTTACCTATCTTAAGCCTTGCATTCACGATAAATATTAGAATTTCAAAACATTGACTGATCACTCACAAGAGGTTTCAAGATTTTTTTTACTGTCGACTTGACGGTAAACAAATGAAAATGATACATTGCAGATCCAAATTTCACTTATGACAGATGGTAATTGTAAGATGTTCGTTCATTAGCTATTTTGAAATTATTTATGCAAATTAAGTTTTTTCCCAGAAGTTGTAATACTAAAGTTCTCCTTTACGTGACCTTTCTTTATTCATCATCTTAATTGTGGCCTTCTCCGCATGTTTCGATATCATGCTTATTTATGAACATATGATCTATATTTGTTTTCGTATTTCTATGCATTGTACAGTTGTTTCATTTTTACGTGCCTTCACAAACTTCTCACAATAGCCAACATAAAATTTTTCACATTTTTGCATGTATCTTGTAAACGCAGAAACGTTTGTGAATGACTGATATATCGTTCGATAGAACTTTCAAATACTAACATTTTCTCAATATAATGTTCTCTTCCAACTTTTATACTTTTCGTTTAACTTGAGAAAAAGTCAAAATTTGACCCTTTAAAGGGCGACATCTTGGAAACCAAAAACTTTTTTCGAAAGATTTTTGTAGCATTTTGTTTGTCTTAAAAAGTTCTACATTTTATCCATTTGCAAGACCAATCTATCGCTCATAGTTTGGTTACAAAATTGGAAAAACTTAAAGTCTTATGACAGAATGACAGACAGAATAACGTTTTTATATAATATAATGATTAACCTTATAGATATAAAAACAAATCAGATTATTTTTTAACTTTCTTTTATATTAAAAATGCCTATTTATTTCACGATAAAGCAAAAGCTATACGCTTAATGTTAGCTGGAAACAACAAAAAAGAAATATCTGTTATGCTTTTTTTTAATGATAATTTTTTAATAAATTACGCCTGCAGATATAAAGATAAAACTTCTAAATTTAAGAAAAAATACAATTGTCTTCTTAAAAACACATTTTGTAATTCTTCTAAACGATTTTAAAGTTTATTTAAAATAAAAAAGTAAATTAAACTTTTTATTATTCCCAAAATATTATAATTTTTTATGATCCTTTGGAACAATATAAATCACAATGGACATTTCCAGTGAATATTTGTTATTCATTTCAGAGCAGCCTCCGTTCACTTCATAAATCTTGGGTTCCCGTTTGTCCAGCGTTGATCGTAAACATCCAGAGAGATGGTGATATAAACACCCCAATATCTTTGATGACTTACTTTAAGAGACGATAAATTGGTCTACTCGCATGTCCATCAACGAATTTCAATGATTGTACCTAAAAAAACAGATGTATAGACAATGATAAGAGACATTAACGTCCTTTTTATATTCTTTTTACGTCCGAACTAGATTTAATCTCATCAACAGTTGTCCACGACCTTCAGAAAAATTACTTTGCCGGAAACTGCAAGTTTCACTTTTAGGAGTTAAAATTGAATTAATGTCTGAAGTAAAACAGTCCATTATTTATTTTGACAAAGTTAATTCCAAAAATTTTAGTTCTTATGAAAATCTTCTAAGATTGAATTTGTCTTTTGAAACATTGCAGATTTGCCAAAGTTAAAAAAAATAAATAAAAAAAATCAGTATACATACAATTTTTGTGATGGAAACTGGACGTAGAATTTAAAAAAAAGGGCAACATTCAGATAAGATTTAATATCATTATTTACATTTCAGCTTTTTAAGAAACTGAGGTTTGAATACTCTACTGATTTGTACCAAAATCAATAGGAATCTAACTTTAATTGAAGATTCCAATGATATTTTGTTTTTGACGATGGATGGATGAATATACGGACTTAAGCTTGTGGATTTAAAACTGATTCTAAAACTTTTTTTCTATATAACGAAATCTAAGGGAGAGAGGGACAATTGCATGCACCTAATTTAAAACGGCTCTATAATTTTTTTATTATTATTGTATTTTCTTGATCAAATGCTTATTGAAGAGACAATTTATTGAAGAATGCTATATTAATTCAATTATGTAAGGCTATTATACTTTTTGTGACATTTCATTTTTTGTAAGATACTGTCATTGTCCTCCTGTGTGGGGTACTGGTACGCATGCATAACAGATTAAGTAATTTATCATGTAATGAATGAAAATCATTATAGATCATTCCTTTTTTATTACCAAAGTGAATCTTTAGACTAAAGTGTTACTAAAATCACGTAAAACTACACTTAACAACGTACTACTACATAAAAAAATTGCCTAACCGAACAATAGGCTATGCCTACACACAGGCGATCTAATACTTGTCCAGCTTCTTTCTGCTATTACTGTCAACTCTCTTCTTTCCAAAAAGATTATTTGTAGTTCGCGTATGTGTATGTACCATCTACAAACACAAATGATTAATTTTCAGTTAAATTTCAAATGCGTCCCATTACCCCAACACATGCTGTGTTAAAAGAAATATCTCTATAGGAAATCATTATCATCGTATTTTTACGAAACAAAACATGTAAAGTTTACTGCAAAAACAGCTGAAGTACACTACACACAGAGCTGAAACAATAACATAAAGTTTTCCATATCGCATCACAATCTGAACTCAATATAACAACGAAATGTGGAAAAAGTAATAACTGCACTCATCTTCAAATCCACGATTGACAAATGCTTCCCCTCAACTGGGATGTGGTTAATGAAGCCTCTGCTAGGGCACCACCACGTCAAAAATGTGTTGAAGTGCCAAGGATACTGAAATACTGACACGCGTCCCATTCACTGTTGCGTCCCAATGATCCTCTCTCCCCTATATCCTTTTAAATAAATATTATATTTACTTAAAATTTATTAATAAATGCCCTTTATCAATAAATTAATTATTAATACATACTAATAAACCCTTTTAAATAAATGCTTACCAGACGGATACCCAAATTGCAAACAGAATAAATCGCTTATTTTATTTTTATTTTTTTATTTTATTTTATTTTATTTATTTATTTATTTATTAAATTGATACAATTCAGTCCCGTTAGGAATTCGAATTCCTATCAACAGGTGCTGTTATTTTATTATAAAACATAATAATTATATTGAAAATTACATTTAAATAAATTTTACAAATTTAACAAAATCAACTTATCATCCTCAAACATATTGAAACAAATGTATTAGCAAAAACATATTAACACAAACATAAAATTAACAAATTATTAATCAATATTATCCAATATCCAATTTTTTACCTTATTTTTTACAAATGAAATTCTTTTATAATCTTTAAATAGATCCCAATTTATATCATTAATGGTTTTCTCAATTATATAATTTAAATTTCTTATACCATATTCATTACCGATAATCAAGTTTTATTCTATTTTTATTTCTCAAATTATTCAATATTATTCCTTCTAATGAGCTACTTACCAAAATAAAGTTTCATCAAATAGTTAATATTTCAAATTATTAATATTGACCATCCGAAGTTAAAAATCATGGACATTTAGGATTTTTTTTCCCAATAAATATATTTTGCATTTATTGATAAGTGACAGCTCAGCAGCTTAAACCATTTTTTTCATCTTAAAAATTCATTAATGCTGTTATGATTTAGACATTTATATACCCTGACCAAATCGATGAAAAAATAAATGAATTGTTACAGTTGACTATAGAAATGAAATACCATTTAGCTTGTAAGTAATGGCTTCGTCAATACCTTTATGAGTCACTCGCTCATATCTTTTCTGTTAATATTGATTGTTTCATCATTTTTTTTTAAATATTTTCTTTTGTAATTTTATTACGAACCTAACAAGATTGTACTGAACCTTTCAATTAAAATTCAATGATCTTTATTTATTTTAATTAGAATATATTTTATTCATTATTCGAATATATTGCAATATAATTCTTTATAATTGTTTAAAGAATCGATATTGATATACGAACAAATTTATTTATTTGAATAAATAATATTTATTTTTATATTTACAGTAGACTTCTTTTCAAATTCACTTTCGAATGTATTTAAAGTTGATTCTGTTTAACGGTGAAAAAAAAAAATAAAAAAACGTGCAACAATAATCTGAGTCTCTGCATTCCTATAGACTTATACGGATATTCTTTTATTATTTTTTTCGGTAATATATGATGCATCTGATTAGATTCCTCTCTTTTTAAAAATTTCCAATGTTTTCAACATTCTTCGAACGCCAAGATCACTCAAAGTTTTCTAACAATGGGATTATTTGTTGTAAATTAGATCTTGAAGTTGCTGAATAGATGATATTTTTTCCTAACCTATTCTCTACTTATTCAAACTTCACTATCGAAAATTGGTGAAGGGCTCTTGTAATATTTGTATCCCAACACAGAGGAACACATTAAATCCCTTAATATTGATATTCTTGGTTTAAAAATTTATCTAATATTAATGAAGTAAATTTTTAAATTACGAAAGAATTATCAGATATACAGAAATTTTCAAAGGCTACACCAAAAATAGCTTTATTTATAATTTCTTTTTTTTTCTGAAAAATAATATGAATAACAATTTTTGATCCATTTCTTTTTATAAATGGAGCCACTTTTCACTCAGTAACTATTCATTTGTATGTTATTCGTATCCTAAAATTTTCCTTGAAATAATAAAAACATCGGGTTAAATGTTTATGTACGAAGATAAAAGTTCAGTTGTATTGATTATTTTTATGTTTTTGAATTTCTTTATGGATCGTAGTTGGAATTTACTGCTGTTTGGTGAAAGAAAGATGATGACTCGAACTGCGATTATCGTGAGCGATTGTCTTTATTATTTTGTTCACCAAAGTTTCCTGGAAGGCAATGAATATAATATTTGCCACCACTTATTTTTTATTATTTTCTGCCACTTGAAAAGAACAGTCAAGCCTATGTTGGATCTCATCCTCCTTCACTATCTAATCCAAGTTCTCTTAATTCGACAGTAACGAAACAGGTGACACTCCCTTCCTTTTTTCGTCACGCAACTCTTTAATTGCATTCTTTTTTTTTGCTTTTCTCTAATATTATTTCAAAACAAAGACGCAGGTGGGTAAATGTAGTACCGAGGCTTTGCTGTCTTTTTTTTCTATTTAAACTTTGAGAATAAAAAGAAGATAATTATACTTTTTTTATCTACGGATTACACGGAAACAGAACCAGCTAAGGCGTGTTGGAAGGGTGGATCTTGACGGTTTAATTAATTGGACGCACTTTTCAATCTCAGCCTTATTTCTCCTTTTTTTCTCTTTTTTTATACATTGTGAAGTTCCATTTAAAAAAGAATTATATTCAAGTAATTACTGAGAGATGGGCTTGTTAGCTCAAATAGCTATACCGGTATGTCTTTGTCTACGACTGGAAGATTCGAGACCGGCGGAGGTTCCGGGAATGATACTGTGATTGTTTCTTTTGCAAATCGGTCCTAGGTTCAGACTTATCAAATGGGATAAGGTTCTTCCCTGGGTTAAAGAAAGGGACGCCATTCCACCTTCCGTTCAGTCCGTTGATATAGAATAGCTGTGAACCTATTTCTACAGCATTTCTATTTAGATATACCTTTAAAAGCTTTTAAGCTTTTAAGCAGTGAAAGATGAAAACAACAATTATCCTTAAAATCCACGATAGCTTAAAGTCTTGAACCAAGAAAAGTCAAATAGCTAAGCTTAAATTTTAAATAACAACGTTAACAAGAAAAAAGCTAAAGTCTTTTCGTTATTGATATTTAAATACTACTTTGTTTTAATTGGGGGCTGTGTCTTTGTTATCTTCTTTCGCCAGCAACTTTGCCAGTTGAAATTTGTTAACAAAATTATGGATTTCTAACTTAACTAAGACAAAAAAAAATACAATGTACTTTTTTTAACTTATAAATAATTTGTAAGCTTTATTTTTTTTATTATTATTGACTAAGCTGCTGTAGAATTATTGTTTGCTAATCTAAAATCAATATTTAGTTTTAACAATGATTTTGAATTATGTGAAACAATTAACGTCAGATGATTTATTGTTAACAAACTCTCTACAATGTTATTTTTCTTTTTAATGCCTTTTTTCCTAAAAAGTTACAGGAAATAAAATATTATATCTATTACATATGTTATAAAAAATGTTAGATTAAACAAAGTTAAGAAACTAATTTATTTTTATGGAACTTAAAAAAAATGTTTTGGAACTGTCTTTAAAAAAGCATTCTGCAAGTAATAGATAGGTTTTCAAACATATGTAAGGTAATCGGAAACATGTGATAGGTATTTGGGGGACTTTGGTCGCACAGGCTTGGAGGATGAACCTTGGTACTCTAGAGTCTAGACGATGATAATTCAGGGAAAAAAACAAAACAAAACCGAGCATGTAAATTATTTGAGTCCCAAGACCTGTGAGTTTCCAACATTTAATCTTAAATGGCATTTGAAATACAAGTAATAGCGTGGATGAGTTCAAAACCTGGACAAGGTTTTCTCCGAAAAGTGGGATATTGTCAGGGAAGGTATTTATTACTTTCTTGGAGTCCTCGCCGACTTTCTGTCTGCCTATGTTCCTGTGAAAGAAAGTTCCCTTGTTCAGCCTACTATATTGAAAGCTTCAAACCTGTCAGTAAACAGAAATCAAGTAAGAAATATATCTGTTTGCTTATAGATACCGTTAATGGAAGGAACAAAAGACCGTTCAAGGCCATTACAATGTTTTCTATAGAATGGATCAATTGTAAAAGCGCTATTTTGTTACGGTTATTCATTAATGTTTTGTTCCCAACGATTGTACTCTTTCTTTTTAATGATTTTCTGATTACTATTTATTTTGCTGGGATTCTCTTTATAGTAACCCAGCAACGATATTTGCCATCAGATGCCTGCAGTGAAATCAACTTTGAAGTTCTTTTAAAATATTTCGCTTTTCATTTCCCTCAGAAAAGGTATTGAATTCTTTCGATAAGAATTCAATAAATCTTAACAAAGAATTATTAAAAAAATAACAAGAAGTTCTGAAAAAACTTAAAACACACTTTCAAAATAGCAGTACTGATTGAGCATGCAAAGCGTCAGTATTTCGACTTGAATATTTTTCTCAATTGTTTGTCTGTTAGTTCGTTTATTTCTTTGTCTTTCTATATGCCCATCAAGCTAAAATGATTGGACGAATTTCCTCAAAATAGCTTAAAATGACTCCCGAAATCCCTCACTGAAACGACTCAAGTGATTTCTTTTAATTTGATGCGATGCTTATTATATATATCAAATATATCAAATATATATTTAAAATATGATCACGATTCTTTCGATCTCCATCTCCTTCCCTCAGTCCTCAGAAATGCCTCCCCCCCCCCCCAGCACTATCCACGACGATGGATCGACGAGCGTTTACTTATATTACTCAAATCATTTATTTCAAAAATACTGTATTAACTTTTAGTTAAAAATAATTCGAATTAAGATACATTAAGAGTTACCTAAATTTCTGTAAATGACTTTGAAATTATACTTATTGGTGATGGGCAGTGGCTGGCTTTATTACCAAAAATATCGAGACATACATTGTTGAATATTATTAAATCCGTGTAATTAACCTCATTTAATTGAATTAGTCTTTATGATTTCAAAGTTTGTTATTTTTTTAAAAAAACACGAAAACATCTTGATAATAAATGCATTTATAAATTATCGGTGACACCATGATTTCACCTACATTCGCCATTCCTTAAACTTGAATTTTTGATTTAAATATTTTAGACTAATCTTGAGCGATTTTAGAATGACTCATCTCTAAATATGTAAAGATACATTCACTGCTTTAAAGGTTATTAAGCGAAAGGCCACCCACCCAAACACACACACGCACACGGTGATTTCTGAGCTTATCTTTCCTTTCGGAGAATGGAATAAAAATCCTGTTAATAGAATGTTTTAAATTTCCTTATCCTGCTTGACTCCTCATTGAATATTTAATTAAAAATACTGGAATTATACTTTTACTATTGGTATTTAAGTTATGTAGTTCTAAGCTATATCAAATACGGTATGGTGTTCTTAAATATTTATACTTTAAATGACAGTTATTATTTAAGATATGTTTCAAGAAACAGGGAGTCCATTTTTGCTTCGGTCGATTCTTTCAAGATGGAAGAGGATGATGTACAAGAAGAACTATGGTGCTAGTAATAAAAAAGGAGAATGAGAGCTGAGAAAGCGAACAAGGAAGAAAGTATTTTCTAGGGAGTCATAGAAGACACTGGCGACGTGATGTATTACAGAAACCATCCTTAGACTCAAAAAGTGTTTTCTTTCGAATTTCGTTAATAATAAAACTAGGTTTATTAATATCAGAAGATCAATAATCAGGATTAATTATCAGGATTCTGTAACCATTATAAGCAAACTACGACCTTATTGTTTCTCTTAGTTATTTAGTTTTCGTTTGGTTGAAAATTTAAACGCAAAAAATAAGCTAATCCGAACTAACTGGACTTTAGGTTGCTGAGTATTTAGAGGCTGTAAGAAAGACATGGAGAGAAAATTTGAGTGAATTCAATGATTTCTAAACTATATAAAATAAAGTCAAACACTGATCACAACTTGAAATGAAGAACTCATTTGAATTCCACTGGGAAATTGAATCCTGTTCTTCCAACCCGCAGTCCACTGCCTCACTACTGGACCACTGACCCCCCATATACGTAAAACAAATGTATGTAAATTAAATTTCAGGACACAGTTCTCTTGTGTTCTCTCTCTTCCAATATAACAAACTGAAATATTACTTTTGTATTATTCCACGTTACAATAATACGATTAATTAAATTATATAAATTGTAATGTTTTATGTAATATAATGTAACTCTACATAATAAATAACTTTTTGCAGAGGCGTATATAAGGGGGGACCGAGGGGGACA
>JAFIDM010009631.1:166026411-166056523 GCA_023159025.1 Thereuonema tuberculata | reverse complement strand
TTTTTTTTTTTGGTTGAACAGATAGGTTTCCATGGGGTGTCTACTTAAAATTACTTAACGTAACCTTATATTAATCTTGGGCCCCTCCCCCCCCGAAAATATATTCTATATTCGCCACTGACTTTTTGTAAATGCTTAATAAATATAATATGATTGCTGAGTAATTTACATTAATTACAATAGCATACAATTGAGAGCTCTTGGTAAATTATGTTTAAAAAAACAGGAAGTCCATATTTGCTTGAGTTGATTTTTTTGAAATGGAAAAGGATGATGATACAGGCTAACTATAGTAGATAAATACACTGATTTTCCGATTAGCCATAAGTATATCAACGAATTATATATCAAATAGAATAATATCAGTATCTTTATCTAACAGAAAACAACGCATCTCTACAACATAATGCCAATATCTTAGTTATATTTAAAAGCAAAACTCTTTTCTCTCGTAAAGCCTTGTGGCTTCACTTGATATTTAATTGCTATCAGTTGAGATCCTTGCTGACAGAAAGCTAATGAACTTACTAATACAGGAAGACGCTTATGAGTAAAACATATATATATTATAATCGATTCACCATCTCTTCTGTTATCTGCAATATGAGACAGCTTTGCGTCAGGTGCAGCTAAGATCACTGTGTTTTGCGGCCGACCTTGTGTCGGAGATTGCCGTTGTGGTCAAAGCGGCGAGTCACCGCTTCTGTCGAAATGACATCAGGTTCAACTGAGTGCCCTTCTAGATAAAACAAATGAGGGAGAACCAAAGTAACGATCTATTGCGCCGTTCCTGAATGGCGTCTCCAATTCTTTATCAACTCCCCTCTTCCTGTGGCGGAAGAGTCCATTAACCTCACCAGAAGCCTTCATTCACACCTGCTCCCCTTGCCAGAATTAATGAGATTGTCCTGGATCTGCCTTTATCTCGACAGGATTCCTGCCTCCGCAAAAGACGAAACAACGTCTGTTTTCCGCCTTTCATTTAGGGCTCTGCCCGCAAGACTTGCCTCCTTCCCTCTCACCTCCCACCAAGTCTTCCTTAATGAAATCGGTCGAAATAGAAAAAGTAAAGTTGTCAACGAGAAAGACCGATCCAACTACGAATAACGAGGTTTTCCATTTACATCCAGAGTCTCACTCTGCTTCTCCATCTGTAACTCTTCCTTCTCTCTTTTGTTATATCGAAAGAATGCGTAACAAATTTTCCTTCGGCGATCTCATAAAATATTAGCGACAGTTTAACAGAAGCAATTAGGAATGTGAAGAGGGAGTCTGTCGTTTGAGAAGTTCAACAAATCTCATGCGTTTTCGGAGAAAATCAGGCCAATATGATTCCTGGTCAATGCCAAGAATGCAGAAAACTGGGAGTCTGGCAAATGTCCACTAACGGATCATTAAACTAAATACTAATGACATCAGATCATACCCCCACACTGGTCCAAGCCGGCCTATCGGGATTTAGTTCTAGTCCGGGTATCCTATTTGCTCACATTTTTATTGCTAGAAGTAGAAAGAATTCTTAATGCATACAGAATTGTTGACAGACTGATAGACTATTACCTCTGTAGGCCTATGTAATAATAGCGATGTTATTACTAAACGCAAAATTACTGTTCACTTATTAATTAAAATATAGAATTTGAATCATGTGCATTTTATATAACTTTGTACTTCAAAAACTGTAAAAATAAGTCGATTTTGAAAGAAATGTTTTCTTTCTTTTCATATATGAGAATTGTAATTTGAATAGCTAATATTTTAATACAATGGGAAGTCATTCTTGTTAGAATAATAGCAGACTTAAAATAAGATTGCATGGTTTTATCCTTGTATTTGACTCTCCCTTTGGGCTGTAGCAGTTTACAATAATCTCTTCAATCAATGATTGAATGATAGTTATGGAATTTTGAAATCGGTCTTATGTTAAGATTTTAAGCTAAGTGTAGTTTTATTTTCCTTTTATAAGGTACTAGCCTGCTACCGTCGCTTCGCTCCGAAAGTCTTGCATATGTTAGGTTAAAAACAGCTTTATTTATTCAAAAAACCAAATTACATGAAGTAAACTAAAAACTGAAACTTAGAATGAAGAACGCCCACGTGAAATTTCGTATTTCCAGCTAAAACGGTTTCAGAGAAGTACGTATCCTTCAACAAAGTCCCTGCCCTTTTCCCCCTTAGGAAGCTAATACGGAAAATTAGTCGAATTCGTATATTTTAGATTTTGACAAAGCGGTATCAGCGATATGCGCAGTGGCATAGCGTAGCGGTTGGGGGCGGCAAAATTTCACAATAAATAATAATAATAATATCTTGTAATCTGAACTAAAAATTTGAACCATTTTCTTTTCTTTTGTCACATCTACATTTCGGACCGATTAAAATGAGCACGGAACTTTTTATTACACTCATTAACAAAAAAAACGAATCACCTAGAAGGAGTTGTCCGATGGAGACAAAAATTGATGGAGAGGAAGATTATGTACAGAATAGAAAATGATTAAAATTTCAGACAAATTGAATGATTTATTTCAGAGTTACAGAATTACAAAGTAACGAGCTCAATAAGGTGTTGACCCACCTCTACCCTGAATGCAAGCTGCCACAAGACGTGATAAAGAGTGATAAAGCTCCCTGATGGTCTCCTGCGGCATTTCTTGCCAAATTTGCTCCGGTTGTCGGGCTAGGTCATCCACATTCCCTGGTGGATGCAGTCGCCTTTCCATCATATCCCAGACATGCTCGATTGGAGAGAGATCTGGGGATCTGGCTGGCCAAGGAAGTGTTTCACAAGCTGCACGACAGGTCATAGCAACACGTGTCATAGCAACCCATTATCTTGCTGAAAAATAAGGCCAGGGTACTGCAAAAGGAAGGGTAGCAAAACAGGTCTCAGAATGTCGTCGACGTACCGCTGTACTGTAAGTGTGCCGCTAATGGCGACCAAAGGGGTCCGGCTATCGACCCATATGACGAGCGATTCTCCGATTTGCCCAACCTGCCTCTTTCAATCCAATGATACGACCTCTTTCAAACTCTGACAGTTGCACCTAATGAGCTCGAATCCTGCGGCGAGGCATTTTTTCAGTCGTTGAAAGGTATCCTAACTCGCAATGCAACAGAAAGTTTGACCATCAGATTGAGAATCGCTTCTTAAATACATCTGCTGAGTGCGCAGTTCCGATGCGCTGTAGCTCTCGCTATTCATTCATTGGACACCAAAGTTTAATCATTTGCATGGGCGGTCCCAATGTCTTTGCATACGAAATTTCATTACAATCGGACAACTCCTTCTATGGTCGTCGTTTTTTTGGTAATGAGTGTATTTAATCTGTGACGGAACCGGGGAATCCCCTTTATTTAAGTGAGTGTAGTAGCTCGCTCTAGCGATTTGCAACACCGTCTGTACTAACCAGTTACCTTGCGGTAATTCCCCGTGTTTTATTTTGTGCTCAGATTGTTCACGACGAATATTCAGCGAGAATGAATTATTTCATATAAATAGAGTTCAATATTGTCTAATAACACCTGCAACATCAGTCGTCCAATTCACATTGACTCAATTAACCTGCTACAATTCATGATTTTCTTTCCGGGCGGCACTTTTTGGGGCTGCTAAATAAGGGGGCGGCGAATTTGGCCTACGCTTCGGGCGGCTGAAACCCACGCTACGCCACTGGATATGCGTACACTTCAAGAAAGGTCGTTCTCATGATTAACCTTTTACCTTTTACTCCGGATCCCGGTTTTCATTGTTCTTAAATTAAGAACATTAAATTTAAAAAAAAAAAAAAGTTAAGAAAAATATTATTTAAACAACAGTGGTTGAGACCAAGTTATTTATAAGATGACATCTCAGAACGGCCATTTTACGCTTTTTTGGTTATCATCAGCTGAGAGTAGTCATCTGTAAATAGCGAGGTCTCAATACGAGGGTCATTAGAATTAATCGTAAACAGGAATATGGCACCTTCAATAATTAAAATATAACAATAAATACACATTAAAAATAAAACAGGAAAATTCATGTACCGGCCTCCGCCAGCCTCAAACGAATTTCCGTAGGCATTAAAAAACATAAAAGGCCTAACATTGTATAATCAACAGTGGTTGAGACCAAGTTACAGTCGGACCTCTATTTAACGAACTTCTATTTTGCGAATTTCTCTATTTGCGAACTTTTCTTTGGAACCAAGAACATTTTGCTAATTTCTTCGTAAAATAACCTCCAAATAGCGAAGTACATTTTCTATTTAACGAACTTTTTCATGGTATCTATTTTCTTTTTTCCTCCTTGAAATGTTTTTATTATCAACATTCCCTTAGAGGAAATGGAAAGAAATGTGGATACAGCTGAGGGAAAAAGAAGAAATTAACGTTGATGTGCTGATTGATGATTATCTTTCACTTGATTTTGAAGTTGAGACCTCGGAAACACTAACTGAATCGGATATTTTGGACAGTGTGAAAAATAAAAACAATACAGTTATGAATTGCGATGAAGATGAAGATGATGAAAATAGAAATGATCATGATGCAGAAATAAAAAAAAAACCTTCGTATGATGAAATGCTAAAATTATTTGAAACAATCCGACGCGGATTTCAATTTAAAGAAAATACTGAAGGGGTTTTTAGTGCATTGCAAAGATGCGAGACGTACTATGAGCGAAAACACTTTTTCAAAACAAAAAAAAAACTAAGACAAAATTAGGCTTTATTAGTAAAATTTAAGTACGCATGTTGTAATGTATGCTTTATGTCATTAAAATTATTACTTTTTTTAATATATTTATTGTTTATATATTTTAAATCTATTTTATATAATTTAAAGTAATTTTAAAAGGCGAATCTCTATTTAACGAATTTTCCCTATAACGAACTTTTTTTCGGGATTTAGCAACTTCGTTAAATAGAGGTCCGACTGTACTTACAAGATGACATCTCGGAACGACCGTTTCACGCTTCATTGGCGATCATCATAAATTCATTTGATGGTGGTGGATCAGGAAATTCATTTGATGCTGATAGAGGCCAGCACATAAGTTTTCCTGTTTTATTTTTAATGTGTATTTATTATTTTAGTACAACTATTAGAGGCTTCTATTCCTGTTCACTATTAATTCTAATGATCTCCGTATTGAGACCTCTCTATTTGCAGATGACTACTCTCAGCTGATGATCACCAATGAAGCGTGAAACGGTCGTTCCGAGATGTCATCTTGTAAGTAACTTGGTCTCCACCGCTGTTGATTACACAATTTTAGGCTTTTTATATTTTTTAATGCCTAAGGAAATTTATTTGAGGCTGGCAGAGGCCGGCACATGAATTTTCCTGTTTTATTTTTAATGTGTATTTATTGTTTTATTTTAATTATTGGAGGTGCAATATTCTTGTTCACAATTAAGAATATTATTTATTTCTAATCATTAAAAAAAAAAAATCATTATCATAAATAAAGAAGGAAAGTAAAAAAAAACAACAAAAAAAAGGGGGGGGGGAAAGAAATGAAATACAAAAGAAAGGGTTATTGCCTATTGCAGATTTGAACCAGGTAACCGTAGACCAACCTTAATGGGCAGCGTTTAACCGCTGCGCCACACCAACAATTTCATCTTGGAAACAGAAGTAAGTTAATAAGCCAATACTTCAAAATTGTACAAAATTGTCAAGGGGTTTAAATTTTGGGGAGGGGGAGATGTGTCTAGGTTTCTTTGTAGCCTGCTGTTTCCGCAGGATCCTAGAGAATACTTCTGCCAAGTTTGGTCCAGCTCGGTCAAAGGCATTGAAGTGTATAGCGAACAAACAAACAAATAAACATATATATAAAAGAAAGATTATAAATAGCGATGGCCATTTTCAGCATCTTAAAATCAGAAACTTGGCGTTTTTAATTTCAAATTTACCACTTTTGGATTAAGTTGATTGGAAAACGTTAAAATTAATTCGGGTATCTAGATCTTAATTAGTAAAAAAAGAGTTATAATTGTTGCTGCTGATATGCTTTAATTAAATATGTTAATCAAAAAAGTTTTATTTTAATTTAATGTAAAAAAAAAAAAAAAAGTAAAGTGCAATGAACAATTTTAAAACTAGCTTTTCTTTGCTGTTCGTAATTTTTATTCTCACCATCTTGATCCGAGTTATTGGAAAAGCGATTACAGCATCAATGTTCCTATTGTTTCTTATAATGGGAGCTATTTTTTAAACATTAACATGCATTACTTCTGAGTTTTCAAAGAACTGCATTATTTTATTTATATGTAATATTTCTTGGTTTCGCATTTATATCCCCAATACCAATAAAATTTGATTTTAAACTCATTTTTAATTTAATAGCAGAATTAAAACTTACTAAAAGGCAATTAAAAGCTTACGAAAGACGAAAATATAAAACTACATTTTCCTCATTATCGCTATGGCGGAAAATACCGTCCCAAGAGTTACCTTAACACCCTTAATTATTTCATTAATGAATGAAATTTCATGAATTCCTTCTTAACTTTCAATGTTTGGATGTATGAAGATTCCATAGTTCTTAATAAAACTGATACTCAACATTTTTTATTGGGATTATGGACTGTCACTAATATCTCATTCCACCAAGAATATCTTCTTTATCTCTTTAATAGATATTTAGACAGCCTTTATAAGTGTCTTAATTAGCATTCTTTGATTTATTTATTTGGTTTATAATTCTTTCATTTATAAATAATATTTCATTTTTTCTATTGAGGAGAAAAGATTAATGAAAAGAAAAATATGTGTACAGTTTCAGCAGCAATTCTTGCGAAATGATTCTACCTAGATGAGATTCACATTTAATACAGTACTACAACAGATTCAAGTGACAGTTTATTTTCTATGGTAGAATATTTTGAAAGCAATGAAATGTTAAACGACTTAGATGATCTTACTAGACAGATACCTATTTAATACATCACTGTTTAATATATTTCGTATCTTTTCTAATTAGGAATAGCAAATGGATTAAGATATAGCCCAAAACAGGGCATTTTTCTCTTAAACACTTTTCATGCCCAAGAACATTTAATGGAATTCATTTATTTAAAATGATGAATAATTTGAAATAAACTAAATCTTAACATTGATTACTTTAAATCCAAAAGCCTTATCCCAAAACTTTTCTTTAAATTAAATAAGAATTTATTTATGTAAAAAAAAATTAAAATCATCAAATTACTGTATATATGGAGTAACTGTTAGAAACTATGTTTAATTTTGAAATTTAATAATTAAAAAAAAAAACAAATCTTTGGTTTTTAATAAATATGGTGAAATTTTAGAAATAGGGGGGTTATACCAATGAGGTAAATCCCTTTTTCTCCCAATAGTTATTCCATTGATCGAACATTTTTCGATGGTGACACTTAAACACGGAGACAACTCATGTCTTTTAGTAGGGATAAGTCTCGCGTGGCAAAATCCCAAGAATAATAGACCGGACGCCATGGATTTACAGCGGTTTATGTAGGAGGATCTTCCTGTCTCTTGGCAAAGTGGAGAGGTCCTCCAAGGGACGTGCCAGTCGCCGCTTACTATCATCACAAGAGCTCTCGTGAAGCAAGAATACTTTTGCCTTCAACTCTTAGAAATAATAATAAAAAAAAAAAAAACTCAAGAAATCAGCTGCATTGCTCACGTTACCAAATTCTTTGTTTTTTTTGTTTTTCAGAAAGAATTAAAAAAAAAAAAAACTCTCTATGAAAAAATAAACAGAAGATTTCATCTGAGAAATTATTGTTTGAAAAAAGTTAATGTCGCAGAAACACTTCCTGTTGAAAGGTAATCCAAATGAAATCCAAACTGAAAATAATTTATAAGTTCAAAGGTTATACACGAAAGCTTCTTCCCGTATCAATTTTGTTATTTATAGAAGCATTCTGTGAACAGTATTCTTTTGCCAATTATCATAAATTACTTGCAAATTTAGGAAAAACGCAAGTGGTATTTTTACTCAATCAACGATTGAGTAGTCTATGGCTAGAAAACATGTAAAAAGAGACAATGTAGCATTAGGATTTATATGTTAACGCTAACATATAAAAGAGAATATTTCCTGCCATTAACATTAAAAAAGAAAAACCTTAATTTCATTGTAATTTATTCTATTTATTCGAAAAGGGCATTTCAATTCATATATTTTATTGACTCTAATTAAAACTGACTCTCATTTGGTCGACGCATTCTCTCTAAACACTTTTTTCCATTAATAGCACTGTCAGGGCGAATTAGCAGCAAGAACATTAGATTGGTATTCTGAAAAGTGAAGAAGGATATTTCAAAATGAGATCTGTATTAAAGATCTTCACATCAACACATTTTCATCTCTAAAAGAACTTTAATATCCGTGATATTTCGTACTCTTTAATCAAGAGCACTTCTTCAGACGGTTAGGGATAGGCTTCATAAATCTATTCCCTAATACAGAGAAATCATTACAAATCATAGAATTTTATAAAGTGATACATTACATATCCTTATAGTTCATTACAAAGAATAGATGGAAGTTGTTTGTAATGTGTTTACAACCGTCTGAAGAAGTGCTCTTGACTAAAGAATACGAGATATCACGGATATTAATGTTTTTTTCGAGATGAAAATGTTTTGATGTGAAGAGCTTTAGACATTTACATGAAATTCGTTTATAAAGAGATCTGTATTAGTTAAATCTGTTTTCGCATTGGGCTCGAGTTGAAGTTGTCATCGCTTAATGTTGAATGAAGCAGCATTGGAAAAAAAAAAAAAAGTATTTCTTCTTGCTTTAATTGAACCGGATGTTCTAATGTCGATGAATGCATCGACATGAATGAATGATTGAATGAATGATTGTCTTATCTTCAGGGCTTACTTTTGTTGCTATAATTTCGTCAGTGGCATAGCGACTGGGATAATGACCGTGAGCGATATTGTGGTAGAGGTAAAATAGGGTCCTATATTTTTTTTTGAGGAGGTCGGAAAATAAAACCCTCAGGACTTGGAATGACATTTTCATCGCTCGCACCGGAAGAGTAACTGTGCCAGCAGCAAATTTCCTAATTTTTTACTTAAAATTAACTGATAATAATCATGCCGATCAAACATAAGCCTTTGATTATTATTTTTATGTAATGTTACTGGTCGTTTAGAGAAATTTACTTGTTATTCTTAATATTCTTGAACTTTAATTTGGAAATATTTCATGGGCGTTATTTTGTGAAAAATAAGTCATGGTGTGATTAAATCTTTTTAAGGTAATTTCAGTTTTAAGAAAACATTTGAAATTGAACTTGAATTCTTATTCCATGTTATATTTTAAACACATTTTTATAAAATTAAACAATGAGTTTAATGCTAATAATAAATTTTAATGTTTTATGTATTAAGTCTTGAGAATTTAAAATTCATTAATGATATAAATGTTATAATGATATACTTACTGCTTTAATCTCGATAATTAAGGCTCTATGCCTTAAGAACATTTTTGTAACATTTTCATTATTTCAGTTAGTGTTAATTCGTAACTAATACTAATTTTTTGATAACATTACTCAGTATATTTTTATTTGTTGCTTTATCAATATTTTAAGTTACTTAGTTTTATCAATGAAAGAATTCCTTTATGTTTGCCCAAGCTACAGTTTCGTCCAATCGGTTGTCCATTATGGTTTTTTTATCTGGAGACATGCTTCGAAAGCGGGCAATTCATCATGATCACTCCTTCGGGAAGCACCAATCACCTACCAGGTTTTCGTCGTCATCAATATTCTTCGATCAGAGTCCGTGTAAAGGATAGAGGGGGGTGACACTATTCCAAAGGGAACGATACTTTATTTTTACAAGCCTAGAAGACAAACGGTAATGCTAAGACAGTATAAAGTAGCTGAAAACTTTTATTTAATTAGTTGTTTCCTGTAATTTTAGTGACGAGATTTTTTGGTTAATGGCAAAACTGACTAACGATACAGGTCTAATAGCTACAAGATGGCCGCACTATTGGTTCCAGACGTTTTTCATTTTAAAAGCCTGGCCTTAAGAGGACTAGCTGGCTGTCTCTCTGAACTTCGAAACTCCAATGAAAAAAAAAAAGGGCAATAAAGATGAATGGATTACCGCAAAAAAATTGCAGTCACTTAAACCCGACACGACAAATAATTTATCTTGAGGGTTCACTATCATCGGCATTAGATTGCACTGCCCTGACACCTTTCTTTAATGAGCTCCTGAGGGACTGAGGCAAAGTAAGAAGGATACCTTGTGAATACCACATGAAATACCGACGTGAATGAAAGAAAGGGCAAAAGATTGCCTAACAGGAAATTCACAAATGTCATAATCGTAATCGATACTTGTCTTGGCACTCAAATCCTTCCAAGACGATTTTGGACGTACTTTGGAAAACTTCGAATCGTACAAATGTTTATTTTTAAATTCAGATATATTGAAAATTCTGTATGAATTGTTAAAAAAGCTACAAATCACATGAGTGAATACTTTACTGAAACAATATTTTAAATTTTTTAATTAATATTTAATTTCTAAGGAATGCAATGTACATTGGTTATTTTTCTTATTAATTTCATATTAAATCATAAATATAAATTCAAATAATACTTGTTAATGAAATAAAAAAAAATAATTTGAGAAATATTCATAAAAGCCCATAGTAAATAATTTCCTTTTGGACTTAACAACAGCTAACTGTTTCCTAACTAATCTAACCCGTTGGAATGCCTGTTTTTTATGGGACCAGATAAAAAAGGAAAAAGGATTTTAGGGGTATGACGCTTGAATTCAAATAAAGCTTATTAGTTCTTAAGAAATTAAACTAGCAAAGCCTTAATGACATAGTCATAGTCATTCCTTAAAATAGCATATAATGCAAATTCTAGATACACTTAATGATATACTGCTTTACACACATATCTGCGAAAAATGAAATCCTAACGTAGGTGCCTGTGATGGTTTGCAACAATTGGAATGAAGTTAATGTTTTTATTGTGTTTTTGCTTTTATTTTGAAACTGAACGATTATATTCGCATTCAAACAGAACGATTATATTCGCATTCAAACAGAACTAATGTTTGAATGCGAATATAATCGTTCAGTTGAAGAACTAATATTCTTCAATAAAGTTTTACAATTGCTTGATCCCATTCTTCATATCTTACTGTTTAATATTAATAAAAATCTTTAATTTTTGTCTTCTTTATGTAAGTTAATTTTCTTCAATCTATTTTTTTTCAAATTTTTAAAAAAAAAATAATTTTATATCTTAGCTTAAAGATTATTATTTAGTTAAATAAAAATTCTACATTTAAGAAATAATGCTTCAAATAAGATGTTAATTTTAAATTTAGCAAAGGTTATCCCTTTTTTTAAATATCTCTATCCCAATACTTCTATTTCAATTGTACTGGAACAATGTTCTGCAGGAAAACGAAGAACTGTTAATTCGCTTGGATTTATTTATCCAGGTTAAATACAAAATTAAATTCCGTTGTTACATCCGAATTGCAAGAATTCAATTAGTTCGTGGTCTGGCTACTAAGGAAGCCGGATTTCCAGTATTATAATAATTAAATTTGGAGTGCATGGAATTCAAGAGAATCCTTTGTGAATTACATTTCAAGATACAATTCTAGATACAATTCAAGAATTTCTTGAATTGTAACGAGATTTCGTTGATTGTATCTATAATCCTTTAGTTACAATTATAAAGCTATCAATAAAAACATTATGGTTGCCTTAAACACTGAAAATATTTTCTATTATTTAAATAGAAGTTGGAGCTATCCAATAAGTTCAACAGTTTTCTTCCGTTCATCCATGTTCAAACTTGATCATTGAATGGATTAAATGGCAACCTTACTCCTTTTTCATTACAGAGTATAATATCACACGACAAAGTAGTCACTTCTGAAAACCTTATTAATTCAAAAGATTTTTTTTATTTTTAATTACATTATTACGAAAACTGTTTCATAAAATTCTTATAATTGGAAAATTTCCCCCTTTCAAATTCTAATTTTAATATAATTTAAAGCGCTTTTCAAGAAAGTAGTTAATATTTCTTTCATCATAACGATTATTGTTATTATTCTTATTTTTGTATTGAATTCTTTGTCTGTAGTTCAATTCTGGATTTCTTGATTGTGAATATTTTGAATTATTTTTTCCCATATTTTATTTTGAGATTGTCACAAACAGCCATTCTTTCAATTGGATCTGCAAAAGTATTTTTTAGAAACTTATTGTATAATTTTTCCAAAGAATGAACGACTTTTTTTAAAAAAAGATAACTAATGTTTAAATAAATAATTAATGAAAAATTAATAGAACTAACCGGTATTTTCTCACCGGTATTTTCTCTAAGTTTATCATCGTTAAATTCCTTCAATTCTACAACGATAGTTCTTAATTTAATTTTTCGTTTATGTTTTCGTATGGAATTATCAGCATCTCTGTTTAATTATGTTTAATTATCTTTTTATTATGAATGTAAGATGATTTATTTTATGATACTTTTTTTTTCAAATCTGTTAGGATTTGAATGAAAATCCTTCACTCAAATCTGAATAAATGATTAAGATACATGTGTGGGCGTTGAATATAATTAAATATGTGGGAGGGAGCATTATTGTTCGATTGACATCAAAGAAGAGGGAGGGAGCATTACTGAAAAAATTAAGAACTAATTAATTACCGTAGTTAATATTAACATTTTACAAATAATATAGAGCAAAATTTCTATTCAAGCTACCATATTAATCGAAGATACATATAATCGGGCTATTTTCTATTTTTATCATCTTCTTCATCTATGTTAAATATACAAGGAGATTGAATAGATGAGCTTCAACCTGGAGCAATTTGGAAATTGCAGTAATTTAAAATTTAATTTCCTAACGAATAGTTACAATTAAATTAAAGTCATTGTCATTCCGACATCTCGACTTCATTTTAATTTTGCACTGGCACCTTGTCAAAAAAAATTTTTGAAAAAGTACAACAATCCATTTAGCAGCTTTATGTAAATAATCTTCCCTCTTCAGACGGATTTCTTCCCAATAGCACTTTTCAATGATTCTCCAGCGAATTTAAATCAAAATAAAGTCAAGACGTTCTCATTTCGATGAAGTCTCACAGAGATGTTCTGGTTCCATCGGGAGGTGTTTTTGTCGCTCTGTTGTCATTAGTTACACTGTAACTGTCGGCAGACGGCCATCAACTCTTCGACCATCGGCACCACTTGAGAGTCTCTCTGCCTTATCCAAAAGGCTCTCGACTGCTTCCATCTTACGAATGAACAGAGAAGTCTAAGGAAGAAAATCAGTTTAGAACTAAGGGAAATGTTCGGAATGCATTTCAATTCAGTTTCGTAAATATATAAGTTTATATCCATAGTTAGTAAAGTACGGTATCTTTATTTTATAAAGAGCTTTTTCTTCTATATGGAACTTACTGCGTAAGTTCGAACTGTTTGTTACAAAACAAATGAGCTTTAAATATTCTTATGTCAGAGTTCATATTTTTTTTACTATTACAACAATATATTTTAATATTAAAAAATATTTTATCCGCACTAATCAAATAATTATTGAAATAAAGCGTCAACCAACAAATATCAAACGAATTAAATATTTTAATGGGAAATGTAGAGCAGTGGTTCTTAACCTATGGTGCAGAAATCTCCTTTCTGGCATTCAAAAAAGTCACGTTTTTATTTAATCAAGCATAGAAATTAGAGAAAAACGTAAAACCATTTGCTTATTTGAACCTATGTTGCATTAACATTATACATTTTTAGCTTACTTTCCTAGGAAAATGAGGCTCCTAAGATCATAAGATTTGGCGATAAACTCTAAAAGAAGTTTTACTCTTTAGCTTTTAGGTTTTTAAGAACTTTTCTCTAAATAATAAGTTGAATTCTATCTAAAAAGGATATCAACAATTATTAAATCTTCACTAAGTGATAATTCAAAAAGAGATTTCACTTTAACATTTCATTTAGAATTTTAATGGAAAATTTTCGCTTATTTTTTTATGAATTTTTTATCATAATGCAGCTATTATAGCAAATAAAAACGAATTGAAAACCAATTTGCCGATATCACAATTCATTTTTATAATATAGAATTAAATTGTGGCATAATATGTTAGTTTAAAAATATATTAATTCAAAAATAACTATTATATGACTGTTGATATGAGTAAATAGCAGATTTTTATAATAGATATTATTTTATTTATTGATTGATTATGATAGGTCGTGGGTAAACTAAGCCTATTCCACCAATACTGAATATAAGCACAGCGGTGGCCATGGACAGAAGGAAGGTCAGAAATAAAGGCAACGCCCAACCCAGCTCCAGGAATCGAAAAGTGTAACGTTTGAGTTGCCAGACCGCTGTCGAAATCCCATAGACTAGTCGTCGACTGCCTATTTACTAATAGTAATAAAGTTAAACTCACTATTCTTTCGCTTTGCAAACCAGCAAAGTTGTGGGTTTAAAGCGCAATAACGTGTCAGAGTTAAACCTTAAGGCAGGTGTTTTAATTTGTAAATTGATTATCAAATTCGGAAGCTTGCCAAAAGTTTTTGTAGCAGTGAAAGGTCTTTCGAAAGCTTTTAGGTAACCGTACTGTGTAATGCCAAAGAGATTATTGTAATTCCTTGGAATTGGTACAACATTGGTTTGACATAAATCATAAATCAAAAAAGAAGTGCAAATTTTTATTTATTAAATATTTTTAATAGATAATGACTGAGTATAATAATAATTTAAATCTATAAATTTAAAAACACGCTGATCGGTGTTACACACCTTTGATACGACTGAACGCAATACTCCAGAATCACATATGGCAATTCCATTGGCATATATTCTCTTTTTTTGCCATGGACTGTATTATCTTAAAGGTTTTTATTTTTTTGATCATAATATGTATAGGTTAGTGGTTCATCAGCAGCAAAATTTCTAAAACAGACTCACACAGAGTTGACAATTTATTACATTTAATTTATATCACAAATATAAGTTATAACAATAAAATAAAAAATAACTTTGAAAAATTCGTCTCTTTATCCTTTTCGGCATTTCGCTGTGGACCGTTAAAATCTTCATGGTGAACCGATGTGTTATGATTGCAGTAATTACATACGCATTATGGTCAAAAAATAAAAATCTTGAAGATAATACAGTCCATGGCAAGAAAAGAGATTATTTATGCAAATACAACAGTCAAATGGGATTCTGACGTGTTGCATTGAGTCGTATAATGTACCACCTACCAGCGTGTTTTTAAATTTAATTATTATTAAACTCAGTCACTACATATGCATTTATTGCAATCATAACTAGAAAAAATAGAGAAAGGAAATACCAATAAAATAGGAAAACTATTTAATCAGGATATGTTTAAATTCGTTGTTAACGAAAGAATATTTTTTCTTCAACATTGGTATTTTCAATAGCAAAATAATATAGAATTTCATTGATAATCTTTGTATAATTTATAAATTGATGAATGATTATCAAAGAGAATATATTTTATCTATAACATTTATTTTTACAAGAAATCTTCTATAAACAATGAGGAAGCGTGTACTTTCGAAAACCACATCCGGTGTTGTACAAACAATGAATTGTAAATGTAGTGTTAATTGTTGTTTTTTAAATCAGTTTTATTTTCTGCAAAATGTTCCATATTATAAAATGTCAACGAGTTTAAAGCGAATTTTTTTCAATAACTTTTGGTTAGTATTTTAAAGCCGTATCTGTTAAATTATTTAGTGCTAGCAGCAAAGCCTGTCGGACGACAAGCATAAAAAAATCTGAAAAATCATTTTATTATCAACTATCAAATATAAAGTAAATGTAATCTAAATACTGTGCTAACTTGTGAACGAAGCTTGTACGGCAAAAATGGTTTTGAGTTTTGAAATCAGCGTAAACAACTGAGTAAGTATGCCAAATTTCATTAAAATGGATGCAGTGGTAACAAAATTATTTGGTTTTGAACGTATGTTTTGTTAGAATTTCAGTTAAAATTTCATGGAACCAACATGGAATGACAAAATGAACTAATATTTCATCCAATTTGAGTACCCTTGATTCAATGGTACCATTGAGAACCTTGGATCTATCTTAATAGCTTAATTATATCGAGTTACAGACAGACGGACAGACAGACAGACGAAATTAGCAAATTATATAAGTTGATTTGCTTGTGATTTTATAATTTTACCTGTTATATAGCTGTTGTTTATATAGAAAATTATTTCTCAATTATACAGGGTGGGCACATAAAACCGGCCCTCAATAGGTTTCAAGGTATATGTTATATGTTCGCTTTAGACAGTATTAAACGCTAATGATCATGCGCATATGATGATATCAGCTCCGGATATTGTTCGCCACAGTCGCGCATGTGCTGATGAGTGTTGTTTAGTGTTCTTCGGCCTGCGTGTGAGTAATGGCGTATTCCATTCCACAACGCGTATTTATTGTGGAGGAGTATGTTCTTACAACATACAAATTCATAAATTCATTCGTGTTGGTTCGTGAACGTTATCAAGCAAGATATCCTGGTAACAAAGTTCCTGCAAGATATCCTGGTAACGATTCAGAATTTAGTTAAAAAATGGCGTCGAACTGGTTCGGTAATCAACGCAACCGAGAGTGAAACAATCACCTGTACAAAGCCCAGAAGCTGATGGCGGCCACTTCAAACATCTACTCTGAACATGACAATAAAAATACCCCGGTAATATTATACAGATAACATGAACAGGAACAATAGCGTTAAATAGTGTCTATTTTCAGAACCAAAATATACCTGGAAACCTTTTGGGGCCGGTTTTATGCTCACTACCTGTATTTTTCCATTAGTTTTTAAGGAGATCTGCCATAAAATACAGTTCTCCATCAAAAGTATTATCCCGTTCGTCCTATTTCCGATCTTTTTTTTTCTTCTTAGATTTATATAGAAATTAACAATACAGTTCTAATGAAATAAATTATAGTTGAAAGATTCCTGGATATTCCTATAATAATTCTATTATAATAATTTCCGTAATAATTCCTATAATACTATATGTAATGTTTCTTTGTAATTTTCTCGTCAATATTTAACAGACTTTACTTTCATTTTTCCTTTATTCAATAAACACCCGACAGCTTATTCAGACACATGGTAACAAATATTTATTGATAGTTAGACAACATAATTTAAAGCAGCATAATAATTGCTCTCTTATATAGTGCTTGGAAATAAGAGACTGTGAGATCTGATAGCATGTTTTCGCTTCATCGTAAGAATCTCTCCAAAGAGAGTCAATAACCCTTGCCCTTGATGTCCCTGAAGAGATTCACTTCTTAAGAACTTATTAACCTAATGGCTTTAAGTTATTGCCTCGTTGCATGGGAAATATTTGTAGACTGACTGTGGAGACAAGGTATTAGATTTCTCTGCTTATTAACGCTAACTTCTATTTTCTTTAATGGAATTTGGAGTGCAAACAGAAAGTAAAATCCTTCGCGACAAAATAAGGAAAGAAATGAAGAAACTTTGTAAATCCGATCTAGCGACTGACACAAAAGTAGTTCTTTGCAGTAATGGAAACTAAAATCTAAAGGTGCACAAGCTAACTTATTAAATGTTTTTTATCTTATTCCCTGTAATTTATTGTTCTTTACCGAATTTCTTCAATTTATCTTCTGAAATCACTTATTTGAAGATGATTATAACCAAATTATATGCTATTACTGGAAAGTTACGAAGTTAAGTTTTAATCATGCAATTATTTATCGAAGGTTGTTGCATGTGGATTGAAGGAACTGTAGTATAACATTTCTAAATGGAAAAGATTAATAACATTACTGTAATATAGGTTGGTTGGTTGGTGTTTAATGGCGCAAAAGCCTGTAATATAGAATGTATCAAATTTACATTCTGTAAGCATTTGAACTATGAAACCAGCTCTATCAGATTTTGTTTTTGTTATCATCTCTTCCATTTTCTGTTCTTATTTTTCTTTCTTTTCAGTTTATTCTTTTATACCAATATAAACTCCGGAAAGATCTTCCTCTGCTGCATTGCTACGGGCTCTATTTATCAGATAGTAATCTTTTTCCTCTTTAAAAACTTCCGTGTTCATTCCTTTGTAGCTGGCTGAGAAAAATATGCTCTAACTTTATTTATATCACAAACTTCCTTATTTTTCTGTTTCAAATGATTTCACAGTTTTTTGAATGTGAATGAATGAATGAGGGAAGGTTCAGAGTAACAGTGCACCAAGTTCCTAAAACTTCAATTCGAGAAAAATACTTTTAAAGTTAATAGTTCTTAAAAAGGTCTATGGGAATGATGTTTATTATTTTAATGCAATTCTGACACTAACGCATTTACTCGTAAACATATAGCACTTTTAAAAAAATTATATCATCAACTATCTAATGAGTTAAACTTAAAATATGAAAATAATGGACTTGGTTCACTTTAACTCTGAACCCTCCTATGTTCTATAATCAAAATCTAATTATTCATTACTGCAAAGTCTCATATTCCATTTGAATATTTTGTTCTGTAACCATTTGTCTGTTTGTCTGTCTCTATGCGCATCACTTTAAAACAATTGGACGGATTTCCTAAGTTGGTACATAGTTTACGTAGGGTTCAATTTAAAACATAAGTCCATTGGTTTGGTCTCCAACCCTCAAACCTGGCTCACCAAATCTTTCGCTTAAACACACGGAATTCTAAAAATTTCATAAGATACTTATTTATTATCTAATTTTAAAATATGAGCACGATTAATTTGGTTCCCCCCCCCCTTCCAGTTCACCACATGGGCCTCTCAGCGCTACATCTCAGTCCCCTCAACGCAATGGAAAGCTGACCCTACACATAGCCTAAAATATAAAGGAAATTGGCTTTTGTAAACTTAATTTACATCTGAAATCATTTGTGAAATCTGTTATCAAATCTATTTTTTTAAACATGAAGTTTTGTAGAGCATTGATCATCGAGTAGGTAGAGCTTACTGACTTGACATTGAATAAAAGTTTCTTGAAAAATACTTTCCGATATCAATTTTACTTAATTAATAATTGAAAGTAGATTTGGTCACTCAGTTACTGCGTGTTTTGAAAAGTTACAACCTTACAGGAAACAGATGATAATTGTTTAGCTTTGTAGTAACAGAAAAATAAGGTCTTGTAATTTGTAATTGTCGTAGCAGTGTATTTCGAGATTGTTTTTTTAGCCGAACTAATCAATATCTTCTCAGAAAGTTAGAAATATGATTCTCAATGGAGAGCTGCTTAAATTTTATTCACTAAAATGTGGGGCGCAGAATAATTTTATCAAGGTTTTTTTTTTTTCCTTTCATAAAAACTTTTGTTTCGTTTTTTTATGGTAAATTAATTGTTATATAAAAAAAAATTAATTACTAACCTAGAATAAAACTAATCTCAACTTAGCTATAATGATATTACCATCAAATAGTGTTGATAGCTCTTATTTTATTTTCTCTTATATCTTTTCATAAGTAATTATCCAGAATATATTACCTTTTTATGTGTAATTGCTATTTTAGGTATAAAATTAATTATTTTTTTAATAAACTGTTACCATTATATGAATAAATAAATGCGGCTAACACATATGTGGTCCTGCATCCGTGAATATATTAAATATGAGTGGATGCATCATTTCTTTACTGTAAGGGAGAGAGGGATTTGATGTGAAATTCAAGAATCTCGGCTATAACCAATACTTTGTTAAAGTTCTGGAAAAAGCGGCTTTCCTGTATTCTAATGCCGTTATGGAGGAAAGCAAACAAATATAATTCCTTGTTTTTCTTCTTGAGAATTCTTGTGGTTCTGTTTTAATTTTTCTTTTCTAAATGTTGAAGTTTTCCAAAATCAACTTCAGTAACTGCTATATATTTGCTTTGTCCTCCAAATTATTAATGTTAGTTATCAGAGATCTCTCAAAGCTAGCAGGAATCATCCCTGGAGCTTTTGATGTTTTCCCGGGATTTTCCGCTTGATAAGCAGAGCCGAATTGACTTGGCTCGGAGGTTTTTCTGTCGTTGATGCGTGGTCGACCGCACTTTCACCAAGAGTAACTTCTTTCCTTATAGGAAATGACAAAGATGCATTGGCTTTTTGGTGAACGGCAGGAACCCCTTGTTGGACGTAACGAAGTAGCAGTCGTAACTTCAAAGAACCCCAAACTGAAGTTATCGACTCCCTGAAGTGATTTGTTTGCGAGACATCCGACACCTCTTCTTTCTTGTCCGCTGCTCTTGTAATGAGCTTCTTCCTTTCTATGTCTCTGTTTTTCTTAATGACAGACCGTCAGGAGATTTTTTTCTGCTCTTTTTTTTTCTTCCTAAAAATGTAGCAGATTAAGAATCGTCCATTTATGTGGAAGTCATTTCGAATTAGTGGTGATTCTTTCTTCCTAGTCCTCTCTATTTCTGACCCTTCTTGGCTTCTGACTCTGAGCCTCTTGACAGTTTCATTACTTTTATTGCAATGCTGCTTCCACTGTGGTGGATGGCAAGGGAGGAGATTTTCTTTAGTATTGGTCATTGGCTTTTTTTTTTTTTTTTGCTCCTTCTCTATTTTCATCTGCCTGCTCTTTTTTTTTCGATGGATGTATCTTGTGACATTTTTTTCCCTCGTCATATGTGACCCTGTTCCTAATTCATATTTGTTCAGTACAGTTGTTAAGAATTTTGTCAATCTTACAAATTCTCTGTCACAAATTAAATAATATATTTTTTTTTAACAAACTCCTAAATAAGTTGTTGTGAGCGTTGAATACCACTTTATGACTTCACCTTCTCAGACAGTAATAGAATTTAAACCAGGGTTTCTCAACCTTTTTTTACCAATGGATCCCTTATTCCTTCTTTTTTGCTAAAAAGTAAAGGATTATGTTAATAATCAACGAAATAGTAAATGATTATGCTTTATTTTTAAATGAAAACTAATTTAATACAAATAAATTATTCCACAGTGGTAAATAATACATATTCTACACACTGGTAAATAATTCATAATAAACCATTTTAAAATAAGTGTGATTCAATGAGATCCCTGTGGACCCTGAAGAATATTACATGGACCCCCAGGGTCCATGTGGACCCGGTTGAGAACCCCTGATTTACACTATTCCATCTATAATTTAGTTAACTGCTACAGTGAATCACTTAATGTGGCACAGAAGTTCCAATTATTTCATTTGACTATTTTAAATACCGTATTTACTCGCATAATTTCCCCCATCGCGTATTTTCCTCACCCCTGTTTTTGTGGATTACAAAATTCAATTTTTATTTTTATCGCATAATTTCCCCACCTCTACTTCAACGCGTTTCCAACATGATCTTGACTGGCGGTGAACTCACGACGACGCGACAATGTACCGTTACTTCCGCATTTCTCTATCCCACGCTACTTTAGGGGAAGATTCCACCCCCACCCCGGTCAGTACAAGAGCAGACTCCTTCTGAATCAGTACAACAATAACTGTACTTTGAAGAAAAAACAAATGTTGAGATGTGATTTCTTATATTTTAAATGTTGCGTGTTAATAAAATTGTTGTTAATTACATTTCTTGCTTTAAAAATCAATATTTAACATGGTTTTCCTTACACTTTCACCATATTTTTTTTCCTCAAATTGAAAAACATCGCGTAATTTCCCCACCCCCCTTTTTTTTCTCAAAATATTGATGAAAAAAAAGGGGAAATTATGCGAGTAAATACGGTAGTTGTTAGATCGATCCTTAAAAAAAAAGAAAAAGTAGTCTTCCCGCAGAATGAGTCTCAACTTTAATCTCAGCTCTCCCCGCAAATATTTATATTTTACCAAAGCGTATTCGTGAGATAAAGAGTAGGAAATGTGGTTATTTTTTCTGATGCAATTCCCGTGCTCTAGGCAAATAAGAAAATTAAAATTAACTCTTATTTGGTTTCTCTAAGAGTGAAAACGATCATGTATGTGTTTTGCTTACTTTGTTCGTGTACGCTTTCGTATTTAAAAGTTTTGTAGCATTCTGAATTCAGTTTTGTTACAATAATTATTATCTCGCCTGGTTGCACTAGTTTATGATTGTCAGAAGATCCTATTACTTCAATCGTATGATTACTGATAGTATCATTTTGATTTCATTTCTTTTAGCTGAAAAGCTTATTTCAAAGTGAACTTGAGAGTATTTTTATTTTTAAGAGCCTCTTAAAAATCATGCATAGACATTAATACTAAAAGGCTTTAAATAAAGCTGCATCATGTGAGATCTTTCTTTTTTATTGGATCGGAATTAAGTGATTTCGTACTAAGTTAATTCGGTAATTGAATAAGAAGGCAATTGGGAAGTGATTGTGGAAATGAGAACTCCTGGGGTGTTCTTACATTTGTGATGATGTAAGAATCAGTGAACACTTGCAGGCAAAAGATGCTAAGATAAGAAAGTAAGAAATCCATTTAGTTATTTTCCATTTAATTATTAAATATTATTACTGAATCTAGGCAACCAAAAAAAAAACCCATACATTCAAAATACGGTGTCAATCTTTAAATTTAAAAAAAAAAGTCTATAACCAGGAATATAAAACCCTTAAAACAGTGGTAGATTTTAAGATCAGTCGTCGTGCCTCATATTTGAAAGGATTTGTTTATATTCCTTGCTTGCATTCATATCCCAATAAATACAAATTGCTATTTATTGGAATATATACATTTATTATGCTATGGTCAGAATAAACGTACGAAGAATATTCAGAGATTGGAAAACTTCCACTGTTAATTTGTTTGTGGCTTGTTGTTGAAAATGATGTTTTTTACGACCCATTTGGGAGCTATTGCGTTTGTCCTATAAGTCCGTCCGTCCGTCCGTGTCTGTTCCTCCCTTAACAATTCCCGAACGGAAGGTCAGATTGGCAAATGGAATTCATCATCGTGTTCAGAGGCCCGAACACTGTAGGAATGGGTTTTTCATTTCTTCCTATCGGAAAAAAGGCGGACACTGTCGACTTTTTGTTTCCGCAAGTTTACGAATTTGTTGCTCGACAACTACTGACCCGATCGACTTGAAATTTGGATATGCTTTAGTTTAGAGTGTCTACTATACAATCTATATTTTTATTCGACCTTACCTATAACAGTTTGCGGACAAAGTCGACTGCGTTCGCATTTATAAAAAAATAAAAAAATATTCGTTGTGTAGTAGACACTCTAAACTAACGTATATCGAAATTTCAAGTCGATCGACTCAGTAGTTGTCCAGGGAAAAATTCCCAAACTTCACCTTTTTTCGGTGGACAGTCGGCTGTCTCCAAAGCTCCTTTGGTGAGGTTTAGGTTTTAATGGGTCGCCCTTAATTTTATGCTTTAGCAAAACTTTTTTTTTCTTAGTTAGCGGCTGTGAAACTGTGTTAATATATTTTCATGTAAAAATTTGACGTGCAGATAACTGAACAATTCTTCATTCTTCTGATACAGAATTACGCTTTACAAATATCTGGATAATTTAGCTAAATATCTGAAACTCAGATATTGTAAAAGAAATTCGCTGATTAGCATTTACAAAACAGTTTCTATTGCAAGTAAAGTTTCATAAATCGTATTCTATCCACAGGCAATTTAAAACTTATTGATTTTATATTAGTGATTTTTTTTTTCTTAACCTGTTTCAGCTATAACGGACATTGGCCGTAGATAAATGTTTTCTTCCAAAATGTGTTCTACAGAGAAACATAACTCTTCCTGAGCTAAAAAAAATTTTCCTTTCACATTAGCCCACATCGGTTTCTTTAGAAATTTGTGTGTAAATGCACTTCTTTGTCTTCAAAGTTTACAATCACATTCATTTTCATTTAAGGGACAATTCATGCTTCAAGTTTTAATCCGATGGATTAAGCTTGCATAATTTAGCATTTTCAAAATATCTAAAAACATTCAAAATGAAATTCTTACAATTTACTTTTAATGCTCTGAATGGAATTATATTGAGTTTTTTATTTATTTATTTTTATTAGGATTGTTGTGTTTTATATAAAAATCTTAAAGTTATGTAAGGCAAATAAAAAAAACCACATTACTTTTTAAACATTTATTCTATTTAACTTATTATCACTGGAAATTCAACAACAAAAATACATCATTTCAATAACTTCCGCCTTCTGTTGTGACGCTGTGAAAGAAAAGTAAAGTTTGCATAGTTTTAAGGTAGAGTTAACATCTTGTGGTATCTGCAAAATCGAGCTTAGGAAATGAAGAACAAATTGAACTTTCTTTGAATAGAAGGAAAGCTATTAGGATATTTGCAAATGAACCGCTTATCGTAGTTGATTCTTGTTTTCCTGGCGTTCCTTCCAAATGCAACTGACGAAGGCCCACAACCCATTTACTGATGTGTCAGGCGTTGCTTAAATCTATGTCACCATCTTGGCTGCACCGTGCATCTGACGACAGACTTCAGATCATATCTCACACGATTCATGCATCATCAACCACTGCATAAATGACACGCTTGATATTTGTTGAAGATTTCTGCTTGACATTTTCTTTGCTCGACGTTCTTGAGTTACAAGGAAAGTCTTCAAGAAATCCTTAGAGAAAAAAATTGTCTTATGCGATTGAAGCCAGAAGATTCACTTACTCGATTTTTTCCTTCGTTTTAATCTGTCAATTCTCTCTCTTTTTTTTTTTTTAATTCTTTTTAAAATTAATTCTTTCTTTTCGCTATTATTTCAACTTTTGTAAATTATTTCAAAATGTTAAAATTAAACAAGAACCCTATCTGATTTTATAATGTTAATTATCACATTAACAATTCAACTTTAATAAAATGTAATATATTTTCTAAAAATCATTTCTTATCAGTTGATGTTATTCAGTACTTTATATTGTATAAAGTTGTAACAATAATATTACAAATCATCTTATTTCAGTCCTAAATAGCTTAGAGTAATTCTTTTGCATAACCGTTTATGTTTGATTGGGTTTTTTTTTCAAAACCCCAATATCGACTTGCATTGCCTCACACGCAAATTTGTTATATATCCGCCTTTTGGGAAATTCATGTATTTAATCTATTTTTAGTTAAAAATGAAGTTTCCTTCCTTTAGTCTTGAGTTCATGCAGACGATTTTCCTTCCACAATTTTTAATTGAGTGACAAATTCTAACTTTATTTTAAGCTGGCACGGAGAATAAAAACTAATTGCTGCCTTTATATTATTGATTCTCTAAGTTTCTAATTAAAATATATCTACAGTATTTATGAAGAAACTTGCTGATACCTCCTTAAATCATTCAAGTCATTTGAACTTTTTTTAATCTAATAATTAAAATTAAATAATAAAGTCAGTTAAATATATTTAAAGTCAGTTTTCTTAAGAAGACAGTTTAAAAAGAGTCCCCTTCATTTTTATGCATACGACTATATTAATAAATTGCTTATCTTTTTAATCTTGATTCCCTATTATGACAACTATCCAAAAAATTTTAATAAGTTAAGGGAAAAGAGGCTTTTCCTTAGACTGTACAGTTTAAAATAAAAAAGATTTCAGCAGGGCACTGAAACCATTGCTCAAAATTAATATAATAAATTTTAAGACCTGCCTTTTGTTGGACACCAAAAAATAATGAGTCCTTCTCAATGTTATTATGATATGAAATTCCACAGACAACGAATGTTGTGATGTCAATTTTAGCAAGGTCTGCACTGACAGTAATACAATAAATGTGTAATGAATTCACTAAATTAAATAGTTTATCAATTTCACCACCAAATTATAAAACATTAACACAAGTAACATTGAACAATAGAAACCAAGTATACAAAATTGAAAAGCATGCAAAGACAATTTTTAAGATACTTCGCTTTTATTATTGTTATTACAATTAAAATAAATTTAACTATAATTAGATAAATTAGCTAACAAGTTTTCATCATCGAATCGGAATTTGATATACTTTATTTAAATTGAGAGTGAAAAAGTTATATGTTGGCAAATTTTTCAAATACGTAAGTATAGAGAAAAAACAAATATTTCCTCTACTCCTTTCTTTTGTTTTTTTTTTTTTTTTGGGGGGGGGGGGGGTTCTTATTTACTCACATTAACTATAGTGAAAGTTATCAGGGCTCTGATCCTCTTAATGTTCTACTGAACTCTGAAATATTATAAATCTTAAATTTTAAAATTTAATTATAAAATTATGAAGGAAATTTTTGAAGGAAAGTTTTGATCGTTTTAAAATGATTAATTTATGTAGGTTTTTGTTGGAATTGCTGTTTTATAGCTTCCGTAAAATTAGTGTTGTTATCAGCTAGGCTTAATAATTTCTGCAGTGACGTGAGAAGGGGAATTGTAATGAAATTAAAACTGATATACAAATTGGGAATTATGAAGAGACAGATTTGATATATTGTACTACACAGATATAAGCTAGAAAAAAGGAAATAATTTTTTAGTTTTGAGAACTACAAAAATCATTTCAAGGTCAAGAATTTACCTGTCATGAATAATGTTTTTTAGTAGTTGTGGTTTCTTTCAACGTTTCACAATCAACAGTTATTGCTTATTATTTGACTGTCTGTTAAAAAATCAGTAGCATTTATGTTATCGAGGCTGTTGTAGTTCAGCTTCGTAAATAGTAGAAGCTTCATCGAGTGGTCAATGATTTAACCTAAATTAAGAGAAAATTGGATGTCACATAGTGACATTGATATGCGAGAGTTAATTCAGCGGTTAGTTCAGCCATGGGAGGCCGTGCAATGGGGAATTTTTACGATTGCTGTGATTTTAGTATATTACATTACAGAAGATTAAAACTTTAATTATACATTATTTGTTTCGATACTTAAAATTCCCTTCATTTTAAACTCAGAATAACGAAACAATAGTAATTTTTTCTGCTAAATTTTTTTGTCTTGCTAACATACTTGTTAACTACGTTTCACAAGGAAATATTAATACTAACAAGGGAACCACTCGAACTGGATAAACGAAGTTTGTAATGAAACTTTGCAGAATGAATCATTAGATTGTGTTAAGTAAATAACATGAATCTTAGGTGCCCAATCAATCGCTAAGGGGGCTAATTTTTGTCGAAAAGTTGGGTCGTTTTACCGCGATCTCGCCAGAGGGCGACAGTGGTCTTAAAGTCACGCATATTGAGTCGAGTAACCAGATGTACATGACGCCATCTGGTATCAAGTTCTGATATAACCTTATTCTTTGATGAAATTTGAATGTTTATTCGGAAAGATTATTCAACTTATTCTAACTGGAATAGAAGCAGATTAAAGGGAAACCTTCTACATGAGTTCTACATTTTATATATAATATAAAGACACCAATGATATTTATTTATTTATCGATTAGGCGTCGTAAAATCATAAAAAAAAACCCACACTGCTTGTGAATTTTAATGCATTTTTATTGTTTTAAAAGTACGGATGGATTACTTAATAAAATATTTTATATATTTGGTCCATTATTAAAAAATGTTCTCGTTATTTATTTTGGTATTATTTTTTATTTCTTTAATAGCTTAAAAATGAGAATTTGACAGCTTATAACTTACCTTCGAAATCACGAATCAAATCCGTGGAAAGGATTTTATTTTTATAATAATTATTATTTTCTCGTATTTTCTTTTTTCTAATAGTAAGTCCCCTTTTTTTTGGTCATATTTCTTTTCTTTGATTATCTTTATGTTAAGATCTTTCATTGTCTTATAAGATTAACTTAGTGATAGAAGAAATTAATATTCACCCTAAAACATATAATTTTGATAGTTTATATAAGTGGAAAGAATACAATAATTTGGTTAATTGTCAAACTAATTTGAATTGTGTGTCTTTAAATATAAGAAGACTTCAGAAAAATTTTGATTATTTAAAGGCTAATATAGTGCAATTTATTGATTATATTGATGTAATTATTTTAGCAGAGGTTAATGTTAACTTGGAAGAAATCAAAATCTTTAAGCTAGATTTATTTAATACTATATTTAAATTACGTGAAACTAAAAAAGGTGGTGGTTTGTTAATATTTTATAAAAAAATTTATAAATATAGATAGTTGGAATATTGATTCTAAATCTTTTGAAAATGTAATCTGCACTGTAAAGAAAAAAGTAATAAATTTATATCAACGTAAAGAAATAGAAGCAACTATAATAGCAGTTTACAGACCACCGAATAGTAATAAAAATGACTTTATTATAGAATTAAATGAAGTTATACAAGAACTTAAGAAGAAAGTTAATGACAAACATCCACTTTTATCAATTGGTGATATAAATATTAATTTATTAGATAATAAAAATAATCCATTAATACAAAATTATATAGAAATATATCATAATCTTGGTCTTAGGAACTATATCTATGCTGTTACCAGAGATGTTAAAACAAATATCTCTCACTCCAAAACTTGTATTGATCACTGCTTTGCAAAAGCAAATAAGTTTAAAATTATTGGAAACATTATTAAAAATGATATATCAGATCACTATTTGGTTTTATTGCAATTTAAGTATTTTCACTTGAATTCTCAAAATATAAATGAAATTCTTGAATACAATAAATCAAATTATATAAAAAATGAATCATTTTTCTTAAGCAAAATACAGTCATGAACTAATAAGTTAATGTTATATAAAATTAATGATCCAAATAAAATTATGAATTTATTAATGAAATGTATTCATGAATCAAAAAAAAAAAATATTTGAGTGAGGTACAAGAAAAAGATAAATTCATAGCAATGAATTCACTTCCTTCAAATGTAAATAAAAATGCATATAAAAAAATATGGATGACTGATAATTTATTTAGACATATTGAAGAAAAAGATAAATTATTTCAAAAGTATAAAAATAACAAAACTAATAAACAATACCATAAAGAATATAAAATGAAAAGGAATTGGATTAACAGTTACATAAAAAAAAAAAATTATAATAAATGAAATAAAAATATTAAAAATGGAAAAAGTTATTGGAAAATAATACATTCTGTAATAAATAATAAAGATGATTTAACTGCAAACAAAAGCTTGGAGAAACTTATTCAGCGAAAAGGATTACATATCACACTTTTAGAAATGGGAAAATGTTTTGTAAATATTGGAAATGTTGAAACTTGCAATTGTAATAAGAATTTGACTGGAATTATACTATTCAGTCTTCAAACTCATTGATTATATTACCTCCTACTGAAAGTGATATATTAGAAATAATTAAAAATATGAAAAATAAGAACTCTGTAGGTCTTGTTAACTTTATGATAAAGGATATTAAAAAATTTACTTATGACATTCCACAAATTTTAACTATTCTATTTGATAATATTGTTACTAAAGGTGTTTATCCTGATAAGTGGAAAATGTCCAAATTAATTCCTATTTACAAAAATGAAGTTATATTGAAATAACTAATTACAGGCCAATATCAATCCTCTCAAATCTCTCAAAAATTGCAGAAACCTATTTTACAAATTCAATATATAAATTCTTAGAAAAATATCAGTTAATAAATAAAAACCAGTATGCATATCAGAAAAATAAGAGTGCTACATTATTATTAGACAATCTAAATGAAATCATAAATAAAAATCTAAACAATAGTAGCTATATTTTAATAATCTATATAGACCTTAAAAAAGCTTTTGATAGTCTTGACCACAATATTTTATTACAAGAATTACATGCTATTGGTATAAGGGATCCAATGTATTTTGTACTAAAGAACTACTTCAAAAAAAGGAAATTTAGGATTAAACTAGAAAACAAACTAAGCAAAATATATAATATAAAAAAAGGTGTGCCTCAAGGTTCTACTTTGGATCCATTATTATTCTTGATATATTTTAATACAATTTTCAACAATTTAAAACATTCAAATATCTTTGCATATGATGATGATCTGTTATTAATAAACTCAAATAAAAATCTTTCCATAGCTCAAGAACAAATGCAAACTGATTTCATAAGCATTATTAAGTGGACACATGATTATAAATTGGCTATTAACAAAGACAAAACTAAATATCATAATCATAAATTAAAAAAAAAAAAAAA
>JAFIDM010009631.1:165995863-166026311 GCA_023159025.1 Thereuonema tuberculata | reverse complement strand
TAACGGACGTCGCTTATAATGGACAGTTAAAAAAAAAAATTGTAATAATAATAAAGGATGCTTATGTTTATCTTACGAGTATTACATTTCCAAGCATTTGTGTTTGAAAATGTGTTGCATATTACGAACACTTATTTCAGTTATTAACTGAAGAAATAAGCAACAGATAAACCCAGCAGAACATAAATAATTTTTTGAAACCAATTATGTAAGCAATCAACATGAACCTGGACCTTCTTAGAAGTAATATATAACTATAAATACCTTGGTCTATACTTAAATAATAAATACCCATGGCATACCCACTGTCTTCATATATTAAAAAGACTTAACTATTTAATTTACATTTTTTTATCACATAACAGATACTTTTCCAATTAAAACAAAAATAATCATATATAAAGCTTACATGGATTCTATAATTAATTATGGCGTTGATAATTGGATTTATTTAAATAAAAATGAAATAAAAATATTTATAGAATTTTTAAAAAAAATATTAAATTTAATTTCTACAACTTTAATAAGCTTCCAATAATTTTAAACTTATTTGCTTTTGCAAAGCAGTGATCAATACAAGTTTTGGAGTGAGAGATATTTGTTTTAACATCTCTGGTAACAGCATAGATATAGTTCCTAAGACCAAGATTATGATATATTTCTATATAATTTTGTATTAATGGATTATTTTTATTATCTAATAAATTAATATTTATATCACCAATTGATAAAAGTGGATGTTTGTCATTAACTTTCTTCTTAAGTTCTTGTATAACTTCATTTAATTCTATAATAAAGTCATTTTTATTACTATTCGGTGGTCTGTAAACTGCTATTATAGTTGCTTCTATTTCTTTACGTTGATATAAATTTATTACTTTTTTCTTTACAGTGCAGATTACATTTTCAAAAGATTTAGAATCAATATTCCAACTATCTATATTTATAAATTTTTTTATAAAATATTAACAAACCACCACCTTTTTTAGTTTCACGTAATTTAAATATAGTATTAAATAAATCTAGCTTAAAGATTTTGATTTCTTCCAAGTTAACATTAACCTCTGCTAAAATAATTACATCAATATAATCAATAAATTGCACTATATTAGCCTTTAAATAATCAAAATTTTTCTGAAGTCTTCTTATATTTAAAGACACACAATTCAAATTAGTTTGACAATTAACCAAATTATTGTATTCTTTCCACTTATATAAACTATCAAAATTATATGTTTTAGGGTGAATATTAATTTCTTCTATCACTAAGTTAATCTTATAAGACAATGAAAGATCTTAACATAAAGATAATCAAAGAAAAGAAATATGACCAAAAAAAAGGGGACTTACTATTAGAAAAAAGAAAATACGAGAAAATAATAATTATTATAAAAATAAAATCCTTTCCACGGATTTGATTCGTGATTTCGAAGGTAAGTTATAAGCTGTCAAATTCTCATTTTTAAGCTATTAAAGAAATAAAAAATAATGCCAAAATAAATAACGAGAACATTTTTTAATAATGGACCAAATATATAAAATATTTTATTAAGTAATCCATCCGTACTTTTAAAACAATAAAAATGCATTAAAATTCACAAGCAGTGTGGGTTTTTTTTTATGATTTTACGACGCCTAATCGATAAATAAATAAATATCATTGGTGTCTTTATATTATATATAAAATGTAGAACTAATGTAGAAGGTTTCCCTTTAATCTGCTTCTATTCCAGTTAGAATAAGTTGAATAATCTTTCCGAATAAACATTCAAATTTCATCAAAGAATAAGGTTATATCAGAACTTGATACCAGATGGCGTCATGTACATCTGGTTACTCGACTCAATATGCGTGACTTTAAGACCACTGTCGTCCTCTGGCGAGATCGCGGTAAAACGACCCAACTTTTCGACAAAAATTAGCCCCCTTAGCGATTGATTGGGCACCTAAGATTCATGTTATTTACTTAACACAATCTAATGATTCATTCTGCAAAGTTTCATTACAAACTTCGTTTATCCAGTTCGAGTGGTTCCCTTGTAAGCAGATTATTATTGAGTTGAAACAATATATGTTAATTATAGCATGTATATGTGTTAGAACATTTTTTAATATAACAAAGTATATAATTAAAAAACAAATATTTTGGGATATTTCTCGGATTAAAAGCAAATCAGAAAACAACAGCATAGTAATCAGTGTAATATTAGAAATAATATTTAATTTCACTATTTAATGTAGTAATCCGCTATTGTATAAATACCGAATTATTTACACCAATAAAAAGTTATTCTGAAGCCAGTAATAGAATGAGAAACGAAAAATCAAAATTATCTAATTACTACGACAATATGAAATTTATTTCGATTATTTTGTGGTTAACTGTAATTCATTATAATTTATGTTTTCAGGATTTTCTTTGGAAGTACAGAAATTGTTTAATATATTTCTTAATCTTTTTTCTTTTCAGGTATAATGCATCAAGACAATTCTGAACAAGTAATTCTTGATCCTAAACTGATCGCAAAACATTATTTGAAGACTTGGTTCTTCTTGGATTTGATTAGTTCAATCCCATTAGACTACATCTTCCTCATCTTTAATCAGGTAACTCATCCAAACAATTCCACTGTTCCCCTCTTACCGGAAAACAACAGCAACAAAAAGATCTATTTGCTGCATGCAATTGCTCATTGATTTCATTCATTATGTAGAGTTCATAAGACGACGATTGCTGTAAACCGATACAACATGAAAATTTCATAGAGCAAGTCTTAATTACAGTATTAATAATATAAATAGGTAATGGAGTCAATAAATCGATCTAGGCTTAGAAGACTAATCACACTAAAAGTTATAAGATGGTATCAGCTATCCTAGCGATTGAACAAAACAGAAAATATAGATAATTAGGTATTAGTAAGTTTACAGGTATTACCTTTCATTCGTTATATTTACTTATTTATTTTTGTATTTCACTCAGTTAAAATTGATATTTTTCTGAATTAAAAAAAAATAGCTAGTTATAATTTTAATTTTTTTTCTATAAATATTTTTTCTTTCATATAAAAAAATACGATTTGTTTTACTTTTTTTCTCTAGCTTTATTTTTCTTTGTTCCCTGAAACGTACTAAAAAAAAAAAGATATGATGATTTAAGACTCGGAAATGTATATCAGATAGTAGAACAACTGCATTAAAATGGAATAATCTAAATCTTTTTATTTATTTATTTATTTATTTATTTATTTTACTATTTTTTTGTTCTGTGTAGATTTATGCATTTTTCGTGATGTAAATTAGAAGTAGTGAAAAATCGATTCAATGTCAATATTATAAACATCATTGATCTATTAGTGTGCTGAATTGATTGTTACTAGGGCAATGAACCATTCCTTCGATCGCAATAATATATATTGGATTACTTTTTTTTTTTTTTAAACTTCAACAGATTAACGATTATAGTTAGATTGATTAGTCCAGGTTTGTGGAAAAGAGAGCGGAATCAAATGGAAAATTAAAAAAGAGATATTGGAAAATGGATATTTTTTTCCTGAATAGCTTCATAAAATCATATCAAGATTGAAGATTATCATAAAATTAATGAGAATTTTATTGCATTCGAGATGCCTAATAATTGATGTTATGTAGCCTAAGCATAGTGTTTTCTGTACGCCATTGTTTCTCATACATAAACGAGACAATGATGCGTCAGATAATTTCCAGAGACACTCTTAATATGTGCATTAGTACATTATAAGATCTGAAAAATTTCGGTGGTTAAGCTATGTTCTAATATTTTAACTGTTTTATATATCTTTCGCTTGGGTTTTATTGTGAGCCGTTGACATTTAGTTTTTCAGAAGAAAAAGAATATATGAAAAAGTTAATAATCAAATTTTTAAAAAAGCATTGACTGCAAGAAAGAAAGGAGAAGCAGTTGATCCTCAAGTGACAATAAGTCTTTAGGTCATCCAAGTTGTGAATTATATTAGGAGGTTATAAAGAGGATTAATGTTCCGTGTTTTTTTATCATTGAACTTTAATATAGTAAAATAAATATTGCAGATATGTAAAAACACTTAGCAAATATGAAAAATTAGGACACATTATGAAATTTCATGACATTCCTTTGAAGACAAAAGAATAACAATAATAATTAGAAGAAATACGAAGTTTTTTTTTCTGTGGATGTTTATTGCTATTAATAACATTAAATGGCAATCTTCTCAGAATTAAGGGGGAAAAAAGCTTTTCATTTCTTTTACATTAAACAAAATATGTTTTCAATTTACTAAAATATAGTACTAACAAATATTTCATAACAATATTTAGAAGATAAAACTGATTATTTACTTATTTCACTTTCTAATGTTTTGCTTCTGCTGCTTTTAGACCTAAGCTCACAAGACACTTCAAAAGAAGGAAAAAAAATTGAATTGAAAAATTTCAATGTAAATGAAATTGTAAATTATACACCCAAGCAGCCATTGGTTGCTGTCAATTTCTATGCTAATAATGCACGTATTTTATGCTTTATTGCAAAATATATTAACCAGCACTTTTATTCATCTCCTTAACACGCATTTAATTATGAGCTGAATTAACAGGGCTCCAATTTCCATTCTGCCGATTCATTGCTTCAGTTTTACTCTTTTTAATCCGTTTTCCCAATCCAGGAAATAAGAATGACTATTTTCCATTTCCTCCTACAGCAATCCGAAGGTAGCGAATATTCATCTAAGGAGACCACACGCGGATCGGTAAATTCCACTACAGTGTTTACAATATTTACTAATTTTCCTTTTTATTCTCTCTCTTTCTGTCTATTTAAAGAAAGCCTATGCTCACTACAGTTTTGTCTCATGTTGTATACACATCCACAAAGTTTTACTTTTAACTACTAATTCTCTTACCACTTCGATCTAAAATAAGTTTGCTTGTTTCTTTTATTTTATTCTAAAACTAAATGTCAGATCCCAGTAAATATAAAATTTTCGCTGTTGTCACACACAATCGCTTATGTAAAATATATATTATTGTACAACACAGTCTCCTGTTTGTTCTACACATATCCAAGTCTTGAATATTATGAAACCACATAGTTTTCTTTGTTTTCCAAAATTTCGAATGCTTGTTTCAAAATAAGAATGCATTTCTGTTATATTAACTTTATTTGGAATTCTAAATATGTTAAAACATATACTGTATCTATTCACTGAGATCGTATTTCACATTTAGTTTATATATTTCTCACAATCCTTCACAGTTTATATATTACGATTTGGAATGAATTAATGTTTTGTTTTGAGTCACGAGTCAATTGAACTATCATTTCTGCACTGAATCAATATATTGACTTTTACTAAAATTTTCATTTATATATATATATATATATATATATCATTTCATTTCTCAAATATATATATATATTTGATAAATGAAATAATTTTTATGCAATCAATTTACAATGTTTTGCAAATGTTAGATCTAAGGTACAAAACATTTTGTTATATATATTTTACCACGAAAAATTATTCAGAATGTTTTGGGGATTTTTTTTGCTATTTATTTTTTTAATTTTCAATTCATTTAAAGTTCATATGGATAAGTGATATGTTGTAAATGATATTCAGACTGACTTGAAACTTAACCTTAACTTCTGGAATTACAATACTTAATGTATTTAGTATCTGAACAATGTCTTTCAGTTATTCCAATGGATCCATAACTAGAGATGACTATTTTTTGAAGAGGCTAGCTTCAAAATAAATATGAAAGTATTTTTTCGAGGGCTCTTTTAAATATAAAGCCAGCAGCATTTGCTAATTAATAGGTTCCACTTTCCGAAAAAGACCGTTTTCACATTTATCCAACCACCGATTAACTTTGAAGGAGAATAGTATAAAAAAAAATTGCTCGACTTCGCTATTTCGATAATTCTTATAATGAATAGTATTAAAATGTTAATGATTGGATGAAATCTTGTTTATGATGGCACGAAACTGAAAGTTGTTAATAGCACTTAAATTAAAAGTTTGAATTCTAAACATCTGCAGCTGCTTGAAACCTCGTTGACGTTGATCACGTCAGTACATACGTCACCGAAAAGCCTTACATTAATTAATCGCTTCTTTAATTAATTAAATGTTCAACGGGAGGCAGCTTCTTTTTTGTGTGAATGCAAGGATGTAAGCGAAATTCCGTCGTGTATTAACGGCGAGCACAAATGCATTTTTGGCTAAATCCAACCTAACCTCTTGGACCATTCTTTTTAAATTTCGCTAATGAACATGATATCGACGAAAAGGAAAATATAGCTTCAGATCAATGAGCTGTTACGCTCTGTTTATTTCTCCATGGCAGAATCGATCAGGAAACTTATTCAATAGTGCCATGTAATGGAGACCTTTCAGACAAATAACAAAAATGAGAAAAAAAAGCCCAGTAATCATCTAAGTATAAAAGTATTATTCCATTATATAATGAAAAAAATGCTAACAGTCGTGATTCATCAATATAAAATTTTATTCTTAGAATTGTTTCTGGGATATCCAGTTTTATGAGACAATCTTATACCGACATAGAAGGCAAAGGAAATTGAAAAAAAAAATACTTCTTCCCCAACTGAGATTTAAAGATTGTGCTAAGGGTATTAGCATTAAATATAATCTACCAATCATATCCAACACAATGAAACTTCAGATATATCTCATTAAAATTAGATTAACTGCGATATTTTCTAAAATATTCTAATGGAGTTGTCCTTCTTTTCTTCTCAATATATTAGTAATTGACTATTTCCGAGTTTCATTATATATGTTTAAACTCAGGAAATCATTCCGGAGTGCTCTTAGTACATCACTTTGCATTCAATGTGAAAGCTTACATATTATCTAATTAACGCGAACTGAATAGTTATTTAGTTTCTCCAGTCACGCAATTGCTTGAAACCTGTAATGATATAAAGAGTAATAAGTTATTTGAATATCTAAATATTCACATGTGGCAGGAAAGTAATCTTTTTGATAAAGATATATTTATTATATCTGCTTGCTATTGAGAAATGTTCCTTGCTCAGGTGCATTAACAACAAAACGTTAACAAGAGCTGTCGACGTAACTCGTAATAATGCTACATACAATGATACAATAAGGAATTGATGGTAGATACGACGAATTGATTAACCTAACATTTATTTATCGTTGAATGCATCGTCAGTCTGATGGGAAATTAAGACATTGAAAATGAATTGCAGAACAATGGTAATTCGATTTTTGGTATATTTGGTAGTCTTTTATTGATTTTTGGTAATGTAAACATCTCGCCTTGTGAGCATCCTATTATAATTTTGCATTCGACGTAGGTCTGATTAAGAAATTTGTCGAAGTAAAATTACATGCAAACCGCCACGCAATGGAAATATACTTTTATACTGATAAGTTTGCTCTCGCAGCAGGCAGATGTCGGGCGCCAACAGCTTTTGTGTATTTTTATTCTTAGTGAATAATGGTTAATCTACTTTGATTATGATTATCCAGGTACACAACTAAAGACCGAAATCGAATGAGAGTTTAATCATCATAACACAAAGCTTAGAAACTTAAGTCACAAACTTCAAAATATCAGATTTAATACTATATACATGAAGTTAGTACTTAATTAATAAAAGTTAATAGTCGATGCCTAACGTAGATCTGACTGTTTAGCAGAACTTTTTACTTTTATGATAGTGTCTAACTTATTACACAAACGCATTAGGCCTCAGTTTCTTGTTTTCATCTGATAAGTTGTGAAAGTACAATCTTCTAATCCCTCCCGGAGATTTTATTCCATCCGTGTGCGTGCGAATGAAAACGATCAATTTATATGCCGAAGCGGCGATCCCTGTACATCATTATCTCTGCCAACAAGTTTTGAAAGCTTAACGATTTCTATACTGACTTCCGAATAAAATTAATTACTTTTCGGAGTTCCCTTAAAAAGAGGAAGTTAATTTCTGCGAAAAGCCGTCACACATTGAAATAGCTTACAAATCCAGCAGATAATAATTATAATCTAATGACATTGGCATTTTCGTGTCTTATCGGTTATGTCTCGTCGTGCAGTTTCAAGTTGGAATGAAGCCAACATGGTGTCTGACAAAGATGCACTTCACTCCTTTTCTCCCTCTTAGAATTCTCTTCGAACTACATTTTTTTCCATTCTTTCCTCCTCTAGACAATAAATTGTAAATATAAAGGAAAAAAGCAGTCTGTTTACAATGGGCACGAGACAGAAACTTGGCTTTCTGAAAGGCCCTTGTTGACCAAAGTAAGAATTCTAGTAGTATATACTATTACAATTACTACTAATAGTGCTATTACTGGTACCATTACTATTCCAACTGATAATATGTTACAGCTTTCATATATTCGATTGCTGCATCGAAATATATCTTTTGCTCACGTAATTCAAGTATTCACAATTGCTTCTCCGATTTTGTGTCTAAATTTGAAAATTGAAATTTTTATTGAGGCGGATTACAGTTATTTTCTAACGATGATTCAACATATTTGTTTTCGATTGAAAACTAATTATTCAAACGATGTAGACATAAAAGAAAATTGACTAATATAAATTAAATAATGCTAAATAAATTAAAGGCGTTTTACCAAACTTCTATTCGAATACTTCATAGGTTTTTTTTCCAAGCCTTAAATGATAGTTACATTCAAATTTTTAAAAAAAAATATTTTTTGAGTAATTAAATGTACAGAAAATTAGAATTTAAAATCCGAATTTGACTTTTCAATGTAATAAACTGAATGAATTTACTGATATTTATCTGAAAAGTATATCATAAAAAAAAAGCGAAATAAAAAATCTTGGGACAAACAAATATTGTAATCTTCTTACAATAGACATCTAGTTACATATAAGACTGTACAAATAAAATTTATTAATTTGGAAAATAGGCTTAAATATACATTTTGTTAAAACTAATATGCGAAATCATAGTTAGGCTAATTTCTGTTTATTGCAAGGCTAGTGAAACACTTTTATTTATCTCAAATAAAATATTTTTCCTGAAATTTATTTTTCCTTTCAGAATCCATTTAATGTTATTTTGATTCAGCATTAAAGAAGCGATATAAAAACACAACTGATTTCCAAATTTAGATTTTCATTTTCTATTTCTCGATGAATACAGAACGCTTCGATATTTGTGACTTTTTTTCCCCTCCAATTAGTAATTGTATTTGTTCTTTGCTGAATAAATGCATGTGTGTTTATTCAAGTTCTCTTACATTTTCGTATTCGGAGAAAGGAACAAAGAAAATACTCAACGAAGCAGAAACTCCTTAATGATGGCAACTGCTTGGTATTCACCTTCCCCGATTACAGTTGCACCTTAATTATCATTAATAATTTACGAGTCAACATTAGCACACTCCTTTTTCTTTGTCCTAAGATAATAGAAAATACACAAATGCAGCCATTGTTGTCCTTTTTTTCATCAGTAAACAAAAAGACCCGAAAATAAGTTAATTAATTTTATGCAATTTTTTAAAAGAAATATTTATTTTCCACTTTTGTCAACAACTTTCGAAGGAAACTGACGAATATTTTACAACCCCAACAAAATAAATTTTGAATTTTTTCTAAAAAGAAATTATTCGAGTTTAATTATTCGAGATAATAGAAAAGAAAAAGAGCCTTAAAGAATAGCGGAAACTTCCAAAAATTGAAGTCGTTTCTAGACAGAGACTATACTTAGAAATACTAGATATCAAGCATAACACGTATTTGCAAGGAACTTTCCTGTAAGTATACTGAATTACATTTACAACACTCACTTTGTCCCTCTATTGTTTTATTTTTGTTTGATGTTATCATGATTCTAGTTTATTGGAAACATCTGAAAAGTTGGTTTCCGATCATGTCTATTAATTTAAAATGTCTGAAGAGTAAGAATACTAATGTAAAACTTTTAAATAAATCTTTTTATCGTCATAGAACAGACTTGACATATATATATATATATTAAGAAAATGTTAACTTTAAAACGAATACCAATAAAAAACTAAACATAAATCCTTTTAGAATCTAAAGTCAATTTCTTTCCTTACTGTTTCCGACTGTAAAATATCAATGTTTTAAATCTTAAATAAGAAGTTTCATAATTCAAATGTTTTATAGTATATGTCTGTCGAGCCTGTTTTCTTCACAATTATAACATCGAACCTATTAAATTTAATTCGATATGCATCCTGTTGTGGTTTATAATTTTTACTTTATCACCTAAAACATCTTTTCATTTTCTTGAAGTTTCTATATTGCCTTTAATAAAAAGGTAATTTACTAGCAAAATCTTTCCAATTGAATATAACATTCTTTTTGTTGGTAATGCAATCATATAAGAATTGACTGTGGAAGTGCCCATAGCCCTTCATATTAACAATGCTTTTAAAGATTCTGTTATATTCAGCTCCTTTAATCCCCTTAGTAACTAAAAAAATAACCATGAAAACAAAACAAAATAAAAAAACTTGGGTTACTATTAATTACATCTACATTTTGACAATTTTGGGCTGTCAGATAGTACTATTTATATTGGAAATGAAAATCATTGAGAATAAATGTAGAATATAAGATCAATTAAATTTATTTTTAATTATACGACTAATCAAACTTTCTTTTGATTAAATCAAACTAGGTATCACCTAATTTATATAATTAATTAATTTTTTTCCCTAAATGTTAATTTGAAATCATTATTTTTCAATTTATCTATTATATTTCTTTAAGCATGCATTTTTAAAATTTATTTTTAAATTATAAATCATTGCTTAGAGATTAATTATAAAATATTTAAAATCTTGTTTTTTAACATTTTTATTTTCGTAAACAAATATTGAAATTAAAAACAATGGTCAAAATGAATATTTATTGACAGGATTATAAGACTAGATATCTGAATTTCAAATTTATGTTTATTTCATTACAGTTACCTTGTTGTCTCAAAAACATACTTATAATTGAATAATGCTAATTTAAATTACATTAGTGCTAATATATATTATAGTGGTAATGCAATATATCTAGTTCAGGTTGTAAATTAAAGAAAGTAAATCATAAACAATAATAAAAACTAAAGAAATAATATAAAGTAAAAATTATAATAATCATAGTTATATAGAATATTATGTATATTAATTTGTTTAGCGACTGATTAATAGAGACATTATATATTTACTGAAAGAGGGTAAAAATGATCCACCATTGAACAGCTACTTTTTCGAATAAATTTGTACTAGATGCAGTTGCAACCACACCGATGAAGACTTAAGTAATTGAAATAATATATGAAATAATGTTTTTCAATTATTGCAGTGTTTAACAAGCTTTTTAAAATGGACGAAAAAATATTTATTTCTTAGCCATCCATTCCAAAATTTTATTCCCCATTGGCTTGCTACGACTTAAAAACTTTTAGTTAATATATGACAATATGACTTGTTTTGATTCTTGAAAACATTATTTAATGATTTTTATTGAAAATCTAGGAAAGGTGAGAGTTCTTTGCATTATTTATTCAATTGCATTTTTTTTTGCCATTGTAAACTGAAATACATTGAAAATATTTTCCAATATCTGAAGTAACTTTTACAATTGAATATTGCTAACCTCTATTCACAAATAAATCTTACAATTTTTTTCTGCGAAATGCAAATAAAGAGTTACAAAAAATGAAATTAATGTGGACATAATGGATTTACTTTCTGAATTCATTTGTTTCCTATCCTGCCCCAACTGATAGAAATAGATAGAAATAGACTAGCATAAACCTTGTTAGTTGTGAATTTCTTTTGCCTTTAGCACTATTTGTAATTCTTACCTTCATCCATTGATGATTCAACATTGCAAGAACAAGAGTACAATGTTCAGGAAAGTTTAATAAATCAACCCAACAATAAATTTAATAACAATTTATGTAATACTAATTTTGATCTTATTTTTGAATTTCAGTGGTTAGTTTTATAGCAATATCTATTTTTGATTTTTTTAAATAAAATTTTGCAAATATTTTAAATTTAAATAATTCAAATTGTATTCTCTTATTTCTTGATTGAATTTGATCTATTTCCTTATTGATTTTTTTTCCTTACCACTGTTATAAATTCAGTTGAAAATTTTTAATTCTATTTTGCTTGTTGAATAGATATATATTTATATATACATGTAAATTCATGATTTCTCATCTTGCTATGTTGAACCCAAACATTACTTATCATACACCCGTAAAAAAATAAAATCTCACACTTGATTCTATATATTAATAATAAAACTGTTTCTTCAACTAGTCAGTAAAGAGCCTTTTAATCATTTTCATCCTCATTATTTATCATCATCTTACAAGCCTTATTGTAAGCATTATCATGACCATAAATGTTTTCTTTTTGCTTTATTTATTTATAAGAATTCTCTTTATTTCGTACTTAATATTGGTTTGCTTATAAGCACCAACCACGTTGTTTTGCTATAATAGTTAAGCTTACTTTTAATTTTATTAAAAAAAATGAAATTAAGATTTGAAAAGTTGTAAGTTTGAAGGCTCATGAACATTAAAAAAATCATAATTTAACATAAGCTATGGGTTTATGATAAAAATCCATAATCATAGTCTCATAGTGGTAATAGACATCTAAATTATAGTTAGTCAACCTATTATAATAGGTAATATACTTGACAATTATTAGTATACTTGGTATACTAATAAAATGCAATATTTTATGAAACAATATTAACTTTTGGGCCTATTAATCATGTTGAACTGTAATCATATATATAAATTAATCACATATGAGAGTATATGAAATATATCATAACTGTGAAGCAGAATTAATCGTGTTATATTTGGCTTGGTTCATTACCACTATGACATAAATTCCCACTGCCCTCATCTTATCCCAATTTCCCCTAGTGTGCAGCGTATTAACCTCTCTTTCTCGTCTTTGTCACTTGCTTCAAGGCAATCAAAAACAGGCAGGTATGTAAAAATCACATGCAAACGTGTTATGCCTTTGAACACAGGGAGACTACTGCTGTTGTATAATCACGTTTTTGTCAATCCTAACCTTTCTTTATTAACAAAAAAAAGTAAAATAAATTACCCGGTTTCTATTTCGGAGATTCTTCTATTTCTCATACTTTTCTTGTTTCCCAACCATTATAAGTTTCAAAAAAAATTAAAATCTTCCATCGCACAATATTCGATCAAACTAGATTGGAAATCTACCCTGATTTTTTTTTATTTAATTAAAAATGTAAAACTCGAAAATTTTCAAAATAGAAAATAAAAACTAACCCACCCTCCCCAAAATTATTGACGGGATAAACATTGCAGGAGTAGATCTTCCGCTCTAGTGAATGTAACTACTCTATATCATGTCCACATTATGAAATGATTTATTGCAATTTTTTGTCTATTTTTCTTTTTTCTTTTTTTTTTAGCATTTTCATATTTTTTTTTACTTTGTTGTACTAAGAATTGCTTGACTTGCCTGTCACATTTTTCGCAGATTTCTTTATAATGCCTGAAAAAAATATAACTATATCTCATTCATTGACATTATTTTTGAGAAAAATAATTTTTAATTAATTTGAAGCAAACTGACTTTTGTGTTATAAGTTTTTTTGCATGCCTTGCACATTGGCACATATATTATGATCTTTTCATTTATCTAATCACTTTCATTTTTTTTTACTTAAATCACAAATTCTATTTCCAGTATTTCTAAGGACATACCGACACTGATCAGGAGAGAATGGAATTAGAATATAACTGAAATATCTTCAACCTAAAGTTAGCACAGTTTTAGTTTCAGTAAATTTATATTACCTGACTGGGGCTATTCTTATCTTGTTTCTAATTCGTACTCTAATTCGATATACATAACTTTAATGAAAAGTTATAGTTTGCTTTAAGCAAAATCAAACGATATAATTGATAATTAATGATTGCAGTTAAGCAGTTGTATATTGAATAAATTGTTGTTGTGAGATAACATCCTAAATAATGCATATTAATAACGTAAACTATATTTAAAAATATTTAGTAATTAATTTATGTAATCATCTAGTTAATTATGAATTTTATGTAATCATCTAGTTAATTATGAACATATCTACTGATTGATGAAACTGTTAGAATAATAAAAAAAAGTTAACTATTAATGAACATTTCAGAGGAATGCGATGTAAATTCGATTTGGAATAATTACTGATTTATTGTTAAGATTAACTTAATATAGTTCTTATGCTAATAAAATAATGACATTATTTTCAAAGATATTTACCTAGAGATCAAACCCATTCGACGTGGTTATGGTGATTCTCATTATTCTTTTATATATTATAACGGCTAAAGCAATTTCATCTAACTTTTAATCCAAAATTTAATTTGATTTCAACTTAAAAATCAAATAAATTTCTCCCATGATTAAGTCGGTAATTCCTTGGAAACTAATGGACGTGTTGGATGTTATATTATCTTATTTCTTCTGAACAGGATTTCAATGAGAGTTTCCAAATCCTGCACGCAGGTCGTGCACTACGTATCCTCCGGCTGGCAAAACTATTGAGTCTGGTACGACTCTTACGACTTAGCCGACTCGTGCGCTACGTCAGTCAGTGGGAGGAAGTTTATGTAAGTCACCTTATATCTAATTATTGATTTTAATTCTTTTCTTGTGTCAGTAGTTCACAGCTTTTTAAATAACAGCGAAATCTGGATTGCATGGGCTACTGGAATCAACAATTGCCCCAATCCATAAGGAGTATAAAGTATAAAGTGTTAAGAATAAAATTCTCTCTATTTCTAATTGCTGAAGGATTTTAAATCATAATAAACCTCCCCCTGCCAAATAGTAAAAAAATATTTTCTATTTCAGAACAAGTTTTTGTGTTTCTAAATGACATTCAGAAGAAAAATAACTGAAAATTCTGACTAAAGACAGCTTGTGTAAAGGTTTGATTGTTTTATTTCTATTTCCAGAAGACACCAGAAAAGGACTGTATATACCATTAATAAGCTACATCTTACAATTATTTTTTATTTATTTTTTTTTTTTTATGAATTGCTAAAAACGTTAATGTAACTGGGACAATATGAAGGACAAAAGAGGTAGTGGATTCGGGTTTACCAGTGTATAATTAAGTATGAAATGTAATTATATTGCTTCTTATATGCTATATATATGTGTGTGTATATATAGCATTTAAGAAGTTATGCTATCTGTAACTTCTTTCCATTAACTTCCATTATTGCTTTATTTTTGCTGAATTCTTTTGAATTTGGTCATTTCATAAGATTCTCGAGGTCGAATAATGCTAATTTCTTTGGAAAAGCAACAGAATATGGAGTATTTAAGGCGGAAAACAGTAGAGACGCACACAGTGGCAAATCTTAATAATTACATTTTTTTTTTTAAATATAGACCAGTCATTACGTTAATCGTTAGAACTAAGAACCATAATTATTAGAAAATACAAATGCTAAAATAAAAGTGGGATTTCACAAGAAAATGCAATTTTTTTGTTAATTTGTATTGACTTCACATTGTTTTGAAAAATTGTTACAATTTCAACCTAACATTTATTAATTATATATTTTCCAAATTCTGATGGTAATTCTTATGAAATTTTAAATATTAAATTGTAAGTTTTTACAAAAATATAACAGTGATTAAATATAATAATAAAAGATAATAATAATATTGAGAAAGAAAAATTCAGAATAAATTCAATTGTACGTTTCTTCAATCATCAGAAATAGTTCTCTAGTTACTTTTCATTTATATTCAGTTATTTTTAATAAAAGTCCAAGTAACACTTAAATATGTAATGCTGTCAGAAACGTCCATCATCGTCATTGCGGGTTAAAAAAAAACAGAAGAAAAAAAAGCAAACAGATTTAGGTTTGGGGTTACGAACTGATGAGCGCCTAACATCACTCGGCATGGTATTTTTAAATGAGGCTTAATTTATATTTAAATCTTGAAACAAATTCCTATTGTTTACTTTATTTACTTTATTAGTTGGCGGTAATAGAAGTTATTCAGTTCATTCATAGCCATCAACTTCAACTGACACATGTGGTATCCCTTTGGATGATATAGATTTCCTAAATAAAAAGAAAGAGAAAGCTTTTAAAGTGGCTTCAATATTGCCTCTTCCAACCATATGTGAGCTTTTTGTACAGCATCTGCAGATCAAAATATGGTTTTTACGTCCTTTTGTCTAATTTCCGTGTCATGAAATATAGTTCCTGTAGTGGGATTGATACTAAGTTTTTAATTTGAATTTTTCACAACTTCTGCCTATCTCACGAAGATACTATATCGTTAAGTGACAAAATAAATTCAATTTCTGATTTTTTCCCCTTTAGTTCTCTGTAAAAAACCAAAAAAAAATCATCTAATATTTATTTCTTCTTAGTAAATTCACATGATTAACGTAGCTAGCAAGTTTTGGATTTCCACTGGAGATATATTAAGGAATAGAACAATAAGTTTTAAAATGCAGTTTTAAATTAAAATAAATTCTCTGTCCATCTGTAAATTAAGATAAAAAATCAGTTTTATTTCAAAACTAAAATTTCAATTATGAGTCTTGTTGCATTGCTGTAGCTGTAGTTACTTTGTGTTGAGGTATCAAGAGTTTTACATACAGTACGTCCCACATATAACATTTCTCTAAACGAATTTCTTTTTTTCGTATCAGCAGTATGCCTTCTGTCAAACTGCTCACCTGAAGATTTGGAGCTCGCTTTGGACTGCCGGATGTATCTAATGACACTTGCACAACTGAATACGGCTACTACCCTTTAAATTGCTGTGGGAAGGATTCTACCCTCTTTCCAGAATATTAGCATTTGCCAATAGCCGAGCAAAGTAGATCCAACCATTGTTTTTTTGTAATGATCTTAGGTATTTTAGTTGAAAGTAAAACATCGAATAAAATGAAAGAGAGAATTTGCTTAACAAGTAAATACGGTCAACAATGAAAAAGAGACATTCTGTGATTTTGTGCTAACGAAGTAGTAACTTGTTTAGGAATTAATAATTTTGAAATACACCGATCGAACTGGACAAAAATAAATATAGAATCCTTTGAGCATTAGTCCGAGTTTCTCGGTGTTTGAAGGAAGAAACAAAAATAAAATCAAAAGAAATTTAAAAACAAAATCACTCGAAATTCTCAATGAGGACAAATTAATTGCAATTAATTGGCAATTGTTTTATGTCCAACTCAATGTTACATCTTTGCTCTTGGCGGAAAAACAAGATCCTGAAATATCTGTCAGATCCCAATGATTACACAGAACATTATCGAAAAGAATTCTAAGAAAATCGGAAAAAAGCCCTAAAATAAATATATTTGTTTTCGTGTATGTTTCAATAACAAGTAAATTACTTGTAAATCTTCTTTTTGCAATTTATAAGTCGATGACTATTATAAAATATCAAAAATCTTAGATCCTTCGATCTCTTGGAATCACAGACAAATCCACGATCTCAATAGGCTAGGTCCTCAAAATAGATACGAGCATTATTGAGATTTTTTTTACTTCAGAAGAAAAGTTAAATTATTTGCAGATTTTTAAATTACAGTGTGGCTTTTATTTCATTATGTGCTTAAAGAAGAGTGTTGTCTGCTTTTTATTGGTTGAAGAATTAATTCGAATTGATGATTTAAGAAATGATGCCAAATGTAAGGGCTTTTGTGATGAACTCAGTCATTGATAAATAATCGGATATTGTTGCATCTTAAGGTTGCCAAGACCTTTGAACTGTGAACACCTTTCTATTCAATTTATATACCGAGAAAAGAGGATTTGAATTTCTAAAGAAACCTTCACTGTCAATATCTTTTCTATTCAACAATGTATTTCTTTTATTCCAGAACAAAATTCTTACAAACACAAGTACAACTGTTTTGCATCTAGAATTTATATTTATGCTTGACAAGTTTCGTTTCTTCTGACAACTTAGAAAAATCTTCATATAACTACATTTCAAAGTTTCCATTCTCTTTTGTTATTTGTTTTTATTTACCAGTATTTCTAAGTCTTCCAAAAAAATTAAGAAAATTACATTATTTTAAAAAAATGAATCAAATTCAACTTGATAATTGGCGAAAGGCATAGAACACATGATAGAAATGCTAGTGGTGAAACTAGAAAAGAACTCAAAAAAGAAAATCGAAGCGGAAACATTACGCTTTAATTGATAGTTGGCATTTATTCCACTTGCTTATTTTGACTATCCATATACCGAATAGTTATCCTTTATCCTCTTTTTAACCATGAACAATTTCTACAATTAGTGAAAAATGCCTGCATTATTCCGTCATTTGTTCTTTGAAATACAAAGTTTACAGCATACAGCCACGTAAACGTTAAATTCTAATCTGCATTATGTTTAAATAATTAATAAATAATCTGCACTAGGCTTAAGTTAATCATAAAAATGAACATAACGTTGGTTTGGTTTTGATTAAGCAGTCACAGAATGTATCGAAATTACAGGCGGTTTTAGGTTGTGCGAGGCTTTAGGCAAGTGTTGATTTGCAAGGAACGAAGCTTATAAAAAGCACGAAGCCCATTTATGTAAGTTTATATCATAGTGCGAGGCCCGAGGCATGTCGGAATGATTTGGTCGCAAGCTTGTTTATCGAATGTTCTCAGTATCTCTATCTGAGAGGCTAGTTTTAATCTTATAAGACATGAGGGTTAGTTTTCGTTTAATACTTTTAAGATTTCTATTTTGAGTTTATAAAAAATTTTTAAAAATTTTTTTTTTTTTTGCCAAAATTGTTTCTTCAACAGGATAAATTCCCATTTTTACTCATTCCGTTCTTCTTCATTTTATTAAGAAATAAATAAATCTAAATTTTATGTCTCCTGAGTATATCTCTGTTGCTTTAAAAATCCTAAAAATTCATGTCTAAATTAGAACATAAATTTCCTTCATTTATTCCATATTGTTTTGCTTATTATTTAATCTCGTTAACAGCAATCGTGTTAAGCAACTTAGTAATTTGTTTTGGGCAAATGGAATAAAGGAATTACAAACATGAAGCGCTATGTGATTTTAAGGAAGTTTAGCTAACGCCTTGTTAGTCTTATCCATACATTTCTTTAAAATTGATTATGGTATTGAACTGATCAAATTTTAAAAAAAGACTTTACGAATTAGTTAAATCAACAATTGAACATACAAATACTTGAAAATTTATAAAAATCCCCGTTTATCAAATTAAAATCAATTAATTTTCTGTTTAGTTACTTTTTCTTAGCCTTTTTAGCTGAATCTGAATTTATTGGCAGATTGAAATCAAGTCCGTAATTTTAATGAAATCTATACTGTTACTTATGTTCTAAAACAAAAGTTATTTTTTTCGTTTTCATTCCACAGTTTGATATTCCAAAGAAAAGATATTTAATCTAACTTTATTGTACGTGAATAAAATTATGTTTCCCAAAAATACATTGCACTCGATATTAATTTCCTGGATGTTATATTGTGTTGTGTGGTGACAGGGAAGCCGAGCACAGCAACCTTAGATCTATTGCGGAAAGAAGGAACGACAAAGAGAATGATGCAAATGAATTTCCTGTGAAATAGTAAAATTACCAAGTGAAAAATATATCGAACCATTCATTAATTCAAAAGCTTTTTGAAAAATATCTTGAAATTTAAAGTTTTCCTTTGGACATTCGTAGAATCTTATTAGGCTTTTTCTATAAGATAAAGTTTTATTTGGAAAACTATTAACAGAAATCTATAGTGACCAATACAAAAGTAAGTCATCTGAAAGTAAATATGCATTTCAACAGCAATAGGATACTTCTTAAAGAAAGATTGAGAAATTGAGATTTGTTCGCATTGTTATTTTTATTTCCTAACATAGAAGGCGTGCTTCTCAAGTAGCGGGTTATTGTTCGCCAGTAAAAAATCTTAAAGAATCCGAAGAGAATAGGTTTGTCGTCTACTCTGTTGACAAGTTGTGCGATGTCATTCCTATTGTTTAGACAGAGGATTCCTGTTAGTGAAAGAGAACGGCAGCGAAAACGAGTCTATCGATAATGGAAACGTGAGTGCACTTATCTTTATGACGTAATTAAAATGCAGTAAATTTCTTTTGTAATGAGACTGGCCGCCATGTTCAACAAGCAACGGGTACTTAGCAGCTAGGTCCGTAGTATATCCGGCTACCCGCCAGTAACGATCTTCGATAGATGAATCCTCAAAATTCTTCTTATTTTTACCCAACAACAAATTAACGCAAATATAAATATTGTTTAAAGGAATTTCTTCTGAAGTTGAAGAAATGAATAACTGTTTATCAATGATTTAACAATGATTCCTTTTTTTTCAATAAAATAGCATAAAATCACAAGTTCAAATAAACGAATAAAACGTGTAATACCAACAAAATTTAAACTAATTTTATCAGAAGTGCTATCATTTTATATTATAAGCTCTTCTGAATTTCTCTGGGAGTATTCTTCGTATTATTAATTTTATTCTTTAAGTTATTAATAATTTAGTAACTTTTAGAGACATTTACTTGAACCAAAAATAAAACTGACGATTGCAATGGTCTGTGTTTAAATCTTATTAGGTTTTCCAAATCATATAAAGCGTCTTTCCTTGATTTACTTTGTATTCTCCCTCGTTTTCAATCCATGATTAAGAATCCAACACAATTCACTTGTATTGGTTCAATGGAAATCTTACTATATTGAGTTTTCAGTCCCTTTTGTTCGGTAGAATTCAAATTGCATATTTAGTTTGTCCACGTGACGGTATTTTCATCTCGTCGCATACATAACAATGATAAATTTCTTTTTAACTGTTAAGATACTTGATAATTTAGTAGAAATATTTGGAACAATAAGTTTTTGAATGTAGTGAAGAAATATACAAAGACTTCGCAGAAATAGAGTTTATGAATCAAATATAATTAGGATAGGAAATTTATAAAATAAATATCTTCTGAAATAAGTAGAATAGAATGATGATATAGAGAAGAAAAAAATGAATATTGCTATGAATATTAAAAATTAAAAAGAAGAATTTAAAATAAAAAAGTTACTTTTTTAGAAGAAAATAAGGAAAAACAATTACCTTTCTTAGGTTATAAAGTTTGGGTTAGAAGTAATAACGTAATTGCAATTTACAGTTTCCAAAGCTAAAAAATTCATATTGTGAAGTTAATTTCTTCCATACGGCCTCCAATTATTCTCATGTAGTAAGTCGAAAGTCAAAATCCAGACCTACTTAAGATATCTGATGCCCCTGTAAATAAAAGCGCCTTCGTTAGTCTTTCATTCTCTAAAATGTATCATTTTTCTCTCATATATTTGCATTTTTTTTTATTATTTACTTTGATTTAATGCTTTACCTGGAGCCACTACTGGGTCATAGTTAACGAACTAATTAATATTTTCAGCAACTAAAATAAAACAAACAAAAATTGATGTGCTATAATTTTAAACAAATTGAAGGGGTGAGAATTACAAATGGGCTGTCGACCGAAAGTGAGATGTTGATTTGTTTTTAAGTATTTTAATGCTGGAATTTTAAATCCGCTTTTACTAATTCCATGAAGAAAAAACATTAAAGCGTCTGAAAATGGTTCTATAAAGCTACTACATTTTATTTATAGGATATTACTGCAAAGCTAAACATTCTTTTTACTCTGAGAAAAATTTAGAAATGGTGTAATCCCAACTCTTCAATAAATAATGTAATTCAGTATCTACTGCTGAAATGATACTGATCCAAACGATTAATTGCTTATAAGAGACTACTTTTAAATTTTACTTTTAAGTAAGAATCTCAAGTAAAGGAAGTTCGACACAAAAATTAAGCCAAATTTAAATTTTAATTAGTTATTTTAAATTTGGCTGAGTTTTTTTGTCGAATTACTCGTCTTTTAAGAAATTTTACAAACTGGTAGGACGATGGTACGGATGTGATCATATTTATCTACTACTGATGGGAGCAAATTCCAAAATATTTTGAATAGCTGGTTGATAATTCATGTCCTTATTGTGTGATAAAAGATTAAAACAAAGGACCAGACACACAAAAAATAAGAAAATTATATAATAAAATAGCTTCATTATATATGTTACGAGGTTTCACTCTAACCTCCTTTTCAGATGATACAATAAAAGGAAAAACTTAGGTATAATATGAATTGTAAATATCTTGAAATAGTAAAAAGAATAGTAATAATAACCAAGTGTATTATTTACAATGATAAAATTTTCATTTGCATAACAATATATTGAAATGTTCACCGAAAATTGTAATGCAATGCATTACTTATTGAAATATCAGTGTTGTAACATTTTTGTGATTTGATTAACAAAGATTCAAAAAACTTCCTTAAAAACTTCCTTATTGTTATGCAAATGAAAATTTTATCATTGTAAATAGTATACTTGGTTATTATTACTATTCTTTTTACTATTTCAAGATATTTACAATTCATATTATGCCTAAGTTTTTCCTTTTATTGTATCATCTGAAGAGGAGGTTAGAGTTAAACCTCGTAACATGCAATGAAGCTATTTTATTATATATTTTTCTTAATTTTTGTGTCTGATCCTTTGTTTTAATTTTGAACTGGTTGATAACTTTGATTTCCATTCAAAATGCTCGTTCTCTTATTCAGAAATTTTTTTTTTTACAATTATTCCTGATAAATGGTTACGATCATGTATAGATAGGTTATGCAGTTTTGAATAGGTCCATCGTGTTTATATCAGCAATTGTTATTAATCTCCACAGAATTCCTATGCTATAAAGAGATATGAATGCTATGTACTGTCAATTTTTTCCGTCGAATTAATTCTGCAAAAATAGTGGTGCTGTGAATCGAGACACTGACTGATACTGCTTTATACCCAACAGCAGTTTCAGCAGTGAGTAAGCTCAAAACATCACACCATAAGCGGTCACAGCCGGGAAACCGCCCAGTGAAATCCATTTTTATTTTGGCTTTGATGTAATTAAATCCTTTTTTCACAAGTCAGGTTAATAACAAGTAATAAAATTAGTGCGCAAATAGGATGTGATACTTATATTTGAATATCATGCTTTAGTATCTCTAAAATGAAATTCTTATAACGAAAGAATTTCAATGGTTTTAAATATTTTTGAAACCTATCTGATGGTAGGTTTATGCCGCCAAATAACAGACGGTTAAAGAAAAAAGAATTGAAAAAATGGAAAATTTTATCAAAGATTGCAATTATTTTATATTAAACATTTCAAAGAAATTGTTGTGTAAAATGTATTATATTCTAATAGCAAAAAGATTAAGACAAGAATTCAGATAGTAAAGGATAGATTGCAGAGAAGTGAAATGAGATGCTGCAATATTGTTAACATTGAGAAGGTTTCTAAGAAGACGAATATAATACATTCAAACAACAAAGTAAGGAACAACAGGGTTTCTAAAAGCGAAGTGGAAGAAAAGTCGAATATTCTATAAGATCTTTGACTAACAATGTTAGAATATAAAAAAATTACGATTTTGAATGAAAAATCAAAATCTTCCTCATGAAAAAAAGCATGAGAAAGAATTTTGTAGAACCACAAGTGATTCAAAATAAGCTATTGTGGTGATCCACAATAACAGAAAAAGTCGAAGAAAGAAAGAGTTTAATTCTCTCTCTCCCTTCATAAAACACAGTCTTTTCCGAATATATATTAAATGATCATGCAGATTATTTTTATAAGAACAATTGAAATATAGATGGCTACATTTGTTTTAGATTTTCTTTTGGGATATAATTTTAGATATATTAAAATCGTATTAAAATACAGTGTCCTATCTTTTCTAAGATGTGAAACGATTTGACATTGCAATTTAATACGACATTACTTTAATTTTGAAAAGTCCAAGATTTTTTTTTTATTCAAGAATAACAATTATAATAAAAAACACTAAACTTTGTTCGAAGCAATTTTGTTTTATCATGCACAAAGTATGGTATTTTGCAGTAATATTTATTTTTTTCTCATTTTATGTATTTCTTCATTGCTTCTCAATAATATAACCCTAAGGCTGTAGGTATAGGCCTTTAATAGTACTAAACCTAAAAGGGTCTTTTAGGAAGCTTTTGGGAATTTGGGTCTTTTTAATTCTAAGATCTAAATGATCTCCCCAACGTGAAATATGGGGTCTTTCTGTCTAGCTTGGAATTCTTACACATTTAACCGCCCAGAGATCTTTAAATATTGATTGGAAAAGGTCAACTGTGAAATATTTCCAGTTATCCTTTTCTATTATAAAATTGGCACGAATAATTTTCCACTACTGAACATTAAAAGATCTCTGCAATTAAAGATCTCTACAAGAGTTCAAAACAATGTCAGATGTCTTGCCAAAGATAAAAGTAGTATGTCACCGAAGTAAGCCTTAGTTTAAAAAATCATTATAAATAGGCCTTTGAAAAGTGTAAAGAAAATGCCACAACAAGATTTCAAAGGAGTGGGAAAAGCAAATCTTTTCTCGAGACGCATTTGTTTGGATCATGCAAACCTAAAAGCGAGTTCAGATAACACAGGAAGAGAGCATGTTTCGAATCCAACATAAGTAGTAGGACGGATATCATGCTGCTCTACCAAGTGTTATAAAGCGTGTTTCAATAGTATCTGCAGTGTTCAGAGATTTCCAGATCCATCTGCTCATAGATAGAGATATTCTATTCTACGTATGAGATGGTGAAGGTTGATGTCAATAGACTTGTCATTCTGTTAAGCTAAAACAAATAATAAAGGTAAGCTGATAGAGTTGCCCATAATTTATAAACAGTCCTCTCTCTTGACTGACAGGACGAAGAGGAGCTGGTAACGTAATAATCCTTCTTTCAAGCCTTGCACATCACCCCGAATATTCACTAGAGTTAAGCAAGATCTGAACATATGAATAAGACAGGGAGAGGGATCGTAGATTCCACTTCTTCTTGACGAAGGGCTGAAAAATGTCGATCCTCTCCTTCTTCTTAAAAGGCTTAAAGGAAGCAATAACCCTTTGTACCCGTTGAAAAGAAACAACGAATTTAGAAATGGAGAAGTCCTTAGAACCCAAAATGGGGAGATGAACATCTCCTTTCATGATAGATCTTTTATGAAAGGCATCACATTGAAATCCTTCTCAGAGAAGCGAAGCAATCCCAATCTGGGGTTATATCATTTTATGGCGATGACATTAAGGAACCTAGAAGCAGAGGTCTTCTGGGATCGCCTCTACAAAATACTGTAAGTTTTTTTTTAAATATCTAGAACTTTTGAAAAGGTTCTAGGCAAGGTTAAACTTTCACTTGATTATAGGAGTTTAGCTTTGGTGTTTTGTATCCAAATGAGAATTCTACCAAGACACCTTTTTTTTACCATCAATCAAGAACAGTTATAATTCAAAATCTAGATGAGTGCTAAAGTAAGAAATAAACAAACTATTTCATTTTATTTCACTTCAATATGGAGTAGGAAAAGTCACTCATCTTTTGCTTGAGATCATGTTACAAGAATTGGTAGCTTTCGGACTTCTAAACCACTTTTCTGTAAGTAAGAAAGAATAGAATGTCAACACATTCACGAGAGAGAGAGAAAGAGAGAGAGAGAAGTATTTTATTGGAGACCACTCAAGTCTACCCTCTGAGGAATTTTTGGGAGGCAAACTTATCGATGAATTCTTCATTCAAAATAGTAGAGAAGGTAGGTATTAAACTTTTATTTAAAATGTCTTTCTAATAAGAAGTTTTAGAAGACAGTTTCCTTTTGATTGATGTCCAAATTATCTCCCACACCGTAGAGAATTGGCGACGGAAACCAAACATATAGGCGAAGCCAATAGAAAAAAACCACAAAAAAACATCAGATCTACAAATTCTTTAGGAAGGAATCTAAGTCAGACTAGTAGTATGGAGACCCAGTTTGTTCTGCCTACCACCAGGTCTCTGAAAGAGTATCCTGGGGGGCTCAAGATATCTATTCTTCGAGCTAAGCAAGAAGCTCTAAGTTCCTTATAAAATAAAATCTTCACATCTTCCTAGTCTTGTGTGAGATTAGATTAATGTTTATTCCATAATGTTCTTGATAATGAAACAAAAAACTATAGAGCAATGTTGTAAGTTCACCTGTAGAAAAGAGGGGAATCATTACTTTTACTGGAGAAAAAGTAACTTATCGGGATAAGCGGGGAATCTCCATCACTCGTGGAGTCTTCTGAACCACCTACATTCTGTGCTTCTCGAGTAAAGTAACTGCCACGATTTCTGCCTTTATGAAAGGTCGGAATCTGATCCATCCAAATAACTGACGAGGGTCTCAGATAGATTGACCACAAGGCTCAATCTATGTGGCTCCTCCGTCGGGTTGACGACGCTTCAAGTGGAAGCTTTAACACTGAGTTTTGGCCTCTGAATCTGAGTTAAGACAACTTCAAAGTTAGCGCTCCGTCTGTATAACATATGATAAACCTCCATCCACTTAGGGATCTTGTCGGCTTCACAAGCAGTCAGCTTTACACCTTCACAGATCTTTAAGATGGGGAATGTTTGGAACTTTGTGATCAGTCTGCGGGCAAGTAAAATCAAATCACTAATGGCTCTAGAGCAGTCTACTTCTTTCTTAATTGAAATCTTTCTCCATGGATGGTCCGAATTAATTGAGCCTGAGGCACTTGGAGAGTGAGCCTAGGTTTTTCATCCGCTTGTATGTTTTATCTGGTGGGATGCGACCAGAAGATTGCGAACACTTTGCAAGATCTTCTAGAAATAACAGGAGCAGAGAGGCATTTCGCACCGCCCATCCCCTGCTACCAAAGCTTAAAATGAACAGAGGCCAATGTTCGAGAATTCTTACCTAGTAGCATCCATTGAACAGTATTCGTAACAACTTAGATTGGGAGGAAATCGCCCTCAAACTGACCTCTACAAAACCTCACTCTCACATCATCTATTGATAGTGTAAAGATGGCATTTACACTATCTATGGTCGTTGATGTCTCAAGTATTTGTCTACCCTCAGCTTGTCTTTGTTGACTGCAACAATTTAATAACTGGTACAGTAATTACGTAATAATTCCGTAATAACTAAGACAGTTAATACGATTGTCAGGAGATGACGATTCAGTTGCAAATTCAATTGATATCCTTGAAATTGTCAATTTAGTTTTCAAAAATTAAATTAAAAAGAAACGAGCAAGAATACTACGTCCGCCATACTGCCAGTCTATCGGGCTTTTACCCAATGTATAGTGAACCACACATTTGATTTAGATACTAATTGTGAATATATATCACGAACGAAAATTTAATAATCAAAGAGGTGTTTGATCAAGTCTCAAATTTGATTTGTTTGTTTCCTTTGATTTGAGAGTAGTTTCTCCTCTATGTTATGTTGTTCGGTTACTGTCGTATAGAAGCAACAAAATTTTGCTTTTTCTTTAAGTAAAATCAGGCTTAACTTAGGTCTCATACAAGACATCGAGCTCAAAGATTGGGTTGTTGTTAATATCTTTACCATCTTAATCCTAGGTAAAAGTTCATGGTGTAGGTTTTATAGTTTTCAATTATATCGCGGAGTAGTAAACAAAATGATTGATAAATGCGCATTTCCTTGATTTCGTTTGACTGTGCTACGGCATAAGCAAAGTGAAATCTAAAGCGTTGGGGATCTAAAGAGCTTAATGCAAAGCTTAGATAAAAAACTCTTTTTATTACGTCACAATAATATTGATTATTTAAAAAAAAATGCTAGATTAAATTAAAAAGTTCAGTATGCAATAATGCTAATTTACTCACTATTAATATAATAATAAATTAATAATAAATTAATTTATTATTATATTAATTTATTGCCTCTTTTCTTCATTAGATTGCTAAAATTAACTCTTAACTTATACAAATCTTGGCTACGCCACTGCCTATATTTTTTATTCTTGTCTCGTTATGGATTCAGAATTCTTTTTTTAAAGCAGTATTACAAGAAAGAAAAGATAAGTAACATTTAAAGAAAACGTAAACAACTCGACAGGTTTGGGAGAAATGAATTGTTATTTTGTCCGTGTTGTACATTTTAATGATTAAACTAAGTTTAAATATGTCCGCGAACTCTTAATATTCATTCATGATGAAAGACCGCGAAAATAAAACTAATATAGTTTAGCGGTAATAAGTAGCTGGGCTTAGATGTGCTACCAACAAGCCTTTCAATTCCCATTTTTAACATATGTTTAATCTGGAAATCGATATAATATACAGGAGGTTATGCAAATGTGGAAACCCACTTTGTTTTTTTAATATATATTTTTTTTTGTTTTTGTTTTATTTTACTGAAAATTTACCTAAACTTACCTTGTACTCTCTTTCATGTAAAAATAATACTAATAAATATAAAAAGTTAATCATAAAAGAGTAAAAATTAATTTTTTGATTGTACAAAATTTTTAGGAAACTACAAAAAGTGTGGGTAATGTGGAAACACTCTAAAATTAGTATAGATTAAGGATTTTGAATAAAGTAAAACTATTTTAGCAACTATTTTATATATATGTTTCTATTACAAGCGAAACACAATCGTCAAGTGACATATTAGAACGTGCAAATCTCCGAAGTGTCGTCTGAGGCACTTTGAACTCTTTAACTGCTCTTCTTAATCCCTTCTTTTTCCTAACGGCTATTACAGCCTTAATCATGTTTTCTGCATCCCACTTCTTCAAAATGGCTTTTGGCTTCCCACCATTGTTCTTCCGTGGCATCTGAATAAAAAATGCTTAGCACATTAGAAACATTACATCCGATTGGGTATTGTGGAAACGTTTCTACAAAACCCACAAGTGCATGTTTCCACATTACCCACACATTAGCCATTTTGAATTTGACAAATTTATTTTAAGAAACTATTGATTTAGATTTGATTTAAAACCGTCAGTATCTTCTATACACGTCCCTTTATTAATTGCATGATACTAATTATGTTACCTAGGAGACAATAGACTGCATAATAAAATGAAACTTGCCTCTCAAAAGTTTTGAAAAACTCGCCAACGTAACTTGACGCACTACACCATATCCACTGATCCTCTGACTGCCAGCGCTTCTACTGGGATAAAGATAAACAACTAAAACTATTTGCCGCTCATTCCACTACAGCACAACACTCTACAAGCCAGATACTGGATGTTCCACATTACCCTCATGCTTCCACATTTGCACCACCTCCTCTACATAGTTGGATGAAGGAGAGGAAACATAAAAATACGAGTACTTAAAAATTCCTAGTTATCTAGTTAAAGATCCATTAATAGTTATGGTAGGCCCAACAGGGAGCAGAAAATTTAGGCTCTCATGATTCTCGACGGATGGGCAAGTGGAAGTATGAGGAGGAAAGCTGACCTGGCTTTAACTCTGCCAAAAAAATCGGATCTCCATTTAACTGACAGGTTTGTTCTGGAGCAGAAACAACCAGAAAAAAAAATTCAAGGAAAAAACCTTGTTCATCCAACCCATAGACAACTATCTACATTATTTGAACTACCAGACCCACCCTTATAATACACTCATGGACAAAAAAATTAGCGAACCAAGAAGGAGTCGTCAAAATGAAACGAAAATTTACATACGTAATGACTACTTTGATATAAGTAAATGATTAGAAAATCAAAGAAAAAGGATAATTTATTTCAGAGAAAAAGGCAAAAGAACGGAGGAGTTAATACTCCGTTGGACCCCCTCTAGCGCGAATGCACGATGCGATACGATCGGGCATTGAGTCGTACAAGTTCTGTATGATGTCTTGAGACATTTCGTTCCATATTTGCTGTAACCTTGCCTCTAGTTCGTTCAAACTCGTGGAATGCCCAACTCGTCGTCCCAAATGATCCCAGATATGCTCGATTGGAGACAAATCTGGGGATCGGGCAGGCCAAGGAAGGGTAGTAACAGTGCGGAGACGGTCTTGTGACACCCTTGCCGTATGAGGCCGAGCATTGTCTTGTTGAAAAATGGCTCCTGGGAGCCGTTGCATGAGTGGCAACACATGTGGTTGCAGGATTTCATGAACATACCGCTGGGCTGTCATGGTGCCACGGAACAATACTAGGGGTGACCGTGTATTGTAGGCAATGGCACCCCATACCATCACACCAGCTGTGGGAGCGGTGTGTCGCTGTACAGCAAAGGCAGGATTGAAGCGTTCACCACGGGCTCTCCACACACGAACACGATTGTCATCACTGCCGAGATTGAATCTGGATTCGTCGCTAAAGACGACCTGGTTCCATTCCGCTGCAGTCCAGTTTCCTCGTGCGCGGCAAAACTCCAAACGGAGGCGTCGATGGGTGGGCGTCAAGGGCAGCACACGTAATGGGCGCC
>JAFIDM010009631.1:165944561-165995763 GCA_023159025.1 Thereuonema tuberculata | reverse complement strand
CTCACAACACAATCAGAGCGGCCTAATTGACGAGCTACTCGCCTAGCTGACCACCCAGCTTCCATCATCCCGACGATTCTCCCTCTCTCAAACTGCGACAACTGCGTATACTGTCTTCGAACACGGCGTAATGGCATGTCTACCTCAGCTCTTCCTTTGTAAATGATTCAGCACACTCAAACAAGCTTTGGTTACCTGTTTTATACTCCACAGAGTACGATGTTCAACGCCCTCTACCGGCTATACGTAATGCGCAATCACGCTGCATTTCTAATCATTTGCATATCTCCCCGACATGTACCTCCATTGCAAGTTTCGTTACGATCCCGCAATTATTTCTTGGTGCGCTAATTTTTTTGTCCATGAGTATATTTAATGAATTCTATTCTGTAGGATAGAAGTATGATATTTTCTTATTATAACTGAGTGAATTATATTAGTTATTATTTAGTTATTTTTTTATTTTTCTATATAAAGAATCTTAGGAGACAGAGTTGAATATTTAAAGTAATATTTATTTCAACTAAATTTTAAGTAAAGTTGTAGAGATCAGCAACATAATGTTAATAATAGAGAAATATTGAGTTCCTGCTTATCTCACTAGCTAGTTGCCAATCCCGTACTCCACGACCTGCTGTTACTGCATACACAATTATTTACACCTTATATTTTTTCCTGTTACACTTTATTTATTCATTGCTTAAAAAGATGTTAATTGAGGTATAATAATAACTCCATTTTTATATATATTTGTGTCTCCGTAGTAACACAAATTCAGTTCAAATCTTCGCGAATCTTTGATCAGTTTATTAATGAATAAGATGTTTCGTGCACATTTTGACATCATCAAAACAACTAATACATGGTTAATCCATAAAAAGTCTATTTTATGTTCCAAACCATTCATTCATTGTATTCTTGAGTTAGATTTTAATCGTTCAAAAATTGTTGAATAAGCAATTAGAAAATCACTAATTCAAATTAAAAATATATTTTTTCTATGATTTAAAGAATACTTTCAGAAATGTTGATGATTTCTATTTTTTATTTTATTGGTATTCCAAGCTTCCTAATTGTATTCAGATCTTAAAAGTACACCATTGAAAATAAGGGGACGGTAGGCATAGTAAGAAATGATTAAACTGAAATGAACATAGAAATAAACTTTGGGAATCACAGATTAACACTGCACTTCAGACGCGATGAAATTGATCCATTTGATGATCTAATAAATAAAAATATCTTAATGAATTTTGATAATCAAACGGAGTCCATACTATTAAATTGCTCAACATAATGACATTATATTATCATTGAAAGTTTCTAAAAAGCAGAAGATACAGTTAAAATAAAACATACAAATCATATTCAATTTTTTTATTATCATATTCAGTTTATGAAGGTCGTAACTAAGAAATGACTGTCTCTGTCAGCGATTCTTTAATTTTCAAAATATTAAAAACAAATGGCATTTATGTCTTCAATACCAGTTGAGTTTTTAAACGATAGTCAAATGTGGGTAAGTGAGAATTGACTTAGAAATATGTTTATAATGAGTTAAATCTTGAATTGTGAAAGTTTTTTGTAGGGCTCTTTTCTTTCTGAAATTGCCTTCTGATTGCTGAAGGCAGTCTATCTCGTTGTGAGCAGTGATGAAGGAACCATCAAAAGTCATCGTTCTTGAATTAAGTCTTTTAAAGAAAATTCGATAATTAACTTATTTTCTATTCATTTACGAAAGAATATTCATAATTAAAAGTAAACGACCTTAAATACTGAGGAATGTGTCTTTCTTATTCCGTTTCGCTTTACTCCATATTTGTTTCATTAAGTTGGCAGGTAATGTTGTTAAGCATATAATAATAGCCGCTTAATTATTTGTGTTTTATTACTGAATTTCAATTGTTGATTGTTTTCGTGTTTTGTGTTATCTTCACTGGTGTTCGGAACATTTAAATGTGATGAATAATTCTGTAGTTCCGCTTTCACCGCTACGGTCTTACAACAAGAATAAAATCAAGTTTTTATTTGTACGATTTCCCTTAAGGATTCTGATATTGGATTCTGATGATTGGATTCTGATAGTTCATAGTATTCGATCTTTGCATAATAACTATTTCAGTAGCTAGAATTGCAATTGCTTGGCAGAAAATGCGAAACAGGAATATTGAAGAATAGCTGTGGTTACTCCCACAAAATCTACGGAAACATGGGCGCCCGCACTTACGAGCAAGAGGGGGCATTTGCACCACACTGAATTTTCGATTTCAGTATAGGCTAATTTATGGGTTTGGTTTGCTTTCTTTTTTTCTCGCAAAAGGAATAAAAGACAGAAAAAAAGTGTAAATTATAACGTATTACTTTCGCTTATTTAAATTTAATTTACATAATATCACAATATAATGTATAATTGTTATAGACCAATATACCGGTATTTTGCCGCCTCCTGGAAAAAAATTCTGTGAGCGCCCATTTACGAAAAACTAAGAATTTCAATTAAATTCTTTTACTTATAAATTACAAGCTGTTCATTACAATTGGCATGATTTTCAGGAGGGTTTAATTCGAAATATACAATATTTTTTTAAGATTTATTTTTATGACTAAATACAGATTATTTTTATATAATATTGACTGTAATATTACATAAATCTGCTGATATTTCCTGTTTTATTTAACCATATTCTGTTGAAAAAATTAGTAGAGATTCGCTATAATTAGCTCTTTCTTCTGTCATTAGCCAAATCTTGGTTTTAACACAATAGAACTGCCCCTTAAAAAAACCACGAAATTAAGTAATATTGGTAAAATTATATTTTTACATAGAAATAACTTAATTACTGGTAAACCCGGAAAAAAAGAAATGGCAGGAAATGGAACAAATGGTATGCAAGTTAAAAAATGATTTTGAAATGGTTGGTTTGTTTTTATAAAAAAAAAAAAAAAAACTGTTTGCCTAACAGTAGATATTATTGTCCTGTCAACACCACGCCTACATAAAATGAAATAGAGATATGTATCCTCAATTTTGCATTCTGTTCTTCACAAAAATATTAGATATCTTAACCGTATTTACTTGTCAGAATCTGAAAACCAATATTTATAGACAATACAGTTAAGATCCAGTGATGATCTTTTACGATAGTTATTCAAACCTTTACATAAGCAAATCTATTTTCAGGATTTTCTAAACAAAAACCGCATTTCGTTGTTCACCTCATTTTTTTTTCAGCGTTACGTCTTCATTGATATCTTTTCACTTTCTTAAGTATTCTTAATAAGGTATTAGAAATAATAATGTTAGTATTAAGTTCTGATCACTGATTTAAGTTTAAATGTATAATGGAAGAATCGTCAACTCAAAAATGTAATTTCAGAATAATTGCGGAAAGATGAGAATAATTTGAAATTGAAAAAGTAATATTATTATCACTACCTCAGTACTTAATGTGAGATATTTAAGTAAATTATGATGTTTGTTAATAATTATCATAAAATTCTAATCTAATTTAATGAAGTTTGCCCAGAGAGGAAGATTTAAATGTATGTAAGTCGGCGTATTAATGCTTATTCTTATCTTTATTTTAGTCTTATTAATAGCGTGTTCACACTGAATTAGTACAAACGGTATTTCATATACCATCTAAATTACTAAGTATTGACTTTTTTTCTGACTGGCAATGTATTGATTGAAGAAATTTATGATAAAACATGATACTTATAATTGTATCTTGTAAAAATGTTGTAAAATAATATGATGTAGTTAAATACAATGTTGTAAAGTAATATGATGTTTCTAATATGTTTTCCTTTATTGATAGTAAAGTTATTATCTTGCTTATTGTTTACACTTCGAATTGAAGGAAAGAGAAACTTTCCTCTAACTCTTTTCCTTTAGTTCCGGTCTTAACTGATGGGGAATTATCCATTTGTTTATTTGGAGAACCTAGGATTCTCCAAGTAATACTGTCTACAATAGAGACGGGATTTGATACTGTGCTAAGCTGTAAGTCTGAACACGCTAAATGACACTTTCTTAGCTCTGTAAACGCGACGATTGACCTGTGATCCCTTGGCCATGCGATAGCGCTCAACTGGTCCAAGATACTTTGCTGCTCGGGCGAAGAACGTCCCTCCAGCCCACCACGTGGTTTTCTTCTCCTCGGAGCAGTCAAATCCGTCCGTCCGCCCCTCCCCCCCTCGAAATCTCTCTGGGTATAAAAGACTTGTATGTTTGTGTTGTATGGACTCCCTCAGATTCATACCGACCAAGTCACTTGCCAATCATTCTCACATTAACGATTCCTATTACCCGAACGTAGCACTCTGCAAATTGCACTTCATCCTAAGCCACCTGCCTATTCAATTTACACGGAAACCCAAATGCGCGAATATGATCGTTGAAGAAAAAAAAAAAAAAAAAAAGAGTACCGGTATTTCAGATTGGATCGTTCGATCTTGTATTTACCCTTCCTCCCGAGACGTGGTTAAGAAGTTTTATTAAGGAGACAAAATTTACCACTGATCCTAGATTAAAATCAAATGCATCTATGTTCTTAAATATTCTTATCATTTCGACCAAAAAAAACAAAAACAAAAAAAAACATGAATATTCAAATTTAGGAAGGACGCAATTCAAAATATTAAACTTTCTAGGATAATTTGCTGAATGCTGTTTACTGTGCTTACATAAATAAGCTTCAGAGGTCTCCTGCATAAAATATCTGAAGTGAAATATACACTCATTAATTTAGTTTGTATCATGAGAATTAATAGACTAAAACGGAAAAAATCAAGGTGGTTGTTGTTTGCAGCCGAACTACGTTTTGGAGCTTCATGAAGCTTCCGAAGAGACTGATTCATTATTAAAAATTTATAATCATTGCCTAAAAATCTGAGAATATCAATTAATGGATCCTCATTCTTCTTAAGAATGCTCAGTATCGATGCTTCAGAAGATAAATAGATTGTCCTGTTGCTATGAACATATTTGGTATTTAGTAACCGTCTATTAATCATTAATATTCAGCAGCTCTAAATCTCTTGGAAAACTGAATTAAGGGTAAACGAAATCGAAACATCTACTTTGAATAAATAATTTTTATATTGCTTCCACTGTTGCTTCATCTCAATGATTTTCAGAATGTTTTGAATGTTTTCTATTTGTTTCCTTCTTCACTTTTTTTTATTATTCTCATGTCTCTTTTTATATAAAAATATATATACATATATATATTTATATATATTTCATTCTCTAATTAGGGAAAGAAATACTAATGATTAATCATTTTGAATTCATGAATTTATTTATATTCCATTAAATGGTGATTAAATATTATTAGTTAACATTAAAATTTTTCATTCATATATAAAGTATAATTCATATATGATACGAATAGTTTGACAGTATATCAATTACAGCATGCTATTTTACTGTTTTGTTTTTTTTCTTTTTTATGTATTTGTTTGGCTGCTTTTGTATTTGTATTTCATAACGCTTTCATCATTAGCACTCAGCCCCCATCCTTTCCAACCCTCGAAATTATTTCGTTTTTATCCCAATTTTACCCCTCTCTTCCTCCTCTGATCCACATATATTTAAAAATTCTGTAAAAAAACAAACAATTTGGTCCCACCTCTTCCAGTCATATAAACCTGAAGCACCTCACTATTGCGTTCACCCTTTGACCTTTCTCCTAATTGCCGTACCTTTTTGCAGTCGCCACCTGAAGACTATCATCTCTTAAAGACTTTGTTTTTTGATTTTTTGTTTTTCAGTATTCATATTTGTTTTTTTAGATATCAGTTATTCCACATTATTCTCACTTATTAGAAAACCAAAAAGCAGTATTTACATAAAGAAAGAATCTGCATTTTTGGGGTTACATTATATAAAAGTTTGAATTTCAACAAAATTAACAAAGTTAACCCTTTTTTTCTTTCAAATATTCTTTCAAAAAGGTTAACTTAAGTCATTTAAATCAATTTAAAAATAAAAATAAACAAAAAATGCGATTGAAAATCGAATTTTCAGCATAAAATTGAAGTTATTAACTGTAACTAGTTGAAAAGTACAACAGGTAAATTTTTGAATTTTTTTTCCCCAACAAATTTTTTCATTTTCTCTTTTCTATTGCGTTTATTATTTTGATTTATTTTTTAAGCCTTTAATAGATTGATAATTGGCGACTGCATTTCTGCCCAATGAACTATACGATCTCGCACTGCTTTAGTCGATGTTGTGATTACGGGTTTCTGGATATCAGAGCCAACAACAATCAAGAGTAATCTGCTAAACTAGACTCCTCATAACCGCTTTTAATTCATATAATTCATGCAGAATTATAAAAATTGCTTATGCTATTTAATGCGTTATTGTTACACATGTAGTCATTTAAACATTAATTTTTATTTTTAAAACATTATAACAAAATATTAAAACTAATACTAACAGATATTAAGAGATAATAAACATCATTAAATTAATGTAGCTTAGACTATTGAAATCATTAAATTAATCAATTTATCTTTCAGTAATCTTGAAATTCAATAAATTTGCATCATAGAAGCATCCAAAATCTACGTATTTTTTCTAAGCTTGGTAACCTAATGATGATTGTTGTGAAGATGAACGGCTAAAGCACTCAAAATAAGTAATTCTATGTTGAATGCTTAGTGGTCTAAAAAGCACTAATCTATGGTTGGTCCTGATATCGTAAAAACCTACGTCTACTGCTTCCAATATTAGTTAATCTTTGTTTTATTTGTCACAGATATTCCGAGTGTACTACTGACAGACACACCACTGCATCAGGCCTACTGGATAAACTAACGGGTTTAATTTCATTTTTTTCTTTTTTTTTCTAATAAGTTTCCCATTTCACTTATTCATTTCTATAATTTTTTACGCAAGGGAAATTTTTCTTTTTTTTTTTTTTCTTTTTTCTTTTTCATTTTTTTTTTAATTGCGGACTATGATTTTTTTTATAGGTCCACAATTCTTTTTTTAATCCTACCCTATTCACTTAGCATTCGTTCTTTTCTAGCCTCTTTGCATGGTTTTGTTTTTCACATCTATTTAGCCATTTATTAAATCTTTCATAAAGGAATGCTTTATTCTTATCAATTTCTTCATTTCTACATTTCTTATTGCATGCCACGATTTATGATCAACCTTCCCTATAGGCTTCATGCAGTTCAAGATGTCACTTTGCTATTCCATTTATAAACCTGCTTATCGTCTCAGGATTCTGTGCGACATGCAGGGCTTCAACGAACTATTTTATACCAAAGAACGTAATTTCTATGTACTAAGTCACAAATTCTCCCGTTCCTTGCTTTGATACCAAATTTCTTTCTCCTCCCCTTACAATCCTCTTCACTTTTTTTGCTTAAATCCATTCAAATAAAGCAATAATACATTTCATCACTTTTCATTTCGTATCCTTGGGGGATTTGTATTCTTTCCACGCACTCACCTATTTATCATTAATTCTTCTTATAAAAAAAAAAAAAAAACATACCACCAATTTTCAAAATGATTTTTATAATTCGTAATTAAATATTTAAAATAATAATCCAAGTTTGAATCATTATGTGATTGTCTCAGAAAATTTGAAGGGGAAATAGCTATCATTTAAATTATATTTTTCGAAACTTACATCATAAACAATGATTCATTAAAGCTAACGTAGAATTTTTAAAGGGATATTTTTTCCTCGCCCGAGATATGCACATATAGCAGTCATTGTCTGCACTGCCGAACACTTCTAAAATGTGCTTTTTTTGTGTGCTTGCATGTGAAATGCTTTGACGAACAAAAGAAATAGAAAAATGGAGTGCTTTATACAAAACCCACCATCGATACAAGTATGGCTATCGACCCTGCCCTCCCAGCGGGAAACGTATAACATTTTTTTTATAATTTTCTCGCTTTTAGATCTTGCAGAGAAAGCGAGGTGCGAGAACAAAGGGTGGTAAAGAAGCCCTGCATAAGCACAAGCCCAACATCATTATCAAGGTAACACCACTTGCCTCCGGTCTGTCTGCTTGTGCATGCTCATTCCACCAAATACAGAAAGAAATCGGGAGGGACTTGGGGAAAGGGTCTGAGGAAGTCCTGCAACAGCAGCCCTGATTCCCGACCCCCTCCCACTGCATGAAAGAACGATAGAGAGAGAAAGAGAGAGAGAGAGAGATAGATACCATTGAGCGAGAGAATGTGAGAACAAAAATTGTCAACCAATGCTGTAGGGTATGCCACCGCCCGAGCAGCCACTACGGACGGAGCAGATGGCAACATCACCAGACAAGAAAACCAGATGAGCTTCTGAAATTTTCCAATTTAGGTGGAGGTCAGACCTTCCTCCTTTTCGTATTTTCTTCAAAACATTTGACCTCTCTTTTTAGCCCTTCTAATTTTTATTCCTAACAGCTTTGTCTTCCTATTTTAATATTTAATGCTTGGTCTACGAACTTTTTTTATGAATTATTAACTGTTTACCTTTTAAAATGCTTTGTATGTTTATTACTAAAGTTCAGATAAATTTTACTATACGAGTCACCCTAAACTTTATTCACTAAATGTTTTCTTAATGTTCTGTGCACGTACTTATATTTTCTGTCATACTGTGATTATGGTATATGTCCCCCTTCGCTATTTAGTTTGAATGAACATTGTGATGAATCTTTAGCCAAGAACCCAGTCCCTGCCCACTTCAAACTTTAACATACCTAGTAACTACAATTAATACAGCATTCTTACAAACTACCGAATGATCCCCGTTTCCTTGTTTGGATTCCTGCACTAAATAATGTAATGACTTACATTCAAAATTAATTGCAAATATTAGCCTCAAAATTATGTCCTTCACTTTGACAAGCCTTTATTGTCCAACTTTCAACAAAGATAGAAATCTGCCTAAACGAAGCTTCTTGTTTGTCCCCTATTGCAAATACTAAGCTAGTGCTATTAACACTTCAATCTTAATTCTTCTGAAAATCTTACGTTGGAAAATTTTAGAATGCTGGCCTGAAGTACCATCATCATGTAAAAAGACGAAGATAGAGCGTTTTGTTTTGTTTTTTGTTTTTAAGTTGTTTTTTTTTTTTACTCCCCCTATTTGCGAACTACTGCTGGTACGGAGTTCCCATTTGAGCTTGTATTTCTGTTTCTCTTTTTTGTTTTCAGTTCCTGAACATGGCAAGTGTTTTCATGAGAATCATGAACCTGGTCTGTATGATGTTACTAATTGGACACTGGAGTGGCTGCCTCCAGTTCCTTATTCCCATGCTGCAAGGCTTTCCCTCTAACTCCTGGGTTGCAATTAACGAACTACAGGTAGGTCCATTTATTGTTTCTATTTTTGTCTCTGCTGTATTCATTACTTAAGAATCCTGATCTTTTTTTTTTTTTAATTCCTATACCGGTGAAGGAAGTAATAACACATTCTAATAGTTTGATTAATTTTCAAAAGATAGACGTAGATTTTGTAAGAATGGTAATAAAAGATAAATAAAAACAATATTTTAAAACTTTAATGGGGTTGATTTCAAAAGATTAGTATCTGTAGAGACTTTTTAAATACACTTTCATATTATTCGTAATATATTACAATGCCTATAAAAGCCCAGATCTCTGACTACAGTATATCCAGCTGTAATGTAAAGCATGCCAATATTACAATCGTACGCATCTTCATTGTTGACAAGAACATCTTATAGGTAAAATGTTGTAACATTCTCTAATAGAAAATAGAATTTGTGTTTTGTTTATTTTCTGTAATAATCTACTAACCATAGACCACAAATCTCACATTTTGTAGCATCATTAACCTTCAGGATGTTGAAGTTTTCGCTATTGATATTCTTTCGGGCTTAGTGATACTAATTTTATTCAACAAAAAATACTTTGGTCAATGAGATGACACATTAATCGAAAGCAGAGAACGACATGTTTTCTTTTAAAGAGGATCACTGAATACTCACTGAATAATCCATTGTACAACATGGATTGCAGTCTAACGGATGGAAATCTTATATCTAAATCAGATACCGAATCACAATAATTGCAAAATGTATGTCATTTACTTTAATTCAAGCCATTAAAGAACTATCTTTGCATATGAACAAACTATGTTTTAGTTTTTACTGCTATTTTTTCAATTTTTTGCAGAAATTAAAGAAAGTATTGATGGGCTTTAATTAAAGTAAAACCATACTTTTCATTTTAGAATTTTATAAATATTGAAATTCTCCTATTATTGAACGGATTGTTCAAAGACTGTTACTAATGAAACCAAAGCGAACTTTGATTTTAATTAAACTAAATTTGCACGATACTGTAATAAGTCAGTGCAAAACTTTAGTTTAACAGTCAATCTGAAATTCTCCGTCATTGGATGGTTTATAGAAAGATAAGATGAATTCCGTTACTTTAAAGGATAAAATGTTTTTGTCCAATGTGATTCAATATGCTTACCATTCCTTATTCAGTTATCCAAAGTGACAAACATTTTATGCATTCATACGGAATACAACAGAAATTTTCAAATTATTTGTTCAAGTTCGAGTGAGAAAAGTTGTCTTGTTTTTCAGGATTATTATTGATTTTAAAATAAAGTTTCAGAGTAATTTTATGCATCTTAAATTAATCTGGATGCGTAATTTTACTTAAATTTACTAAGTGGCTAGTTCGATTAAGCAATTTCGTACCGTTGTGCCTGCTGCACGATAGATGGCAGGTGCAAGAAATTTTTGCGGGTTTTCGCCCATAACTGGCCTATAGTTAGTCTTATTTTAGAGCCCTACATATGTAAATATATATATACGGAAAACTTTAGATCTAGACAGATCGTTTGGGCTCTCAATCACATGAATCAAACAAACAAAAAATATTATTTTCATTGTTTTTATTCATGTTATGTAAACAGCTTAAGATTCCTTTATTACATTTATTGTATTCCCAAAAGTATTAGACATTTTGATAATGCTTCAAAAACGAAGCGAAACGTGATTGTGTTATATAAAGTTGTTAATCCATGAGATGGGATTATTTTGGATGTAATTAAAAACATGGATTTCTTGGGCCATTTAAAAGAAAAAACAACTAAAAATTAAGGGTGATATAAACTTTATAATGTATATAAAAATATTTAAGTATTTTAGCTTTTTTTCCTTAAATTTTATGAATGCCAAAATGAAATCAGTGTATAAGGTTGGTTTGGCCATACCCTTTATGTACCGTCAGGTTATTTAAGCCATTTTATCCAGAGCATTCCACAGCCATTCTGCTTATTATTAGGGCATTAGATTTAAAGTTATGTTGATCGGAGGCTTTTGTCTCAAAGAATGCATTGAATCATTGAGATCTTTCTGAGCAGAAAACTACAAAGAAATTACTTTTATATGATATTTATAAAAATTAAAAAGTAATTTTAAATAATAAGGAAAAAAATGCATTTTTTGTAATTATTTACATGTTCATTCAAATGTCCTTGAGAATTGAAAATATGTATATGTTCATTATTCTACACAAATCATGCATGCTTAAGACAGCAAACACTGAGAGTAAAAGGAGTAAACTCTCACAGAGGCACTTCTTTCTATATTTCATGAACACAACTTTTTTAGGAACTGAAGTACAAATAAAATGATTTCAGAGATAATTACCTGTCTCCCTCCCAATTTCGAGACATTTGATATTGTTTTAATCGAAATTCCCTTTAAATGCTTTACGATTTTTACTGATAAATTTAAGGAACGCATAGCTGAGAGATATTTTGTTAGCTTTTCAACTCAACGAACATAAATTCGCTTCTCTTGGAAGCTTTTTTTTCTTTTTCTTCCTTATGTTAATGTAGTTTCGTCAATTGTGATTTTATTAATATTTGAATCAGAAAATAAACTACAATAAAAATGAATATAAATGAAATTTTCTTTTAATTTGAAAAATTAAAATAAATTCAAAAAGACGATTCAATACGTGATAAAACATAATGCCACGTCGTAGTGGAACTGCTTTCATAATGTAAATTAACTTAAATTAGTTTGCGCAAACACTTATAATGATTTCAAAGGTCTTCCAGAACAGATAGTCAAATAAAATCAAAATAAAAAGGTAATCTATAAACTTTAAGCTTTATCCAACGTCTCTCAGCCTATGGTTTCGAACTTTAGCATTCACTTTAAATTTTGCCATGAACTTCCATTTATATGTGAAAGCCACATACTTTTCTAGAGTTCTTGATGGGCTCAGCAATACCAATGATTAGTCGGCATTTTTCAGTCCAAACATTTATCCAATTTGGATTTTATGTTAAAATCAACATGGTAATTTTGTATTTCCAATCCGTTTATTTTTAAATATAAAGTCTTCCAACCTGGAGACATCATAATAAAGGAAGGCACAATCGGAGACAAACATTATTTTTAGAGACTTTTAGATATTTTTCTTAATTTTTTCTCTCTCTGAAAAGTAATCAAGTTAAGGTTGTTTGAATATGCAAGCCATCACTCGTATCAAGTTATAGATACAACTTTATTTATCTTCATCCTTCTAGAAGAAATATCAAAGTGATCTCTATTAGTTTGATGATTTTCACTCAACATTTATCTGACCAATCTTAATTTGCAATGCGCATAATTTTCCATAAAAAAATTACACAAAGAATCAATTTTTTTTCTAGTCTGACTTCTAGTACAGAAATTAATGTGTTACGTGAATATAGTTGAAATTTTATCTATTAGGCCTACATACAATATAAATTTAAAACTAACGGACCAAACTTAAATTGAACCAAGAGGAAGTTATTTATATATTGATTTAATCTACAGACTTGAGAATGCTAAAAAAAGTTTTAAAAACATCAACTGAATTTAAAATACAAATTTTCAGATGAAGTGAACAAGACTGAAGATCATGTAAATATAATTTTATATTTTATTAAGCTCTTATTATTAACAGAAAAAAAAACCCTTAAATTTCATTTGGGTTCTTCATGCCATGACATTCTGCTACTAAAAATCGATGATTTAACCAATCATCTTTCGACGAATTGTTGGTCTGTCCTTTCAGAATATATTACTCCATTTATGCTTTCTTTAGAAATCCGCAAATAACATAAAGATACATTTATAAAGAGCCTCTTTTGTAAATGTTGACTTCCTTTCGAACTTCTATTTTTCACTAGTTCTTGGCTCCTCTAGATCATGCACAGTTTCAGCAGTAATGCAGGTCGTTGGAGCGGTTTACGAAATAATTTGAGTAATTTAGAATGTGGGATAAGTTATATTTAGTTCTGAAATCTGCTAATACTGGATTAAATAGGCTCGGGAAAAAAATCCATTTTTGATCGCTATACCTTCTAACGTTCTTTTCAACATTTGTTTTGAAAACATAAATGTGGTTTTAAGGTTTGGTATTTCAGATGAAACACAGCAATCAAATAAAATTATATACAAAAATTAAATCGAAAAATTAATAAAAAATGGAAAAAAAAATGTCTTAGAAAATTGCATGATCCCTAGTCATTGAAATGTATAATATAAATCATTACTTTGTTTTGCTATTCTGTTTTTTTTAAATTTTTCACTTGCATTAGTTTAGCCTTTTTTATTATTAGTAAGTAATTTTAAAAAAAAAACTGTAAAATTGCAAAACAATTTTGTCTGAGATGCTATTTTTGCAATCCTCAAAAGATTTCAACATTCTTATAACTTTTAAAATCTATAACACTGGCCAAAAGAATTAAGAACCATGATTAATACTAAATTATCTTAAAGATTCGTAATTTTTTAGCCAGTATGCATAAGCTTTGGGAAATTTGAACAAAAATAAATTAACGTTGACAGTTTCTTATTGAATTCTCTAATACTACTTTAGTTTTCTTCGATTCTTTTATTAAATTTTTAGGGATTAAGAAACGTTTAAGTTCTACATTAAAGGAATTTTTATTTTAATTAATAAAAAAATTTTAGACATTAGATAGTTCTTAATTGTTCACACCATAGCTATTTACTTAAGGAATGAAGCAAACATCACTCATTGGTCCTCTATAGAAATTACTTCTTTCATTGTAAGGTTCATAGGGAATATGGTTAAAAAAAAGTTTATTTTATACAATTTTTGATGAACGATTTTACTTATGATGGAATGAAGAAAGAGTGATAAATGTAAAAAAAAAATTTACAGTTGACAAGCAGAACGTAGATGCTTAAAAAGTTTATAGAATCTTAAAAATGCATATGTTTCACTTAATTTACTTAGCCTTCATTGGTGTCAATTAACATCCGATGAATGCTAAGCACATTATGAAAAGCGAATGCATTTATAAGACATTATAGACTTTTAGAATGTCTATTTTCAATTAATCTTAATTCATAGTTGGACACGTTAAAATTTTATTAAAAACAGCTACATTAAATTTTTTGTGATAAAAATTACTGGTATCTACATGAACAAAGTTTAAAGATCGATTGTCTGTAGACGGAAATAATTTACCATATTACAATATTGTTAGCAGTCTAAAATTTCTTGACATAAATTTAATATATGAAGGTGGAGATACCAGGCTAGATTATACACCTGGAATAACCTTAAAGGTCAGTCTTCCATGTGTCTTGTAAATAATGTTCGTGATGATACAGTAAGTTAGATAACTCTTTTTGAAATTTATTATGAGAATGAAAAGATGAGGTTTCTTTAGTTCAGTTATGACTGCTATTTACAAAATGAGAGGAAATTATCATATATTATGATAATTATTATTAAAATTATCATAAATTATGAAACTTTAAGATAAAGAAATACAAATGAGAGTTTAAAAAAAAAAAAGCAGAGAGGTTTTCATTTTCAGGGCAATATTTAAACTTCTTAAATCTCAGGACTATGCTGTTTTTAATATTCATGGAATGACAAAAAATTGTATAGGAGCTTAACAAGTCAATTAAGATTTGTCAGCCCAATTTGTTTTGTTGTAAATCATGGACGATTAGAAGCTATGAATGGATCAGCTTAGAGTATGCAGGAAAGTTGCATTGGCGAAGAGATTATTTGAAGATCAGGTTCAAGAACATACTTCGTAAATACTTCGAGTTAGGTATTGTTCAATTTTCCGCTGCAATTTCCACATTTGCTTAAACAAACTTAATTCTAACGTTACGTTATGTGTGGTGAATGTGGGTGGCAGAAAAGTCCACAATCTTAGTTTTATTGTTCTATCCCCACGGAAAGAGGGACAGGACCAAAGGGATGATGAAAAAAGAATGGAAGCAGTGCAGGGGAAACGGGAGAACCCCGAGGAAACCAGACCAGCGCGGATCATTCACCACATGAAATCGACATGAGAACAGAACCCGTGTACTCAGAGGTGTTCTTAGCTATACGGCAACCGCGTATTCCTTTATTCTATGTTACAGACAAATACAATTTATTCCTTGATAATCGGATATTGTCATCTACATCAGAACGCATATGCAGCTAATTTTATTTTGTGCTTTCTGAGATAAGTATTTTTTTTTGTTACAAAATTTTTTATGAACTTAGCCTTACTCCTTAACATTCTTCGGGCAACTATAACTTGTGTGATTTACGACAGAACTCAGCTATAATCTGTTTAATATTATCATGAGACTATTGTTGCATGACTAACATTGGTTTACTTTCTCCTGTTACATCACTATAATTTAAAAAAAAAAATATCAAGATACTTTATCATAGCGATTTAAAGTAAGAAAAATTTACGACCAGATTCTATAGAAAACTGCTGTAGCCTGCATTCATAATAAACGATAAAATAAAGATTTACTAAATATATTTTTGCGAAAGTTTGAGGACACATTTTTTACTTTCACCATTTCTTTTTTTTTAAAAAACATGTCTTAGACAACATTTAAAATTCTCTATTGAAAATTGACATTCAACTTTTGGACTTAACTGTTAAATCGTGCGAAATAAATAAAGAAATAATATCCATATTAGGATGTTATTGTGTTACAGAATATTACTTGCTGAATTCCAATATTTTCTTACAATTAGCTGAAACACGAGTAACAAATGAGTTTGCCTAAAATCACTGTAATCTTTGTTTGATTTAATTTTGTATTTGAGTTTTTAGACGATCAGATTAAAACTGATCAAATTTAAGATTCTGTCAAAATACTCCAAATTTCTAATGCGTATTTTTCGATAATTTCTCTTTTTTTTCAGATTTGAGTCAACGCTGTTTGTGGATAATGTTATTTCAAAAGATGATGCTTTGCTACTTCCACTAATAGATTCTCATCTCTTCTTAAGTAAAATGAACCGTCACGGGTCTCCTACGTAGACTTTTATTAAAAAATTATTTTATATATAAACCCATTAGAATTATATTCTAGTATTTTATTTTTGATTAACACACCAAACAATATCAGTTTTAACAAAACAAAATGAGAAACAAGAACAGCACAAGAGTAACTAAATTGCCTTTCTGATTCGATTATCGTAAGGAATCGGGAACGGCCGTTTCGTCTTGCAAGGAACTCATCAGCCCCTTCCTTCCGATAATCGAATCAGAAAGGCAATTTAGTTACTCTTGTGCTGTTCTTGTTTCTCATTTTGTTTTGTTAAAAATTTCTTAAGCACATTAAACTCATTCCAATATCAATTTATTTGCATAAAGTTAAAATAAAATCAGATATTTTATTTTATTTTATTTTTATTTTTTTTTCTATTTGTTCCAGACAGATATTGGAACTACAATGATCTTTGATTTATCACTTCTCAAAGGTTTTTTTTTTCCTTTAATTTTGCTAAAATCTAAAATTATTGAGGTTCTATATGACATGGTGAGTTAGATAAATGGTTTGTTAATTATAAAACTTAAAGAAAAAAAACACATCATTCCTTCTCTCTCTCTCTCTCTTCTTTCATAGTAAATTTTATTTGTTCTTGGACTGTATTAATTTTCTCTACAAATATTTTGAACTAGCTATTGTTCCCTTGCCGAATCAGAATTTCGTGCATGTAACGGTACATTTGAATTTGTATTTAAATTTGCTTAACGTATGAAGATGTTCTAAAATTTAAGATATGAAGATGCTTACAATACGAAGATGCTTACTAAGCTCTTCTCTAGGCAATTTCTCAACAAATTGCACGAAACTCAAAACATTTGACTCCCCATTGAGAAAGTCATTTGTAAATTTTGTTTTCTGGGCAAAATACGACCTTCAAAACAACTAAACGGAATTTTGATAAGATATTAAAAGAGTTACAAATTCCTGAGTTATTATCGACAATTTCTTTTGCTATAACTTTATCTTTTCGAAGGACATTAGTGTACATGCTGAATATGTCTTCATTTAAATAAATGGTAATGGGTAGCAGTATCATTTTAACTTATGCCATTCAACTTATTAATGGATATGCCATTTAACTTATTAAGTCTTGTAGGAGATGAATAATTACATTTATTTTAAAACTTTATTAATTATTCTGGCTAAATCCAGAGTGAGACTGCTAAAGAATTATGATGTCTTAAATGAACTCCAGCTTTATGAAGTTTTGGTCTTCTTTCAAATGTAGCACTCATAATGTAGGAGTTCATAACAAAGTCTATTAAATTTTCAATAATTACACATTATTTTTCTTTCACATTATTTCTTTCTCATTATTTTCAGCTTTGACTTTTACTTTACTACATTAATTTGTATGTGGTCTTTATTTATTTGTTGAAAACCTTCTTTTTCTATTTAAGCACTTAAATTTTTATTGTAATCCGCAACATCCATTGCTATTGGATTATTACCATAACCGGATTTAATTAATAATATAGATGTGCTCTTGTCTAAGTGTCTGATTATCCTTCTCTTCCATATTGTAATACATATTTCAATATGATATTAATTGTATGGAACAACCTGCCAGTTCAAAATATATTTAGAGAAACTTAACAGAATTAATAAACAAATAAAATTTACAATAGAAGAAGAGATGGATGGAGCATTAGGTTTTTTTTTTTTTTTTTTAGATTTATTGTTTTATAGAGTCAAAAGCAATCGTTTAAATTGCTTATGATAAAAAAGCCATAAAGTACCTCAATATTATTAGATTTTACGTCGTAAGTACGGCAAATAAAACAGAGTTGTTTTTTATTTTTAACTGCATGAAAAGATTAGATAAGGGCAGCAGCAGCCAAACTCCAAAATAAAAAAATAAAAGATTCAGAAACTAAAAGTATTAATAAAAATGTCCCTTTGCATTTTATTATTAGAGCTGTTGATTACATTCAATGAAAATAACGAAAAGTAATTGTAAATCAAAGATTATTGTAGATCCCAGATCTGTGGGACACAATAAATATCAAACTTCACAGTTCATGATTTTATTTTTATTTTTAAAAAAAATATATTTACAGTGTATAATGTATGAAAGAAAACTAAAACACACACACACAAGAAGAATATAATTTTAGTGGAATGTTATTATTATTGCGGTTCTTGTTTTCCTATACAGGAGAAATAAGTAGACCGTGGCTTCCTTGTTTTTCTTATATGTTGCTCTTAAAATTTTACAAGAGGTGACAATGTTGTGTAGGAAGTAGCAAAGCATTATCATTATGAAACAATATTATCCGCAAATTAGTAATACATAATGTTTTGTAATTTTCTTTTCTCGCCTTTTTTTTTTAATTTTAAAAAATGAAAAAAATGACGAGAAAAGAAAAATGACAGAAATTCGAAGTATTTAATAGAAACCTAATAGAAACTTCAGTTAAATCAAATAAAGATTACAGTAAAATTTATGCAAACTTTTTTTTTCGTATTTAAGTAATTGAAAAAAAATTGGTGTTTAACAAACAATATTTTGTAACGATATAGGATAGATTCCTTTTCTTTTTCTTTTTTTTTGTTAAATAATATTGTTGTTTCGCTCGATCTGATTGTTAAACCAAAATTTGAATTTCTGCGTATAATTTTCGTTAAATGTTGCATAAAATATGCTAGAGAAAGCGGAACAGTACAAAGTACAAAGTGTTCTCGAATATTCGGAAATATGAGCTTGTATGTATATTTAAAAACTTACAGCCACTATATTGTTAGACACCAATATTATATTTTAGACGGTTATATTTGTGTCATATCAATATGTCTTTATCCCTATCAAATACATATAGATTGGCCTGTTAAAAAACGTTAAACAGTCAACGGAATTTGTGTTTTAGCCATCTGCAGCATGTCAATCATGATCCACATAGGTCGAACCTGGGTATATTTGGGAATTCTTCCATATCCCTTAATCCGTATTAAGGCTGAAAGAAATTACCTGGAGAGGTCATAAATTCTTACTCTCCATTTGGGCTGTGAATGAAACGGAAAATCGTCAGTTTCCTTCCCTATTTGCCCCTGAAGAAACGAGAAGGCAGTCTACACCTAAGCAGATGTGAAACGAGGGAAGAAACAAGGTAGGAGCAGCAATCCCAGTAGCGATCGCATAATGCCCCACGGCTTCTATACAGATGGAATGTTAAAATCTCGGAAACTTTACAACTTCAAAACCCCACAGAAAAAATAAAAGTTCTCCATAGATTTTGGAGATCACATTAAAATCAAAATAGACCAACCATTGTAAGATTTATTTCAAGAAGAGAAAAGGAAAATTGGTTTCATATAACTAATTCATATAATAATTCTAGTTTCAGTCAATATAAAAAATGAAGAAATAAATTTTCATAATATACCAGATTTCAATAAAACTTATAAAATAAGATCAAATTCTAGAGGAGATTTATAACTTGAGAATCACACAAGATAGAAACGAGTTCTCAAGGCTATGAGAATGACCTTTTTAACGAGGATCGTGTCTCTAGCATATGTTGTTCCTAAGATATAAATTTCTCGCGACGGAAGGAAGGACAGACAGAGGGGGGATATAAGGCTATTCTCCGGCTATGAGCTACGCTCTGTATAAAAGCCTAAAGATGTTAAAACCATGGGCAATCGAATCTGGAAAAACAATATATTTATAAAAAAAAGGTTTATATATATATATATATATAGATATATATATATTAGTAATTCTTCTCAGTAAGCTTTTAACCAAACACTTTTCATTAATACTGTTAATACTATTATTATTGTTACAAAAATAGCTTTGAAAAATACAAACTAAACACTTTCATAAGTGATGGATTGTATTTTTTAAAGCTCTTTTTATGACAATAATTACTAATATTTTTCTTTACATACTTAGTTTTGTTTGGTTTTCCTGTCATTGTTATTTCCTTAAGAAATTATGGAAATCAATAACGAAATTATAGTTTATTTGGATTACTATAAAATCAAAGCTTTATTTTCAATCATATAAAATTATTTTTGACCAAAACTTGATTATTCACTACCATTCCTATTTTCGTCGTGATTTTGAAATTGAATTAGGTTGTAGGCATCTGAATAATGAAAATGAATCTGTTTATCATTTTAAATGATAAACATTAAATAACAAAAACTAAGAATGTAAGTTTTCCATTGATTTTATAGCACTGATGTAAGTTGTTTTCATTAATAATTGTAGAGAAGAGAGAGATGGGTTTTCTGAGAACAAAAATCTATAAATTCATCTGTCTTCGCCACTTAACTTCTTCCATACATTTCTTTCGCTTTCACAGAAGTCTGTCTGCAATTGCTTTTTCTCCATCAAATAAATAAATAAATATATGGGAAACAAGAATGTAGCCTAAAGGTTTGCTTGTGTATGACTGGCAATAGCTATATTTAACAGGACCACAGAAAGCAGAAATTAGGCAAATCTATATCTTTTTATTTATTCAATGGAAGAATAAAAATGATCAAGTTTCAGAAGATTAAATTGCTGATGGTAGCTGAACTCACAATGAAAGAATTTGTAAATCAAGTCTCGAGTGTGAAATTGAGCTTCCGTGGTAAATAAAAGAACGAGTTCTTCTCTATAATTCAGATCATATAAATATGTAGTAGCAGCACTAGATGTAAGCCGACTACAAAGTAGATAAGGAACACAAAATCTTTCCAAGATTCTTACCTTGTATTCTCGATGATTCAACAATTTTTTTTTTGTTTTTTTGTTTTTTTGTTATGTCAACTGCAAAAAAAAGTCTCAGATATAATTAATTGCCCTAGTTTAATAAATCATATTATTCACATGGATTATCAGATCATGTAATTCATTTAGCTGTTATCTAATCAGCTGACTTAAGGGGAGGTGGTCATAGAGACCTGCTTTGCTGAAAACTCCAGAATTGTCGGTTCAAGGCAACTGACGTCAAATATTACCCTCCTTCAGTTTCTTGATTTGCGCTTATATTGTTATATCAAGTTAGAAACGAAAGCGCTTTTAATGTGCTTTTGTTCTCTGTGATTCTTCTAACATAAAATTTGCTTATTATTTTTTTAGATAAAAAATCTAAATGATCCAAGTTCATAGTGCATTAGAGTTAAAGCTTGGTTCATTGCGATAGTTAAATTTATAAAATGGGTTTTACAGAAATTGAATTGCAAAAAGATGATTTTAAAGTTGCTTTATCTATCAATAAATAATAGAAAAGGTAGACTTGAAGTTTATGACTTATTATCGTCGCGACGAAAGTTGGACCCGCAAACACATTATCATTGAGTAATTTCTCCAGTATCAATGACGTAAGCTCCGCAGAAAATATCAATCTCAATTATCAAAAATAGGAAATATCAAAAATCTCACATATATCTTCTTGAAATCGACGAGCAACGTTAAGAATAATTTCCCTACTTGATTTTTGAGACCTTTTTCTCGTCGAAATGTTGAATGTTAATCAACGACCGCCATTTTCTCTTACATTTGAATGTGACCGACAGGCCAGGAAAGGAAAATCTATCATCTGCGTTGCATTCTGGGAGGTTCATCTTTGGCCGTACTGATAATAGTTTCTTAGTTTCAGATATTATTTTAAGAGTTAATCTAATTAATATTATAAAAAAAAAAAAAAACTGAAACAGAAGATAAAAAAAACAACTTGGAAATAGCATTGAAAGAGTCTTATTTGAAATAAGAAAAAGATGTAATTCTAGGAATTAGCGAATCTCATGATTTTGATTCAGAATCCGAAGAAGATAATGAGTCTGGAGATGTCATCTCAGAACACGAATCAACATCTTCTTTTTGGGAATTAATAGAAGTAAAATACAAGTCAAATTTACTTTGCATCTACTCATTTTTAAAGACGATTCATTCTTTTTCTTGTGGGAGATGGATCCACACGCCTTAAAGCAGGCAAAGAAGTCACTTGGAAGAAAAAAGAAGGGCTGAATATTTTACTGTAAAATCTGGACAATCCCTCGCCACCTCCTACAATCAGATTTACAGAAATCAGGCAACAAATTGTTTGATGGCAGTTTTGTTAATGAACGACACAAAATCCTAGAGGAAACCACTGACCCTTTGAAAGATATAATGTCCTCTCTAAATGAAAGAGTCACAAAATGTTGATTAAGTTATATAAACTACAAAAAGTTTTAGTTTATGTAATAAAGCTCTTAACTCAAAACTCATGGTGTATATGTTAATCTGACGCTCTATTTCTACCCTAGGAGACCTTCGACCTTCCCCTTGTAAGTATTAAACATCTCATTTATAAAAAGTTTTCAATGTATAAGTTCTCTAAGTTCATTTTGTTAGTAAGAAATTTTATAATCATGCCTTTTTTTAGAAAAAGATTTAATTGTGAGCTAGGAAATGTTGTAGTAGTTTTAAGATTCGATAAAAAAATGTCAAGATAGCTCTTATTGAATCACATCACCATATGTAATTATTTGAAGTTTGCGAATTTTTAACACCTTTTTTTGTCAAATTTATTTTTATCTTGTTTTCACAAGTAAGAAAAATCTTTTCGAAGTGTATTTTATCTATCCATTTCTTATAGATATTAAGTGGGATGAAAAAAGAAAAATAAGCAATTTTGCTTAACCCATTTTTTTTTCCCCTTGTCATTCATAAAAACAAAAACATATTGGAACAGTCCAGAACTATGTGTTTCTTATGGTTGTCATAATTTTCATTTTTCTTTTTTTTTACTCAACAATATTTTACACTTGTTGTTGATTCTGAATCGTCTTCATCCAAATGGTATTTGAAATAATATCTTGAGTCCTTGACACATGCTTTCTTTTGTCATTGTTCATCTGTCATAATCAAGTGTGAACAGTCGTTTGTCTTGAGGCTGTGAACGACTTCTCATCTTCTTTCGATCATCTAGATTTTTTTTTGAAAAAAGACTGTGGTCCATTTGGCCAAGGTCTATTGTGAAAGGCGACTCCCTAATGGTTTCTCCGTGTAAATACACTCTGTTCTGATGTCTTCATTACAAGTTTCATCGTTTTTCTTAAAAATCCTGTTCAATCGCATGAGTGTCAGTGTCAGGAAGGCAGAAACAATTGTCTTTATATAAAAAAATATATATATTCTTTTTTATATATATATAAAAATATTATAATATTTTTTTTTGAAATAATAGAATATTTCTTTCGATGTTTGAGCTTTAAATATTTAAAATAATCAATGAGCATTTCATGCATTCAAGGATGTGATTACTTAAAATTACCTCATTTTAAAGTACGGCTTTGATAGATTTTTTCAATGAGCTGATTTCGATAGGTAGCTTTAGAAATATTAATAATAGAATATGATTTTAGCATTCATGCAACAAATGGCTTTTGACATTTTTTATGTATTGCCCTAATTTCAATAATATATTACTTCCATAATTTGAATTTTGTTATACTTTAAGCTAGGATCGATGTAAGTTCGTGAAATATTGGATCAATTGATTGACTGATTGAATACTGTAAATGTTGATTAGTTAATGCAGCAACTAATTTGTCAGAAGCAAATTTCAAGACACAGCCTTTTCAATAGGGATTCGCAGTTTAAATTAACGTTGTTATTACAGCTTGCAAGATTATATGAATAGTCTTCGTATTTAATAACATCAAAGGAATCTGAAATTTTGGAAAAAATCGCAGATATTAGCAAAGTAGCATGTTTAAGCTCTGAGGATTGAGCGCCTTACGTACATCTACCCATAACTTTTCTTTGATGAGCAATTTGCAAATCAACAATGATTATATAAATGTAAAACGTACAAAATGAACTATCCGTCTTTGGATCGTAATGAATTAGAGGAACCTTTCATATATTATTAATGTGAATGTTTTTATTACGTAAAATTCATTGTATATTTCATTTCAGCTCGAATGCGATTGTGTTTCTGAAATTAAAAGCATATTGGAATCACTACTTGGATCAGAAAAACTGTCAGTCCTTCCAATTAAGGATAATTTAAAATAAGTTTTTTGGAAGAGATTGAGTAGTTATTTAAATGCCTGATGAATTCTACATGATCTTCTTCTTTATACTGATGAAGAACATAACGATGTTATTCTTCACTAAGTGCAAATCGAGCGAACTGTGAATTGGAGATCTGTTTTGTGATCAGAATATTGTTGTTGTTTGTTGATTCTTGTTTTGTTTTTACTAAAAATTAATAAATGCATAAATAATGAAGAATTATAAAGGTAAGAATTATTTTATTGTTAAAAATTATTGTTAAGAAATTACAAGAAATATTAATAATTTTATTTGGTTAAGTCTTAAAACAGCAGATTGATTTTAATCCTGTTTCTTTTTGGCTTTAACGAAAAACAAATATAACTCGTCCTTACTTATCGATTATCTCTTAAATAAAAATATTGTCAATTCTTATCCTTGCTTATTTTGAAATGTTTTGTTGGTCTGACTTTGAGTGTGTTCATGAGACTCGAACTTGGATTGGAATTCAGTAACTGATGTCTCTAGACAATGCAGATGTCTTCGTTCTTAAATCATAAGAAACCTCGTAAACTCCCCTTATTAAAAGTTATTTTGATTAAGCAAGTACTCCGTTTTCTTTTTTAATCTTAGAGAATATCTTAGATTGGGGGGATTTTATTTTTAATTTTGCTCATATGTAAGTTTTTTTGCTCATATTATTAGAAAAGGGTTTTGAGTAATATTATTCCAATTTTTCTAGACAATTGTTTCTAAGTTATATAATCATTAAATCTGTTCCAGTATTCTGCATTAATTATTTCATGTACTCCATTGCTTACTGTCGCAAAAACTGTTTCTTTAGAGAAATGCACAGTGTTTAAATTGGACTTCTATCGGTAATCGATAAGTGTAAATCTTATTTGTTCCAATTTGGGATTGAGATTGATTTCGAATTTTCCCCGTTTAACTACAGTGAAGGAAAAGGTAACTGTCTCAGACTTATTTGACCTCTGTAATCCACATAGAATCTACAATAGGATAGTCAATTTATTGCGAACAGAAATTTAATGTAGTCATTTGTTTCACGGCATTACAATTGCATTATCAGAAATCTTAGTTCAGACGTATATTAACCTAGATACAACGGGCGGATGCCCAGTATTGATTGGAATTCAATCGCTTACAGAGGGTAATCTGTAGGTTGCTGGAAAAAAATTCACCTCGAAAGAGAAAGATTTATTTAACAATCCTTTATATTTAAATAGTCATCCGTAATTTTATTAGGCCTACAACTCAAAATGTAAAAAAAAAGTATTTTGCGAATGAAAACTGCCTTGAAAACCGTCGAGAGGCAGAAACATACTTTATTATTCTTAGCATGTCGTCAGTTTATTAGTATACTAATATAGCTGCTATATATAACAAAGTGATAACTCAGGATATGCTTGTAATACTACTCTGTAAATTTTCAAGTAAATTGAGTGTAAGGAAGTTCCGATATATTCTAATAATATTCAATGTACGTAATAAAATTATTTCTAAGATTCTCAAAAAACATGATCTTTGGATCTTAATTCAAGACTTTGATGATTTTATTTCCTCTAGTAATTATCGTAAATTTCGGGTTTTCTTTTGTAATAAAATTATGAATAAGATATCGAACTTTTAGTAGTGTCAGAAATATTTTTAAATCATTCTAAAAATCATTCCAAAATTTTTAATTGCAGTAATACTTTTAGATCACAAAAATCTTACACCAATTTGAAGAAATACAAATTTTTATGAGGTTTAACATCTGAGTCCCTTCTAAACACTTGAATTGCAATTCCTGAGGTTTTGTTAATGAAATTATATTAATTGATTTCTAGTACATGGTATGTACTAAATTAGCTATGGAATGTTAACAGAGAAGGACACACAAAAATCATAATAATAAAAATAATATTAGTTAGTGATATTTAATGATTTATCACATATTTACTTTATTTAAGGGTTAATTTCTGAAAATTGTCAAGTTAAAAAAATCTGGCAGCAAATTCGACCTTTACTTTTTCGAAAATAAGTGGAAAATGGATCTAGAAATGGAATTCCTGAAAATATAGAAAGCAACGAGAAATAAAAGATTCTGGCTTTCCCTGTGGGATTTCTTCTTTATTCGGATTTAAACTGAAAACACTGAGAGACCCGAAGCTCAAGAGAATGTTTCCGGGAAATCCATTCCGGCAAAACTCTCTACTTCAAAGAACTGTGCCAGTTGAATTATTTACGTTGATGTTTCGATTTTGCGGATCAACACTTTCCTGGGAAACTTCGCATATGATGCAACTGGAGTTTTGAAAGTAGCATGTTAGGTGTTAATTCTACGTAATACTACTTATTTACCTCCCACTAATTTAAAAGTAAAATTTTACGAATCATTCACTTTATGTAACTGTAATGTTGTCACCTTTGTAAATTTGCTGCAGATGTAATTTCATTTAACATTTCCATTTTAGTTCTAAAAATAATAATGGCTCTAAAAATATAATTGACTTACTTTTTTGTTATTAATTTCTTTTTATTTTTATCTGTTCTTTATAAACATATTTAGAAAATTGCTAGTTCTTGATGACATATTAAAAGTAGTATTTACAGTCAGGAAATTTATCTTCAAACTTTAGAACTTATAACTATCGTCTGTTTATTAACAGACTAGATCGCAGATTTACGGAAATCTGTATCTGTATATTTTAGCTGGGGATCATTTAACATAAAAAGTTCGATTCAGTTAAGATAACTAATATGATATGTTATTAGGTACAGTAATGCTTTTCCACATTCTAAAATATATTATTCTATCTGTTCAGATGTAAGGAAAATTAATAATAAATTCATATTGTGCTTCAAAGATCTAGTGATGTTTTTCTTTTAATCTTAAATCTAAACAGAATTTTCTTGACTAATTTTATCCATTGTCTCTCTCTTTATAATTTACATCTGATTGTCTGTGTGGACCGCAGCTTATCTATCGTAAAAATCACCAATCATATTTCATGATTTTGATTTACGGAAAATCTGTTACATTTAATTATGAATCTCACTACAAAGCCAATATAAAAAAAAGAAAAAAAATTGTTGAGTGAACATCTGCTGTAATTTAGTTGGCATTGACGACACTGGAAACTGCAATGGGCCGTTCGAGTAGCAGCTTCTCAACCGACAGATGCTTCAGCGGACACTGAGATACTCAGTGTCTCCATCTTGAAACCAAGGCTGCAGCACTACTCGCTTGCTTGACGTCACCCTGGTGAAACGATTCGAGATTTTGTGAAGTCCATTCCAGATTGTCGCATTGATTCGCCATTGCAATTAAGAACGAAAAGGAATTTAGAATCTCTATTGAAAAATCACCGCACCTTTAGTGTAATTGACCGTGAAATATCAAAGAATCCTGAAAAGGAAGAAAATTAATGAAGAAAATGGCGTGGAAGGCGAATAATTGAGCAACTGAGCACCAGTTCAACTGGAATTTCGAAGTCTTGCCAATTTTGGTTGTTGTAAAACGAAGAGAAACAAATCAACGAAAGAAAGAAAGTATGTTTAGTAAGATCTACTTAAGCTGTTAATCTATTTAACAGTCTAAATTGAAAATTTTGAAAATATCCTAAGGCGAGAATTTGTTACTAGAAAGCTTGAACGCCATGCAATGCAGTTTGAGCTATTTAATAGAAGCTATAAAAATTTACACGTTTCGTGCATTTCGTTTGCACATATTTAGAGTAATATAGATTAGTAGCATGATTACTATTCATGTTTGAAAAAAGAAAGGAACAGTTTAGTTCTTTTTACAATATTACAGTGGGAAGGTGCTTGTAAGGTGCTTGGCTGCAGGTTGGAGGAGGAGGGTTCGTTCCCCGGCCTCGGTAGAGGCGGGGATTTTTCCACCCTCTATTCTCCTTCAAACGGGTCTTACCGTCTACCCAGCCCTCTGTAGAATGGGTACCGGATTTCTTTGGTCTCTGTAGAATGGATACAGGGGTTAAAGACGGGCAAGAGCCTTATTTTCAGCTCCCTGTGGGCTGTGAAACTTGGAGAAAACCTAACCTAACAAAATTACAATATAATAATAACCACACTATATGCAATCTACCCAAATATAGAAATAACAGTAATTAATGAAACTGAAAAAAAAATAGTAATTTTTGCAATTGCTATCAATATGAATTTCACTCGTTTCAGATTTCCGATTAGCAAACTGATTTTTTTTTTTTTTTTTTTTAATCAATAGAACTTCTTTAATTTTATAATGATTGTTTTCTTTACATAAAATTTTGACCTCTTTCCAAACACAATAATGTTCTTTGTTTTTTAATAAATGTTCAGCTATACTTGATTATTACTATTTTGATTTTGGAAAGTCGATCTATGTTGTAAAATCCGTGATTTTAGTAATTGCTGATTCCTATATTTTTGCAAGAAACATGGGAATCAATAAGCAATTAGGATAGGACATTGAGGTACTAAATCATTTTGGGTACTATTGCAATTTGTAAAAGAAGTAGCTTGTTTCATTCGTTTTTTAAAGATGAATTTTAATTTGAGATAATATTAAGTGCAGAAAAAAATACACGAAACCTGTAAATTATGAAGCTTCTATTAAATAGTTTAAATTAGATTACATGGTGTTCAAGCTTTCTAATAATAAACTGAAAATTATCAATTTTGATATTTAATAAGAAATTTCACTTTTGAATCAAAAGAAAAAAAAATAGTGAGAAGAAAATTCACTTCACAGTTATGGAACAAAGAAATTCTACGAAATTATTATAGTGGAAAAGTGTTCTCATCGTGAATCATCAGATAAATAGGCCTACTTAATTAATAACACATTATTAAACCCTTTCTCTTTTTAAAGAATATGTCAGACGAAAGGCACTAAATACGGTATCATGGAAACTATTGATATCGAAAAACTATCTATCCATAAATCTAGAAAGATAGTGTAGATAGAAGGGATAAGAGAGATCACTGCCATTATGTAATTTTATTAATTTAATGAGTCTCAAACCCTCAAACCATATAACTTTTCCCCATTAAGTTTTTTATATATGAAGTCCTTACATGCTTGATAAATTTAAGAATAAGTTTGGAAATTTTCTCTTGTATATAACGCTGAAAAATAACTGTGAATACGTGAAGAAACAATTAAATATCAATCTTTTGGTCATTCTATTAATTTTTGCTCTCGATACGGTTATTTTTATTTTCATCTTCGGATCTTCAAGATTCATATCTTAAAGGTATGCAAATCAAATACTTGTTGTTCTTAGGTTTCGTTGTTTCGTTGTTTTAGGTTGAATTTGCTGTGCATTAGTACAAAGATCTGTTTACAAAGATATGTTGTGCTTCTCCTACTGGTCCACTTAATTCGCTTAAAGATACCAACTTTTACTACAGTAATGAAAAAAAAAACTTTATTACTTTTTGTGTTTGGTGTGAATGAACTCCGTTGTTGTTTTGTATTTTATATAAAATCGAATATTAATTTTAGTAGATATTAAATCAATACAAAATATTCAGAACTTTGAAAAGAATCTAGTTAGTTGTAGACAAAAAAAAAAAATGGGAGGATCCTTAATTTTAGGCTTTGCGCCAAACGGTTGTCACCATCAAATGAAATCTCGACAAGAGAGTCGTACCATAAGCTGGCGTTTAAATTATGGAGTTAATGGGAAGTCTCAGGGCCACACGTGAACCCCCAAAGACGATGAGTTTAGTCGAAAGGAAACAGAAGTCAATGGACATATGTCATTTTGTGGAATTTTCATTTCAGCCTAGATGAGAAGATTGTCAGAATATCGTATCGTATTATTGTGGCTCTTTTTATTATATTAAAATAGAGAAATGCTTATTTATAAAGAAACAACTTAGATTAAGTGCAGTAACACTCGTAAACTACTCGGTAGGAATGACTTTTTGGTAAAAAAAAAAATTTGGAACTCGAAGAATTTGAGAATTTTAAGAATACTAAGTTCTAGTTTGTGTAAAAATTGAAATTTGATTTTGAGTCTCTTTTAAATTATGGTTTACTTTGTCTCTATTTTTCCAAGAAATTAAAATTTTATTGAAATCAATCATATATAAGGAAGAATAAATTCAAAAGCTTTTTAACACTGAATTATTGGGAGAAATTTATGCATGAAAGTTTATGGTTGTTATAAATGTTTCTGCTTTTAATCCTTTCTAGTAAATATCATGTTAGTAGAATCCAATTCAAAATTCTATAGTTTAGCTTAATTTTATCCAGTGATAGTCAGTACTTTTCTATATGTTTATTTATTTATTTTTTAATTATATGGTTACTTATTTACTTTCCTTAGTCCAAAGCAGCGATGTTTTTTATGTTTTTCAGCCGTCGAAGGAAGTTATGGCTAAAGATCATAAATTTCTCTCTTCGTAATTCGGAAACGCTAATGGTTGTTTATTATGCTTTTAAAAATCAGTGAAGGTGCCTGTAATTATAGGTAATTGGAAATTTTACGAGTAGCAAAAACAATTCATTGCTATCAGGAGATCTCTCTCATTTAATGCCTATTATTACATATTAGGTCTTGTAGTAATGAAATTTGCGTAAAAACTGTAAATGGGGAAGATTCAATCCCTTTTTCTCTTTTTTCTTTTAATTACAATGCCTTAAAAAATTAACAGAAAACATAATATAAAATCACTGAAATATTCACTTTATTTCTTCTACACCAACAGATGAAATGGCCAGTGAAACAGAATTCAGCTTTTACTTTATCATTCAATACACTTCACATTATTGATTGCAATTTCTTAGTATTCTAACAGCGACTCTAAAGCAAATATTCTTTTGGTCTGTTGCTAATCTTAAATTTTTCTATCATTTTAAAATCGATAGCAGTTTATTTTTGGAATGAAAAATTTAATACTGAAGATAAACATGACTAAAATATTCTTTAGAAAAGCATTAAAATGACCGAAATAGGAAACCAAGAACCATTCAATAAACCTAAATTTGACTTTGTTTACCTTAGTTATTATCTTCCTGCTTTTATTGTTAATGGAAATATTAGCTGTTAGTAAACAGCCATTGGACGAATCTTGAAAAGAAATAAACGGTTCTTTACTGTATTTCTGATGGTGAAATCGCTTATTCATTCAGAAACCATTTTTATGTCAAAGATAACGATTGAAACCAGATAAGAATGATATGCTATAAATTTGTCAATAATGACTCTTGTACGTATAGCAAACAAACTTCACTGATTTTATTTTGCCATTAAAAATTTAGCATTCTTGTCATATGTATCGTTTTTGTGATGTTTATTTTGAGGAGAACCTGTTTGTCCTGGTTGTAGAAGTCACACCGTTGAGTTTTGCTAATACAAAGCCATTTTTAATGCCAAATTTACGATCTCCGCCGATCGTTAATATTCACTAAGATTTATGTTCACAAAGGGGAAGGTGGAGTTTCTACGAAAGAAGACCACTCATCAGCAGGACGAGGCTGGCTTTAAAGCCTTTGTTAGAAGCCTCCAAGTTGCTGAGTTGTTGTTTTTTTTCTTTCCTCTTTGAAGCATTATCTACATATTGTATTTAGATTCCATTTTATGAAAAAATTGTGATCTACAAAAGTATAATTACAATTTATAATTAATATATTTCCTATTTCAAGCGATCATCTTCAGTTATATGATAGTGTAGTTAATTCTAAGGCTATTTACATCTCTGAAGAATTCTTGTGAAAAGGATGTTTAATAAAAAAAATACATGAAATGACTCATTATTCAGTTTATATTAAAAACATTTTAAAGGGTAATTAATTTTAAAATTATAGTCTGTGATACGCTAAAGGAAGTATTAGTGGTTGTTTCACTAAAGGTTTTCAACACAGAATATATCTATAAAAAGATTTCAGTAATTGAACAGAGTGTTGAAAAGCTACTTCAGTTGATATTTAATTCAAACAATCATAACATTACACTAAAACTTATTTCAATATTAAATAATGTCGGCAAAAGCATAGGATATGAACAGCGATTCCTTTCACGTAAACAGAGATTGGATCATTTCTAGATGTTTAACTTCTCTCTTATAAAATACAGGGTTAGTCAAAATGAATAGGACAATAAGAAAACTATTTTTAGACGAATGTATGTTTATTGTAACCAAACTACAGCTACGTATGGACAGATAAGGTGAGAAAAAACTTGGATAGTTTATCTGTCCATATGTAGCTGTAGTTTGGTTACAATAAACATACATGCGTCTAAAAATAGTTTTCTTATTGTCCTATTCATTTTGACTAACCCTGTATAACATTTTTGGATTACAGCCAGTTCCAACATTTTATTTGATCACTGCTCTAAGATTTCAGAAATAGAATAATTGGGTTAAGTTTCGAGTGAAAATGTAGCTGAATTTAAAGATCGAAATAAGCAAAATTTAGAACACTTATAACGTACTTTTAGAGTTTAAAATAGCTTAGAATCCTTTAATAACTGCTGTCATTTGTTCCATTGAATAGTTTATTAGCATCTTAATTCTGTGATCAAACGTTACATACACTCACAGTTCTTAACAGTAGAGTTTAACACAAATGTTTTAAATAAATAACATTATTTTCTTTAAGACGCTTTTTTAAACCAAATGCATTTATTAAACTTAGAGCTCCGTGGATGATTGTCATAGGATTACGTTTGTTCTGAGTAAAAAGAGCCTTCACTCGTCAATTAAATTCCCTCATCACAGTTAAACAACATTTGATGTTTATCTCATTTTCCTCTGGATCAATTTGTTGTCTAAGAAACCCGTTTCTGATCTGTTATTTTCAGCAGAACCTCTGTTTCGTTACACATTGAAGAAACAAATTATGATTCCAGTTTAAAAGTGTTCTCTCTTTTACATTCATATGGACAAAAATAGATCATGAAAACTGTTTGCAATTCGTCGAGACCATCATAAACATCATCATTCTTTTCCCTTGTGAAGGCAGAGGCCCAAAGGACTGACGTCAAGCTCAGCACTCTTCCAGTCGATAAATCAATGCGGGAGATTTCGTCCAATTCATTGGAATGCAGTCGATAAGATAGTTACTGCAGTGGAATCGGACGACCACACCTCAATGATGACTATTTTATGAATGAGACCAGATTAACAGGAAATTTTCAACAAAAAAAATTGACTCTCCAACCTACCCATTGTAAATATTAAAATCTATGTAGAATATTGTATTCATTGCACGGCTGCTACAGCTTCTCTCTCTAGTGCTTTCATTTTAAATCAAATGTACTAATGAAGGTGATGACGATTTTTTTTTTTTAAATAAGGAATTTTTTTAACTCGTGAATTGTTTTCTTTTGATACAATGGAATGTTGTACTTGAAAACAATTCACGAGTTAAATTAATAATTTAATTTCTGGAAAATAAAAATAAAGTATGAAATCTGAAGAAAAATGAAAAAAAAAAACGATTAATGAAATAAATTAAGTCTTATTTTTCCCCCAGATATTTCCGAATTTTAATGAATTCGTTAATGATTAATATAGTTTTGATAATATACATTTAGAACTAATTTGTAATTTTTTAACTTGAGTACAGTAGCTAAGATGGGAATTTTTATTTTCTATTCCTTAATAGAATTTATTTAATCGTAGGCAATAAAATTATGGTTTAGCTTTACTATTTAGTGTAACAGATATCTGATTGCTGCTTGTGTTTTGACGTCATTTGTGAATGATCAACGATAGATGGGGTTGGTAATTCTTGATGATTTTATAAATTGTGTTGTAATTGCTCAAGGTAGAGTTGATATTAATTTCTTGGAGGTTGGTGTTGTTTGGTTCCAAGGGAAAATTGGGAAAAAACATATGATTTCACTGTCACATGATTCGACTGATGTCACTGTGACAGTAAAATTGTACTGTTGTTTTAAAATTTATTATTATTATTATTATTATTATTATTATTATTATTATTATTATTATTATTATTATTATCCTTGACTTAAGGAATTTTTCAAATAAAAAGTAATTTCATGACACTTAACTGTACACTTCTAAGTTATAATTTCTTATAAACATAAAAGCGTTAGACAAAATATAGCCTATATATGATTGTTGTTATAACCACCTTTAATAGCTTGTTCGAAATACAAATTTCCGAATTTTGAAAAAATTTACCTAAGGAAAGTTGAGTGTTCAGCCACTTAGGTTTGATATTTTTTTACTTGCTGAATATTTTATTGATCTTCTTGAATAGACAGGATCTTTCATGCCAAATTTAAATGTAATAATAAAATTAATGTATACTTTCATAATAGTGTAACATTACGATAAAATACTCACTAAGAATGTCCTTTTTTTCATCGAACTAAACTGCAACTTTTAAAAACTTTCTTGTAAGCATCGCATACTTTAAGACGAAAGAATAGGAGATATGCAGCTTTACAGGTGCGAAACAAGCTGGATCAGAACCAACCGCCCAAGGACAAGCCTCTTAAGCTTCAACCATCAGATCTTTGGAGACAAAAAATAATAAGGAAAAAGAATAATTAAAATGTTCTGGGAAAAAAATATTGCCTAAAAATAGGAGACAAAGAATGAAAAACAAATGAAAAAGTAAAAGTAAAAGAAAAAAAAAAACGAAATGTGGAAGAAGTCGAAAAAGGGTTTGAATTGAAAAGCAACAACAGCTGTGATTCTGTTAGGAAGGAGAAAGGTAACATTATTTAAAAAAAAAAAAAAATCATTCCAAAAGATGTACAGAAAATAGGTCTGTTGACTGGAAATCATCGACTCTACTGAATTATTTTTTATATGTATCTATCTACCGATACAAAACCTAAATAGAAACATGACCCCCCCCCCCAAGAAAACACAATGGCAAAATCTGTATTTATAAAGACAATTTGCTTTTCAGATACAAATATCACTTAATGTCACACATAATTCACATTAAAATAGAATACACCATAACAATTATCTTAATTACACTTCTGTCCTAGTTATCGGACACAAACAAGAATAGGTATATTTGTTTCCCAGTAAAATATATTTTTATTTTTATTCATTTACTTTCTGTATTCTTCCGTATTGTAGAATAGAATATATATTACATATATGGTATTCAAGTTGCGTAGCATTCAAATATATATTTGTCCAAATTCAATGGAAATTCATGTTTTCAAATGTCTTGAGCGCATTTTATCGATTTTTCGAATGGTGTCTGTGACTATATGTCTCTAGATGACAATTTGGGTAGAATCTTGTGGGCACATTAAAAGCAAAGTTCATTTTGAGAATTTACTAATACTCTCTAGAACTCTTTATATCTTAATATTTTATTCAATTTTAAAGGCCACTTTACAGAAATGAGAAAACAGTGATTCTGAAGTAATGTCTTCATTGTGAAGTAACTCAATTTTGTATCAAAGCTCCGTAATAACAGTTGAGTCATTTTGCTTAAATCAATTATACTCTTATGAGTAAAGTTTAATGTTTTTCTTAGGGTATTGTAAAACTTTGTGGACATAACTTAAACATTACATTCTGAAAACAACAACAAGAACACCAAAAACCCACAATTACGGAAAAATGGTATTTCAATGATCATTTCAATTCACTTCAGATCATTTCGTGACAGGTTTGTTTTAAAATATCTTTTTTGGACCGCTTTCTAATAATGGATCGATATCATTCATGTTATTAAATTTCACCTTTAAAATTCTACTTTGTATGTTCCAACTCTCTTTTCTATGTTGAATCTGTCACTGCAGCTGTCTTGATGTTAGAGGTCACATTTCATGATATGCCTGGGGAACACAATTCAAAAGCAGATTTACGAGATGTTTCAACGATCTTCATTCTTACTTGTTGATAACTGATTTTACATGAAAGCTGATTTTTTCCATTGAATGAAATTCCATTGAATGAGTGAGTTGAAAAAGGTACATATTCCAAAAATATGACAAAATAAACTGAGATAGCCATTTTCTTCTTTGCACCCATTGAGCAAAAAAAGGAATAAATTCCTCAATTTTAAGTCTGCTACCAGAACTACGTAAAAGCGAGTGAGTTGAAGATGGGACATATTCCAGGAATATATTCTTTTCTCAACTCAAAGCCGCGCTAGTACCAGTTTGCGCACGCTGAAGCGCTTGTGCTGAATCACTTGTTGTTGTGATGTAGCAGACAAGCTGTTCAAGGTTATGTTTGATTTGTAAAATGAAACTATATTGTGCTTATTGTCAGTTATATTCGTTTAGTGAAATTTAATAGGTTTTGATTGATTTATTAACAATGTCAGAATAAGATAGCAATAGTGGTGAACCAAGACGTAAAAAGGGGAGAGTGAATAAAGAACATTTAAGGAAGAAGGAAAAGTTAGCAAGACGTTGAGGTGAGGAGTTTGTAACTTCAGCAGGGGTGCTTGTCCTAGCCAAAACTACCGGACCAAACTGTAAGTTTTGGCAAAAATGCATGGATAGTTTTTGTAATGAGGAAAAGGAGAATATTGCATTTGTAAACTCCTATACAATGGCAGACATAAGAATGAGCAGGACACTTTTTTTAATTAGCCTGATTGCGATGTTTGATATTGCGAGGCATAGCCCATCGAATGAAAACTCAAAACAACACGAGTCCTCTTTCAAATAAGGTAGGTTGCCCAAATAAGGCCCACCTAACGTTTAAAGATGTTTTACATTTCTACTGAAAGAGTGAAAATTCTGAAAACTGTCTTGAAAGGTAGTTTAAGGTGTGCTGTTATGAAAAAGTGAATTTAGAATTAGTGGCATTTGAAATTCTTTCTGTAATAACACAGTTTTGAAAATATAACTGAAGAGCCCCTGTTCCAAATAAGGCCCACTACTAGTCACAGGCAAACTCGCCCACAGGGAAAGAGCTTGGCAGTGAAAACAGCCAATTTCCAACATTTAGTTCTGACTAAATATTATGGTACAAATTAATTTTTAATTAGTAATTAATTTATAAAATTGTGAACTTAAAACTAGCTTTAATGATTTTTGTTATATTTTTTCTCATTATATATAATTACTTTATATTATAGAATGGAGGGCCTTATTTGGAGCCCCCTGTTAACCCACGCTTTCATGCATTGTTTTACTAAAAAGTATTTAAATGCACGTCAACTGGAAAATATCAAATACAGTATCTTATTCTACTCATTACACACTTTAAAATGACATAAAACATGTTTATTAAGTTGCCAAAAAATGCAGACGATTTATCAAATTAAGTTGAAATAGTAACGACAAAAGCTTCGGGCGACTTTTACTGTTCAACTGAAACAAACATGGTGAAATTATCCACTTCAACGGACCTAATTTTTGGTGTAGCCGCTAGAAGCCAGGACCTGTCTGAAACATAACTAATCTTGGTAAATTGTCAACGTTCTATTAATAAAACGAAGGATGGGCCTTATTTGAAACCGGGCCTTATTTGGGAAACCTACCTTACTTTGCCATGAAAGGGACAAGCAGGATTGAAGTATGCCGCAATGCTTACATCAGCCTTCACGCAGTTTCGCATGTACTTCCTGAGACCAAGAAGGAAAACACCCAATAGGAAAATACCCAATAGGAAAAGTTCCCAAGAAGAAAGAGAAACTGAAAGATCTTCAAAAGGTGATCCATTACATCCCCGATGAGCACCGCCCCTTCTTTCAAGAAAGACTATCCTGGCCAACCAAAACTACTACAGATGCCAACGAATATAACAATGATGACTAATGTGTCTATGTGATAGGGCGTGATGTAATGTTACATTACGTAACATAATATACACAAAAAAGAAGTTTTATGAGGTTTTTTTTCTCATTTTTAAAACATTGAGTTGAAAAAGGAACATATTCCTCAACACATTTACATATTTTTATGCTATAAAAAGTTATATGTATATATTTACAGAGCACAATGACTTCGCTTCACTTAAAGGTATAAACCGATAATAGAAATTTTTTTGTAAAAAAATTAGTTTTCTTAAAAAATATTTTTTTTAAGTTTTCCAAAAATTTACATTTTTGGAATGTGTATCTTTTTCAACTCACCCATTCAATTGAATCAGTGAATTGACTAGATGCAAAGAAATTCTTCAGTGATTCTGTGATTTCATTATGATTAAAATTACCTAGCAAGAAATGTGGGAAAACATGCCGCAGTCAGTTTAAACAAATTGATTGATTGATCTCCCTACAAATTATTGCATGAATGTATTTGATTACAATAAGACTTTGTTTCTTTTAGTAAAATTCAACTATAAACGTTATGGTAATAATGAAATTTTTGTAGTTCGAATAATTCCTCATGAAGATTGAAAGATCTTAATCTTACAGAAAAGGAGGAATAAATCAAATGAACTGGGAAAGAAGGTTTAGTAACTTAAATATTAAAAGAATTATTTATAAGGATACTATTATTTAACAGGAAAAAAAAATCTAAGTATATAATAATTGATCTTCATCACCTCTTAATCGACTTAATATGAGATATGAGCAGGCAAAACTGCGACCTATGAGAAACTGGTTATGCCAAGAAATTAATCAACAAGGTGAAAATGGATCATTAAGTGGATCAGATCAAAGCGTATTATCAGAATCAATGGCAAACTGTGAACAGCTTTCACGCTGACAAATCATGTATGACAAGGAAATGCTAAAATTATAGTAGAAGCTAACGTGCCCTTAGGGGTAAGGGAAGTTAAGGCTAACGGCGTTCAACGACCAAAGGGACTACGTTGAGGTCACTCGACGCCCGCCTGCCTTTAATCCTCGGGAAAAAAAAAAAAAAAAAAAAAAAAACAGGTTTCCATTTTAAAAAGGGCTGGATGAAACTAATGTCCTTCTGGAGGAGAAACACCTAGGGAAAAATCACGGACCAGCTCCAGGAATTGAACCCAGCTCTTCCAGCCCGCGACCCAGTGATTTACAATTGGACCACCGGACTCATACAAGGAAATGATATTCCCCAATTTTATTTAATATTGCCCTAAAAATATTCTATCAGAAGATCAGGAATACAATTTTATGTAAATTTCGAAATGAAGGGTTATCTTTAGTAATAGCAATATGCAGATAAGATTGAAATTGTAGCATTTTAATTCTAATTGTAAAGGAAATTTTCATTAAATTCTAGAAAAGAAGCAATAAAAAATGGGACTGCAAATAAACCAGGATAAAGCTAAATTTGTGTGCAAGATCAGATTCCATGAAAGAATTGAACAGAATATTGTCGTGACTATTATTGATGACTAGAATTCGAAAAATTTTTAGGAATTTAATTATATTGAAGTCATTATAAAATTGAGTACTGAAATACGAAAAAAAATTAAAGCAAGAAATACAACAAGGAAAATAACAAAATTACAATTTACAAGAGAATCATTAAACCAGTAATAAGTTATAGAAGTTGGTATAGAATTTTGTTTTTTGTTGTTTTTTTTTTTGTTCCTGAACTAATTCGCTATCTACTTCCAAAATTAATTGGAAGAAGATTCTCTGAAATAATTAGGACCACTGAGAACATGATCCAAAGGAATTTAAAATTTAAAATTAAAGAACCTACATGAAGACGGTATTGGTTTTATTCTAGAAGTTGGAAAAAAAATTAAGCAGGTCATTAATGATGAAAATGATTATTTGAAGAAATATAGATTTCTATATTGCAGTCTTTCATTTTTATAAGTTCAAGACGACTCCTTAAAGGCATTCTTTATTATTATCATTAGTTTGAACTGTTATATTAAACCTTTAAATGAAATATTACAAAAAGTAATTTATAAAACCAAGCCTAGTCAAGATTACTTCTTAAGCATCCAAGCCTTTAAGCTAAACTTATGATTACCAAAAAAAAAATGTAATTAAATTAGTTACATGAGAGAGACAGTGGATTTATATTATTTGTTCTGTTTTCTAACAATTTTGAGCCTTAATTTTATCTTTGTTATATATATCATTCATAAACTAAGAAGAAAATATTTGTCTTTTCGGTTATCAGTGAGGAAAGGAGAAATACAAGGCAGAGATCACAGTGGACGGTCGATGTGGAATTCCGTGGATGTCTTGGTCCAACAGCGTACGTTATTTTCGTCGCATCATCCGTTAGATCAGTGATGCGACTTGACTCCCTGACCAGTGAGCTGCCTCTACAGTTCTAGTTAATGGAACAATTATCCCCAGCATAATTGCTCTCGCACCGTACACCTCCAAGGATGGACAACATCACCGGCACAACATGGATAGGAATTAGGAGATGACGAAATTAGAACAAACTTTTTTTTTTTGACTGATGCATCACAAATCCTTTAGAATAATAGGAGAGATGCGTCACGGCAGATAATTACACCGGATACCACAGTTTGATCTCAAGAGATGATATCCTTAATGAAAATTGTTTTCCAAACTTCGGTCAAGCAGCAAAGCAAGACTAAAATATCTTAATATTATGAAACAGTAGTCAAATGTAAAAAGAAAAAAGAAGTTTGAAAATATAATATAAAAATTCTTGCTACACATTTAAAGGAAATTCTATTGATAATATAAAAATATGATACTTCCGACGATGTAGCTTGTTTTCTATGTGGATGATCGATAAAAAAGTAGGTAAATTACCTTTGAGTGATATTAAGGCATGGGTTTTCATACCATACATGATGAGCTCTTATGAATTCTAGTTTTAATTATTCTTTTTAAATTAGAAATAATATGAAAAAAAAATCATATATTTCTAATAAAGCACAAGATATTGTATGGATAATAAAAGCCATGATCAGCCTGCTTTCATAATATAGAAACAGTATAATCTTAATTACACTTAGGTAATTATTAGGTAACTGAACACATGATTTGTACCTTTTTTAGAAAATTATAACGAGTGACAATAAGATGTTGTTTAAAGAATCGTTTAAAAATATGCTTAGGAGATAATGAATTTTTCATTCATTTCTTAGATTTCTCTTAAATTTATAAGAATATCTACTGAATGTCCATGATTCAAAGAATTTACTGAATGTTGCAATTTTAATTATATAATTCTATATTTTTGTATATTTTTATATCTTAATATAGATTTCTCCCAACGTCAAAGTCAGCATGTTACGAATATCAACAATTATTATTTTAAGAGTTTTGTTCAGGATTGCAATGTGAAATAGATATATTTCTTCGTTAATTTATAATGTTGCTTCATATCTTATAATATCTGAGATATATCTTAATTTGAACAATAGTTGAATTTACGGTACATGAACGTTCAAAACGAATTTATTATTTTTTCGAAATAAAATAAAATTAAAATTTAGATTCAATATTTATTTTTATACATAAATTCGTTTTTCATTTACTGTATTTAAAATCAAAAAGAGTAACATTCATATTGACTGATCGCAAAAGTTATTGAACATTTTAATTCATTTTCTTTTATTACTGTACTTATACTCGAATAGAAAATATACTTGCAGTTCGCAAATTAATTCTTGCTAATATTCGATGCTCTTCTAAGTTAACTTGAGCCTATGAAATTGAACCTGTCAATTTAAATCTCTAAACCCAATGTTAGATAATTGTCAAACGTTTGTTCAAAATAACTTATAATTAGAAAGATTTAATGTGCATATCAGAACAAGATTTAAATTCTAAAAAAAATTATATCTATCATTTTAAGTCCTCTTGTAATAAAAAAGATTGGCACAAATTTACCTAAGTATTTAAGTACGTATTTTCCCTTTGGAACCTCCATTGAGTCATGGATACGCCGAAGATATAGGCTTCGACATTTCTATAATCAAACGGGACCAGTTGAAAATTGGGACCAGCTCGTCCAAATGGGAGTTTTCTTAAATATTCTAATTTGTCTCTTGTTGACCTTAAATACCTGTTGTATTTAAATGTAATATGTATTTAAATTCCTTTATAAGTGCATCGTACAACTAATAGGAATTTTTTTCTTGCGGCACTTACTAGGCACTTTCTTTTTTATAGTTTTACTTTGAAAAAATTCCGCTTCTGTTTAATTACCTGTTTGATCATTCCTATCAGATTAGAAGGTTACGAATCTTCTTTTGCATTTCTTTTATATTCTAATGCATACCTACATACATACTTACATATTTATATTTTTGCTAATTCACATATAAACATGCCGCAACTTCAGTTAGTTTACAATAAAAAAAAAACTGACAAAAATATGCCTCATTTGAAACAACCGTAAGTGCGCAGAAGAGTAAGATGTGAACCAAACTTCATGCTCTAGCAATGAAAATAGCGTAGTAGTGGTATATTAGTATACTAATAATATGTTAATAATATATTAATATATTAGTAATATAGTGCACCCAAAATACTTTCTGTAGTGAGATCCACTGAGTGGAAAAAAAAATCAGTCACATTATTGAATTGCCAGACCGTAAGTTTTAACTGCAAAGTAAATTATAAATTTTATATGATTTTATCTTATAAAATCTAAGATAAAATCATATAAATCTGTATCATTGTCTAAAAAAAATATCAATAAACATTTTGACTAATATATAATGTCAATATAGGAAATGGTTACTTGTGAAGTAATAATCCCTAATCTCTATTTACCGCAAAAAGAGTAATACAAATAATTTTATTTAAGTATTTCAAATGGAACAAGTAGCTAAAAAAACCCTTCCTATGCCTGTCTAAGTCATACATATGAAGGGCTTTAACCGTGTAGTGACGAAAGGGGACACAGCAGAGGTCAAATGGGCGACCCGTCAGTCGTTATCCATGGGAAAGTGCCCAATAATTTGATAGAGACTGGATGAAACCTAGGACCCATTTCAAGGAGTAATAACCACGGAAAACGTGGGAAGTTTATGCTTCGCCGGATAGCAAATCCGGATCATGAAAGCTTATAGAAATAATAAGCTATGAGGCCCACTATTTTAAACTGGTACTGTTTATTTTATCTATTGAACAACTCCTATGTCTGTCAGGAGATATTCAGTGTCCTCCCTTACGCCCCCCCCCCCCCAAGATATTTACTTTTTTGGATAAAACAGAAAATATGGAGTCTTTGGTAGATTAGTGAAATTTATACGTTTGAGTATATACGTTTGAGAAAATGATGGAACCCTCCAAATTTTCTGAACTTAAACAATTGTTTAAATTAAACAATTAAACAACTCTATAGGGGTAGTTTATGTGTTTAAGAAATATGTGTTTAAGAAATTCAACAACTCTATAGGCCTATATGTAATACGTAGATTGGAGATGATAATTAATTGATGTTATTTCATTGTTTTCTATCGTTCGTGATTTTACTGCAGAATCGAACTACTTAACATATCATAAAAGCCACGTAATATTTTTTAATTAACAAAAATAAGAAGAACAGCCGTATCTCTACCTGTCAGTTGTTAAATATTTGCTTAATTTTAAATATTTAAGGTTAGTTTTAAATGAATCTACAATGAATTGTACAAACTTAATCCATTCATCGAAGCTTTAAGATTTAAGTCCTACGACAGATGACTTTAAGAAAGTCAGCTAATCCTCATTTTCATTAATGATCATTTAAGTCGAATGATTCACCTTGATGTTCAAACAGGTAGATCAGCTAAGTTAATCAGTATTGGCCATATTTATTCGTCTGAAGTCGATTGATAGCTAATTATCTTCATAGCTCCTAATCATAACGGGATCCGAATGAAGAAAGAAAAGAACGCTATCAGTGAAAGAGCGATTGGATTTTCTTTTGCGGATCACTGAAGATAATAAGTACGCGACTTGTCTTGAATACCAGAGAACGCCTTAATAAAAGTTTGCCTATTCTGCCTTTCAGCACAGCAATCATTCTGCATTGTTGTCCCAGGTGTCTATAGCTGCTCCCCCGATGATTACCATTAGGAACGGACTCTGCAACTGGCGTCGGTGCTGTTTAATGAACTTAATTCCCGTCGAGCCCACTGGCCGCCTGGTATGCAACGTAATCAATAACGTTGCTTTCCTTTAGAATAAAAGGACGAAGACCTTTTCACATCATCCAGATCTCTTCCTTAAATAATAAAGGTTGACATATTAATTCAGTTTTCTCTTGTCACTGAAAATTAAAAATAGTTTAATAAAAAAAATAGAATTAAAGAAAGGGTGTCAACTTTTGAGTAATATCAAAGAAAACGCTGGTTTTAGTTGTGATTTTCTATTACAACGGCTCTTTACCTCAAGGCCTAATCTCTAGCAATATAAATAAGCATTGGAACAAAAAAAAAACTAAATTTCCGGCTTCCTAAGATAATTAATTATGGAATTATCGTAAATATGGGGTTTTGGCGGCAATTTCATAATGATATTTTTTTCTATTGGTCAAATTCATATGAAAATCTACCTTTAAATTTTACATTGACAGATATCCATCTTCTAGGAAAGGTTTAGGTTTTTTGAAGTAAATAGTTTTCAATTTTAGTGATTTGACGTTTATAACGACAAGACATAATGATGGCTTTTTGTTTTGTTTTGTTTGTATCTCGTAATAAATACATATCAACATCATTAGAGATCTTGTATTTAATAGCCTAAAGTTAAAGTTTAGATTAATAGCATTAAAGCTTAGATTCCTTAGAAAAATACTTTTCAACGTAAACTTTAAAATTTAAAGTGATTAAATTTCGGGTTTTGTACATTTTCACAAATAAATGAAAATACTGTGGTAATCACTATTTCGAAGAATAATCTTTTATTTTACATAGTTTCGCATTGGACAGTTAAATATTATAAAAAATTCAAAAAATAGTGCACTGATATGCATCAAATATCAAAGTTTAATCCACTCTCAATCTAATCTTATATCAATCTTATATCCAATCTTATTGGCCACTCAGGGGCGGTCTGGCCAGGTCGGCAGATAGGCGATCGCCGACGGCCCCGAGCCCAGGGAGCCCAGGGAGGGCCCCCGACGGGGCACTAGCTAGAAGAGTGAAAGTAAATTACTATTTTCACACTCGAAAGTTACAAACAATCGAGAACATTCGAGGGATACACTATTTTTTTACCCAGATTTATCTTTACTTTTAATTTCTGTTTATTCATGTTCCTATATCGGGTACTGTGTTTACAATTACTCATTAATATTAACAAGACTAGAAGTGAAGTTCGCCTAGAAGCCCGTCTCACGTTAACCGACTTGCTCATCAGCTAATGGGCGGGTATGGGCCTACTACCAGACTGTTCTAAGCGTAATTAGTACAGTCCGGTTGGAAAGTTAAGTTAATCTGGCTTCTGCATTTGGATTGCTATGCTTGTCATAAAAATTCCATTGTTAGGGCCCCAACATAGCCTTCTTTACTAAGCACTATGATGGGCCCCGAACGGGGATTTACATATTACCGCCGGACAGAAAGAAAATTTTTTAAATTTTGCTTTCAGGGCCCCAAAATTAACATAATTGTCCTAAGCTCTCTAAGATTAAACTTTGTAAGAGAATTAATACAGGTATATACACCTGATAGTAATTAATATGATAGTAATTAATAATAATTAATATGGGCGATCTTAAACCCATGAACCGAGGGATGCGAGATCAACGTGTCTACAATTTAGTTAAATATTTGGTCGGCAAGAGGCCTGTGCCAAAACAAGTATTGAAGAAAGATTCGTACCCAACAAAGACATTTTAAAAGATTGCTCTTGGCTAGACCCTAAAAAGTTTCGTGAAATAACAAACATAGTTTTCCCTTCCGACATTCTATGCACCATTCTCAAACTGTGTAAAGTTAACAGAAGTCTTTTACTAATAGAGCTAAAACAGTTTGCAGATAAATACAAGAGTTTAACGAGATGCGAGAATGAAAAAGTTGAATATGATAAAAAAAAAGATATGCCTATTCAAGAAGACAGTGAAAATGATCAATTAGAACTAGAATTCCCTAAACGTTGCAATATTTCAAATTTAATATTCTTACTTACTTAACCAAATTCTATATGATAATTATAGAAAAATAAGCGCTTGTACACGGAGGTTGGCCTATACTAGTGAAGAATTAAGGAAAAAGTTATTGGCTTAGTGTAATTGTGTTTCTTTTTTTGGTAGGCTACGGTATAGTAAAACTTTCGAATAGTTATGTTATTCATCTGATCACTTTTGATAATTTTGAATAAGATATATAGAATGCACCTGAAAGTTTGTCATTATTTGTATTAGTTATAAATATTTCTGTATATTAATATATTGTACACAGAAATTTTATAAATAATGCAAATAATGACAATATTATTATACAGTAATAAAAATAAAAAAATAAAAATATTATTATTATTATTATTATTATTATTATTATTATTATTATTATTATTATAAAAATAACCCTTAATTCATTCCATACCCCAGACCCTCCCCCTTCCGGTAAGTTATGTACTGGCTACATTTACCAGAAAAATGGTAAAGCCTAAAGGGCCCCAAATTCGTTTCCAGCCGAAGGGCCCCCAATAATACCAGACCGCCCTGTGGCCACTTTTGAGTATGGGTCAGATTTTTAGGTCTTTAAGTAATTCAAGAAAAAAAAATGAAAATTTTAATTAATTTAATTTAAATCAAATTACAAATTTTACAGTTTAGTCTTTCTGTCCATACCTGCTTAGTTTTTGGTAGCCTACTGCTTATGGGCTAGTTTATGTGATGGGCAAAAGCATTATAAATTGAAAGAACTTCAATATTTATAAGTAGTACACCATTTTGGTGCAGTGATGTACACAAAATTTAATTTTTAAGAGTCTAGTTAAATTTTTGGAGGTGGTTAGATTTGTTATTTGTAGTTCAACATTCAATTTGTTTAAGGGCAAAAACTTTCTATGATGAATATTCCGTAATTCAAACATGTTCTGACATTGTTTGAAATTACATAAATATTGAGAAAGTCTTGCAATGGTTGCATTACAATTTTTTTTTTCTCGTATTGCAGTCGTTTCGAAAAGAATATGACGAAGACATGACAAGTAGATCTAGTCATCTTGATTCCAAGCAAGTCACTGGGAAACACTCAACCTGGTACTCCATTGCGAGACAACGTGACTAGATTTTGACTCGAGGTATATTTGAAGGAAGTTGCGCTAGAAAAGGTTTTAAAATACGCCATTCTCTCACATTAGTTTTATGTGTTCCACTCGGTTTCCTCAGTTGCAAGTTCACAGAAAGGTCACGACTATTTACGGCAACTTTGCAAGCCTTTTCCTCGAGAAAATCGGTTTGTTATTGCCTGAAAAGAGAATAAGTTCCCAGTTAAAATTTTACAGTTCTACCGTAAATATTGTAACTTTTTCTGTTAATTTCGAATCACTTTTCTCCTTCAAACAAGTACCTTTTGTTTGAAGCATTTAGTCTTGTGATTAAAAAAATATAGAATAATTTGAATAATTATTGAATAATAAAGTATTGTTCTTAATAAAAGAACATTTATTTGCTGTTTATTTTAATGTTAAAAGCAAATTGATTTTTTTTTCAGATGACACTAACAAATTCCAAATCTTGAAATCTTGATTAAACTTTGATTAGGTGGCGTTTTTGAATCAGTTTTAGTTTGATCCTATATTCTTCATGATAAGGTGAAATTGGTCATTTTATCATTTCAATGCAGTTATTTCTAAAAAACATACCATCTGGGCTGCCTTATTTGCTACGAGAACTAATGTAATATTTAGTATTCAGATTTCTTCTTTTAAGCGACAATAATGAATTTACATACTTTTAGATGGATATATGAGAATATATAGTATTTCACATCTTTCAATATTTATTAAATGGAGTTAATCTCGAAAACTCCTCCGGATGGAACAAAGTTTTTTTATTATTATTATTCAGTGGGATATAGCTAATATTTTCAAAAGTAATATTTATTAAAAACGAACAAAAATAATTAATCTTTATTATTAACTTATTATTAGTTTTGCTTTTTATTAAATGGTTCATTTCCTGTTTTTCACCTTGACAGCCATTGATTCGCTTCTTCTGGTTAGGCCTACCATTTCTATTTTTTTTTTCTTTTCTTCTTTTCCCTTCTTTATGCTAATGTGATTTCCTTTATTGTTGATTTTTAATATTAATATATTAATTAATCGTAAAATAACAAAATTAAGTATAAGAAATATTGAGATACGTTTAAAATAATGTTCCATTTTACAAGGTGAGCAAGGAAATTAGTTTACAACTTCACCAAATATTTCAAAATCTTGGGGAGGGGGTGGATATGCCCTCTAACTATTTCAATTGGACTTTCACAATTCATGATATACATAGAGTAAAGTTTTTTCTTAATTAGAGGAATGAGGAACTTCACAGTTAAAACCATAAAAAATTTCTTTAGAAAAATGATTCAAATAATTGTAAAACTAACTATGTTATTCATTCCAAAGATACGCTTGAGTTAAGATAGTCCAGTCAATAAAACACCATAAGAACTGTTTTTAAAAATACATTTTGTTTAGTTTATCATTTTTTAAGCTTATATTTTATTTTTCTCTTAAAGATGATTCCATTTACTATAAATTTATCAAGTAGAAACAATACATTGGCAACTTCGTATATAATATAATAAATGTATTATATATATTTGTTTTTTGGTCGATATTTATATCAATGAATACTTTGCTGAGGATTCTCCTTGATAAATGTTTAAATTTCAAAATATTGATTACAAAAAGAAGAAAAACAGTCATGTTACCAAAAGCAATGATCATCCCTTCCCATTGTGAATGATAAAAAATTATTTAAAATGTTACCGCGATATTTTCGTTCCTAAATCTTAAATAATTTTAATATTTTTGTTAACTGTACATATAACCTTAGCTATATAAAACTAAATTGATAAATAAAACTAAATCTTACAAATTGATTTAATTGACGTGGTTCAAAAAAAATTCAAAAGACAATAAAGGCATTCATATATCCCAGGTCATATTAATCAATAGTCTATTTTTTATTCAAAAAAGTCAGTTATAAAGCCTGGTATTGAAAAGTTATGATTTATAAAGAAGCGAATCCATAATCTTTCATTGGCAGAAAAGAAGAGGTTCTGAGTGTAATATTCATCTTTCTAATGTAGCCTATATTGTTCTTTTTTAATTTATCTTAGAAAAGTTTATATCTTCATTAATAGTGCTCAAAATATTAAATTATGGCTTCCTTGTGATTGTTTAATTTGAACTCAGTAACTTCTTCCTCCTTCCAGTATAATAACGTTCAGAACAGGAAATTACAACCAATTTAATTATCAGGTTGTTCAAAGTTAATTCAATGGGTTTCATTTGACTTTTTCTCTTTGTTGACGTTTCAATTTCAAAATAAATTCCATTTCATCCATTTCTTCTTTTCTGGATATATCAAATCCTTCCGAAATTCGTTAGTTCTGCGCTATCTCTTCTGAAATATTGCTTCAAATGGCCAATAAAAGTTTTATAGAAGTTACTGAAATGAGAGAGAATCTATCATTGTTATTTATTTCTTTTGTTCTCTCATAATGAAGTTCTTTTTCTCTTGTCGAAATTACTAATAAATAGTGTGGCTCAGTAAGTCTTCTCAGAGCGAGGAACTGTACAAGTCAGTTACTGCAGAGGAAAACAATCTTTTCCTTCTTCATCCATATTTTTTCCTGCTATTTCTGTTTTCAGAGAATTAATTGGAAGCCCAAATCAATCAAGTGTTGCACAAGATTTCTTCAACTCAGCGAAAGGTCACCAAGCAGGATCTTTTCCTCTCTTCACTTTTTATTGCCTTTTCTGTTGTTGTTTTTTTTCTTCTTCTTTTTTTCATTTTTTTTTTCATTTCAAAGTGTCTTTTTATTAGTTACTTTTTTTTACACCAACAGTTTCAATCAGCTGCACTTGTCAGTCTAACTATTGATTTCTTTCTCTTTTTTTTTATTTAACTTTGCCCTTATTTTGATTTTCTTTAAAGTCTAATAATTGAAAACCAACTGTCTTAAATCTTAGAACCTGTCAACTTGAAGAAACATATTTAACTTGTTACCAATTGTAAAACTGTAGACAATAGAAGCCAATTCTTAAAATTGTGAATTCTCACACATGTGTCTATTCCATCCCAGAATAGACACATTTGTGAGAACAAAAGCCCTGAAGAGAAGTTAGTGAAGTCGCATTTGTCAATTAGAATTGATTTGCCATTTTCGGAACTTGGCGCATCCCTCAATTGGCAAATCTCCATACAGTTTGTTTTTTAATAAAATCATAGAAGTTAAACTTGCTTTTTCCACTTATATTAATTTGGCTTGCTTTGTAGTTTTTTAAATGGATAAGTTAATAAGTAAAATTAACGATTTTCTGCCCATCAGACAATTTTTATGAGAAAGTATTATATTAGTTTTTGGTTTTGTTATTTAAGACAGGATCTATTTTAACCCTAAAACCTGGTCAACATGAAGAGAAGGGATCCGTTAGTTAAGAATACACAACTTGTGTAGTATCAGTCCATTGCATTATCCCTTAATCCATTCTAATGAAGCAGAATATAATGTTGAAAAGGTTGCTGAGAATGGGAAAATTTCGAAAATCTGCTATCTGCCCAATCAGTCCATCGCCATTACCATCAGTACCAATTCAACTGCAATCACTTTTCAGATGAGAAAAGCTAATAGCTTAGTCCTTTTTATAACATTGTGATGCCACAGATTTTTTAGTTAAAGCTTTACTTCAAAATTTTCAGGGAAAAAAAACAACTGACAAGTAAGTACAGTCCGTCCTCGTTTAAAATGGTTAATTGGAACCAAAACAAATACCACTTTAAATGAATCCACTTAAGGCGGGGACCATAAATTCATTGAAATTCAGCAAAACCATATGAAAAATGCGAAAAATATTTTTGTTCTCCATGTATGTATGTATATATATATATATATATATATATATATATATAT
>JAFIDM010009631.1:165896699-165944161 GCA_023159025.1 Thereuonema tuberculata | reverse complement strand
TATATATATATCTTCAATTACTAATACATTTTTATATATATGTTTCAAATTTACAATTAAATTCCTGAAGGGCCTGGCTGTGTTTCATTAGAATTTATATTGATCGTTGACTTGTGATGTAAAAAAGATCTAGGATAGATTAATTTCGTAGAATTTATTTTTTCGTTTAAAATTGTTTTATAAAAAGATAAGTTTTTTTAATCGACGTTCAAATTTTGCTGCAAGCTCATAAATTGCTTTGTTATTAACAAAATAACTAAACTTTGAATAATATTTTTAAGGACTGTGTCGGTTTCAGTAAAATAAATAATAAGTCTAGACAACATTGATTACAGCTTGTTCTTATTGGTTGCAGAAGCGATGAATTGCATAGAGACCAAAACACAATAATGTGAAATTGTGTTTTCACATTAGAACAAAAAATACATTGAGAGGAGACATTGTAAATTGCTTGGGCTTCCAAAGACAAAGAGAAAGTGACAAGGGCAGATTCAGGCGCATTACGTGTCGCGTGGGTCACATGGTGTTACAAAATGTCCCCATAAGCCGACAAAACCGCATATGTATCAGGAATTTTTAAGTGGAGTTCCACAATAATTTGACCACATAACTGCGGGAACACGAATAATGAATGCTCGTTAAACGAGGACAGCTTGTACATCAGAACATTCTATCGTAGTGCTTTATCAAACAAAAAGATTCGGTAAAAGAGACTGCTTTATTGAGTTAAAAGCTCAGTAAAGTTTAGACTCCTTTGTGTAGTTGTCGAGTGGTGTAGTTCTCAAGTTTGATTTCGAATCTCGGATAACGTAGATATTGCTTTTTTCTCTCCAGTTCACTCTAGAGTTGTAGAATCCCTGGAGACATGTCCTCCAGTCTTCTTTTGAATTCAAGTTACCTCTGCTGCTAGAATGAGGCTCGGGAATATGCTCAGTAAAGCAGGAGGGGATTTAGCCCTTCTATTTTGGTTATAACAATTCACTGTTCGATTCCTTAATTAAAGAAAGACCATCGACTACTAACCGTACAATTAGATATATTAGAATATGCATTTTGTAGCCTGTTTAAGATAATCATTACAACAGTAATGATTCAAGCACTGCATGTATCATTTAAGTCATGTCGAGCTTTATTAGAAATTTCTAAAGTAGCAGAAACGAGTTTTCGAAAATTTAATTTAAAAAAGCAACAGGACTATTATTATTTCAGAAACTTAAAACTCATCAATGCCGTAAACAAGATAAGAAAAGTATAACTTGGCTAGCTTCATCTCATGGGTGGATTGTTAATCGATCTAAACTACAGTATTTCATTGCTCCATTAGAGATTAACAAGATTCATTGCTGTATAAACATATTTCTCCCATTTTGAGATTCAAGAATATGGTCAATAACATCTCTTCTAAGCATAAAATTCAGCTTTACTCTCTTTTCTTATTCATGCAGATAGCTAATACGTGAATGATCACGTTACTCTTTAAAAATTGAACAGTCATATTTATTGTATAGCATCGGTTTTAATTTGAAGTAGCTGTTAAAAGTTTTGACCATTGTTTTTTATTTCTTAAATGTGGAACAGAAGTGATCATCTGGTTATTTAAGTAATGTAAAAGGAAGAAGCCTTCCTTATTGGATAGTTGTTAAATCTATACAGGTTTGGGCTTATTTGTAACAGACTTTGAGCACATCGAAAAATTTTATCTTTCGACCATTTCGTTTAAAAAAATAATGTAAAGTTGAAATAATCATACCTGTCTGTCATTTTTCATCATACATCAAGAACAATCGTTTGCTGTAAGGTGAAATTTAATTCTATGTTTAAGATGAGTTGGTCCGTGAGCTCTGTATTGATTTAGATAGGTAATTGGAAGAAAGGTAAAGAGTTTGCGGACAAATTACTGCCATTATACGACAATATTTTTCTGAAGCAGTAAGGACGAGTTGGAATACTGAAGTTTTAAATTACTAGAGGTGATCGTAACAGAATTGAACAAATTTGCTTCCATTGATTTCACTAACAATGTCAGTGATTGTCATATAAGTTAATAACTGAAAGGCAAAGACACACCTGAAGCAGAGATTTTCAGTTAGCTGCCAAACCTCCAAAGCTCCAATACTTAACAGTGATAGCATTGTCGTACTGATAATGACAAGCTGCTTATTTTAGCCTTTAATAATGCACATCAGATACCTCTGATTCTCAAAAGAATAATGTGAGAAACATATTTGTTGAAATTTTGAGTGCAGCTGAGTTGAATAAATGAAGTCAGATATATTTAAATTTGATTTCTATAAATTTCCTATCGGATAATTGTTAGCAACAAAAACGAAATTTAATGAATTAAAAAAGAAAAAAAAAAGAAGAAATGAAAAATAGATTGGCATTCATTTTATTAATAAAAGTGCAAAAGCTTTTATAAATCTATTGCTGCATAACATGAGGTAGTGCTTTTTTGCAAATCATTGAACGTTGTTACTGGCTCGAGCAATGTAAAAATGAATTACAGTTTATGCGGCGGAAAAAAAAGAACATAAAAAGAAGCACTGTTTATTTAATCGATGTGCAGCTATGAATACAAATAAATGGAATGTACGGTAAAATAATAGTAAAATAAATTTAAAGAATTCAGTAAAAATATTGTTATTTATCTGAAATTACTCATATAGTCTTATCTTAAAAATATTAAAATTCGTTTAAGTCTTAATTCTTTCTTTAAAACTCGACTTTCCTTGGACAATGAACTAATGAAACAAAAAATTCAAAGATTGAAATATCATAGCCCGTCCAAAATTAAAAGAACTTTACTGTTAATAAAAAAATTTCACTTCCTTTTTTGTTTTTATTAAAAGATTTTATTTGGCCTCGAAATAGAAATCTTTTCGCCATAGACCAGCCCATGATGCTAACTATATTTGTACTAGTATAGGTTATCGCCCCGTCAACAATGACGGGATAACAATGTGACTGCTTTTAGTTGAGAAAGAGGTATTTGCTGGTCATTTGTAATTTCTTCATTCATGTCGAAAAATGTCTCCAACGACTCTTCATTTCGTCGCTGAGGGCGAGCCTCTGCATTTAATGCTCGTCTGGCCTGTGCTTGTAGTAAACTAAAAACAATGAACATTGAAATTTAAATTTTAATCCAATAGGCTAAAATTAATGAGGGTTTTTTTTGTTTTTTTTTTTTCTCTGGCGAGAGAAGATCTCATTGCGTCCCACTCACAGAGAGAGTGATAAGAGATATTTAGCAATAATCTGAATGTAGTGCCCATGGCCTAAAGGATAAGACGTCTGACTTCGGATCACAAGGTAGTAGGCTCGATTTTCATCGGGGAGATTTCATTGTAAAAATTATTTCTATTTTTCACATGAAATAAAATTATTTTTCAAACACAGAAAAAAGTGCGTAACGGAAGTGCGTTGCATACAGACAAATCTGGAAAACTATGAGAGATTTCATGGATTCTCAAAAAAATATATATATTTAATATAGATTATCCAAAGAAACAAAAGAAACGACCGATTGGAGAATATTACATTGTTTTACAAATAAGCTTTTTCTAATAAATTAACTTTTCAATGAAGAAGATACATAGAGCTCTAAAATGTTGGCATATACTGTATTATAACTTAATTATGATTCACAGAAAAAAAGAAATGAAAAAAAGATTGGCATTCATTTTATTAACAAAGTGCAAAAGGTTTTATAAAGCTATTGCTGCGTAATATGAGGTACTGCCACATTGTATTAGTTAGAGTTACCACCATCACAATCCTGTTTGTTGTGTATTGTTGTTATTAATTATAGACACTATTTACTATTGATATTGCATTTAAGGAAAAAAAAGGTATAATTAAAATTTATTGATCTTGAATGAATTGAGAGAGCGAAGTATTGTCAAAAATTAATTCAAGTTAGTGAGTACAGAATTATATTTTTCTTAAGTTATCAAGGCAAAATTTATTGTCTGAATAAGAAACTAATATAAAATTTTAAATTGGATTATTTTTTTAATTATGGGTTTTATAAGATTGCTGTATCATAATAAGATTTAATAAAAATAATATGTGAAAGAAGAAATACCTAAAAAATTTTGGAGCTACAGCTTTTTTTAGCTTCTTTCATTCTTTCAGTCGTAGTGTGTAGTAATTTGTAATTATTACTAAATATCCGAAGAACAACAAATAATATAAACAATCGTATTCTACGTAAATATCCGAGAGGGACTTCCCAATGACTGATTTGGACAGTGAAGAATGATGGTGTCTGATGACCTTTTTATCACGAAACCAAATCGAAGCGATTCAAATCCTTCTTGAACAACTTGTTTGCGTCTCGGATTGCCCACGGAACAGTGGCTACTCAAACAAAAGATGATGGATGACATTTTCCCGTGCTTAGGGCCACGCTTTATTTAAAGCTGTCACAAGAATAATATCCTGGCTGAAAAACGACATGAATGTTATCTGATAAGAAATATAAACAAACTAAAATTCTTTGCTTTTCTCAAAGCTCTTTAATTCACATTTCATTAATTTCTAGTCTAATAATTAAGAACTGTAACTTTTTCCCCAGCAGATGAAAACAGGTTTAAATTAGACTCTGTTGTTAAGAGATAGGTACAAAAACCCACATCCCACATTATTATTAAGAGGTAGTAATTACGATATAGATGCAAGTAACTATCCTAGGAAACTGAAACTTTAATGATATGTTTAGGCATTCATTTAATTTCGGTACAATTTGTAAAAGTATGGTTTGTGAAATAAAAAGGAAAATTTACACGAACACTTTATTGCAGGCATTCCAAAATAGGCACATCAATTATAATTTACTTGTTTTCTCTACAGCAGCCCTCAATTTATAACTTGAAATCCTGTAAGGCCCCATAATGAAATCTCTTCCAGAGGAATCTATAGTTTTCTATTTTTAGGAAATGCAATCAATTTCCTATTTGCTTTTTACTATTGATATTTACTACATTATTAAAGGAACTAAGAAACAAAATTAAATAAAACTTTCTAATATCCGATTATAAATAAGGACTTTTTTACTTTGATAAAAAAAATAGAGGTTGGATAAACTTAATTTAAAGTAAGTTACACATACAAAATTGTACAACAAAACTTATAGAACATTTATTTCTGAACAAAACGGTGCAAATACAGTATACAGAAAGTGAATAGATGTTCGATGAAATGAACTGTTATGAAGAACAGTGCAAAGTAAATTGAACTGAAAAACATTACTCTATACCTAATCAATAAAATTACAGTAAATTCTCAAGAATGTTTCCATCAACCTCAATGCATTTTTCTGCACGTTTAACGATTGCTCTTGTTGCTTTTCGTAATTCAGCAGGGCTGTCCCTTAACTGCGTAAATGCTTCATTAATACGGGCAAGTAGCGCCTCATGGGAGATTACTTTGACCGCGTAAACCTTGACAATTATTTATGTACTTTACGACACACATGTTCATTTTTACTTTTACAATTTACTCTGTTTATTGGGAAATTAACAACGTTATTGTCGGCCATATGTACAACATGTGTTGTTTTGTTCTGACGAGACGTTCATTTACTCGACCATCTAATCACGTTCTGTATACTGTATTTGCACCGTTTTCTTCAGAATTAAATATTCTACAACTTTTGTTGTAAACTTTTGTGTCTCATCTACTTTACCAACGTTATTGTACGTCAAACGGACAAAACGTTGTTTCGCGATCCCTCTTTTGTATCCCAGGTTCCACGTGGGATACGCTTACAAACACAGGGAGATACAGTTCTGCGACATGTTTATTCGATTTTTCAGGTCAACAACCATCAGAAACCACTGATTTCCCCCCTTACTTTACCTTCCCAGACTTCCAGCATTTCATTTCACCCAGGGTACTACATTATGGGCGAAATCTTTCGCTAGCCGTAACTCGCTACCGAAGCATTTCCGGACCTATGTTTATATAACTTTGTTTCTTTACTTTTACATGTAGAATTAGCTCCCGAAGTTTCTGCATATCTTCGTGAATCACCCTGTATAAAAAATTATCAAACAACCCACGGTTTCTGTTTAGCATGAACTTCTTTGATTTTGGGGAGGAAAAAAAATTCGTTTACTTGCTAAAGACGGTAGTCTAACACAATGGTTCCCAACCTTTTTCAGCTGGCGACCCACCTTTCCTTATCGGAATACATCCACGATCCATCGGTCCATAAAAAATAAAATAAAAGAAACCAATCAAAATACAATTCGATTTGTTTCGATTTTTCTGATCTTTTCTGATGGTTTATTCGACGGTTTCTGATAGTTTTAGGATCAAGTCGCGACCCAGCTGTAACCCTTCCGCGACCCACTAGTGGGTCGCGACCCACCGGTTGGGAACCGCTGGTCTAACACATGAATGACGATAAAAGAATTAATCAATATTAAACCATTTTTTTTTACTTTCTCCATACGACGTTAATGGAAAAACAATCAGGAATATAAGTACAATTTGTTTTTTTATTCAATTTAATTTCTCCTAGCTTCTATAGAAGATTAAAAAATCATAAAAAAAAATACAAAGTGTATACATTAATGAAACTAGTACCCTCATTTACTGTCTCATTGGCATATTTTCGAGTAATATATGTATATTTCAGTATACTTGTCTATTATTCAGAATCTTCTGAGCACGATGACTCAAAAATCGGGGCCAAACTTTATTTTTAAGAATTTATTCCTATTAATATGCTTCGATTTACTTGTAGATCCATTTTATGAACCACCTTATAGAAGCACCAAAACACAACAAGCTTAACTTTTACTCAAAATGAAATAGTGAAACACCAAACTTAAAAGAATTTAATCTTGATTGGATTTTGGTGTTACTTTCAATGTGTCACTTTCAATGTGGATAAAAATACTGTGTCTTAAGTAATTCGAAAAATAATGGAGTAATTTACATCAAATTTTCATCTGAGAATTTAGTATTCGTAAAACCAATCTTATAGGCTTTTAAATTTGGATCAAAACAATTTTGTGCGTATAGTATCTCAAGAACAACCCACTGTTCAATATCAAAATTCGTTTTCAAAAGTTTTTGAATTCAAGTTTAAAAGACTTGACTAGATTTTGTTCCCTTTAAACATTATTTTAAAGTAGTCTAATAATCGAATTCTGTTGTAGCTTAATCAATAATTTCGTATTCATTAAATTTCATATTTAACACTACTGTTCGATTGTGGTTACTTGATTAGATTTTGGTTTATCTGTGTTAATGTTAAAGCTATTTACTTACTGAATTGAAATATGTACGAACGAAGAGTTAAAATTTTCTAAACAGAATAACTGAATACTTACATTTCCGAAATTACGAATTGCGAAAGTTTAGAGAAGATCTTAAAAAGGTTCCATTGTTGTTTATTTTGAACGCTAATTACTTATCTCTTTTTATAATAGCGAACCGAGGCCTTTTTTCATTCTTGTTGAAGAAAAAGAAAACTTTTCGTAGACAAACGAAAATCAAACAAAGTTACTTAACTTTCGAATTCATATTCTAATCTCGATTAGGCCATTTTATTGGTGATAAAAGTTCAGAATAGAATACATGGTTATTAAGCCATTTTAGTTCGAGATAGAGTTTCATTTTATCCAAATTTATTTCGTCCAAACATATTATAAATACGTCATGAAGTATTTCTACGCTGATTAAATTGTTCATCCTTTTGACCTTTATTTGTTGTCTTTTACTGAGTCGAAAGCACAACTGGATTGAAATCTATAGAAATTATCATAAGAGAAGCTGAGATGAAAACGAGACAACATTTCGATTTTGATACAAAATGAGCCACTGTTGCTGCTCAAAATGAGACACAGTTAAACAATGATCATTAATTTTTGTCTTCACGGCAAAACTCGAGTTTAAAAGTTGATTGAAGATGATATGTATTAAAGAGCACTGAATGAACATAATTTCTAGCTGAAAATCAATCAATTCACGATGGTTATGACTCCATTACGCACTATATCAATTGAGAAGAAAAACTTCCTGCAGAAAATGACAGTTTTATGAATGGAAGACGATAACAACAGACATTTAACACATAGCTGTATTAGGTATATTATGTAGTGACGTTGCCTACTTAGTTTCAAATCAACTTTACCACGCAAATTCAGGTCTGACTATTGAGTGGAAAGGAGGCGGGGTAGGCCTACCGTGTCGGATGTTACAGGGATCCTTGAATTTACTATATCATATTCTTGAAGTTGGTAATTTTTTTCCCATTTGGAATCATGGCAAATGAGCAAACATTGAAGCATTTATCTCTCCACCTTCATTCAAGAAATTATGATTAATGTTCAGATGATAGTTAATGATTGTCATTTAATACGCTTACAATGATTTTACATAACAAATTTTCGAGAAAGAATGTCGAAAAGTTCAGAACATTCAGTTAAATACTGTGCTTCCTTATTGGCAATGTCGTTCCGGTATTGCTGAACAGGCGTGGCTGAGAACGGCTTGAAACACCCTCCTTACAATTCTTATCTCTCTATAAGCTCAAGTAATTTTCATATTTTCAAGTAAGAAAGATATTTAAAGTGCATCATGAGTGCCTCAGTCAACAGCCGACGTCGTTTTATGAAAAGGCAAATTTATAATACATTAATCTCTTTTATTTCTTCATTGCGAATTGATGACTTTTCATTTGAACTTTTCATTCAAAAAAGCAAATATAATTTCTTCTTAAAATCTAAACGAAACATTTTATTCACTGTTAATAAAATCTATGAATTTTCACCATTTATGCATCCATTGATTAGGAATTTTTCTTTCAGAAGATAGAATATCAAACCTATCTCAGATGTCTCAAATGTTTTGAAAAATAGGAGAATATAATGAAGTCTCACTTATACGAATACGAGGGGGAACCAAAAATTATTCGTATAAGTGAATATTTCGTGTAAGTGAATTACATATAGGACTTATGAGGGTTTCGCCGGGGAATGAGAAATTCTTCCTATAATTGAATGTTTCGTATAAGTGAGACTTCACTGTATTAATTATCATGAAATACAATCAAGCAACTAAAAATCATTTAGTTTTTGCATAATATTAATCGTAGCATTATCAGTTTCAAAAGCTATTTAATTTAAATTGTTTTTGGTCCTGAACTGAATGTGCCATTAATGTTACATACCAGTCGCTTTATTTTTCTGCAGACTATTGTTCGATGGCAAACTATGGCAAATAATTGCTTTCTTTCTAATTGGTCAGCAAAGTAATAAATATTGACATACAACATTTTTTGTTGAATCTACATTGTACTTTGACAAAAACAGATATTGGTAAGAAAACAAATTTTACATGTTTCGGATGAAGGCATGTTGTGACCACTTATTTAAAATATGTTGATCCTGTGTTAATATTTAAAAGTGCTAAAACGCTTTACCACTTTCTTTTCATTATATGAGACTAATTAAGCATCATAATGACGACTGTCAGATTTGTTTTATAAAATGAAAATTACTGCAAAAAGAAGAACGAACAGCATTTTCCATCATTTCATCCCAATCAGACCAATGCTCGTTTCATTCCTGTCACTTTCTTTGAAAATGTGCCTAAGATACAGAATTTGATTAATCTTCACAGGGACAAACTGATGTGTGTCAATCAGAACAATGTTATATACGAAGAGGAGGGGTTCCTTTCAAAGTAAATAGCCTAGTTATTGCTTTATTTACTATTTGAATATAAAATGATTCTTATTTTTTTATGTAAAAAAGACGGTCGTCAATTTTAGAAAAAAAGTAGAGATATTTAATGAGGAGACTTCGTTTCTACCTAGATTATAAAGTGTTATCTATGGATTGATGATACAAAGTTTTGATTTTCCCATTGCACATTAAATTAGGTTTAATGAGGCTTAATCACATTTTAGTGGCATTAAAAAATGATGATGAGTATCTTAATACGTTTTTTGGCAAGTTTACATCCCTCACAAAAGAAAAACTGAAAGCAGGCATTTTTATTGACCCTTATTCTGAAAACTAATGATCGATCATGGGAAAAATAAACGTTTTTTGCAAAAATAAAAAAAAGCAAGCAAAGTAATTCATTGTTTTTTGAAAAAACAAAATTATAAAAAGAATAGAGAAAATAAGCTTTCCCCGAAATGTAAGAAGTGTAGCATCGACATTTTACTAGAACTTGAAAAAAGAATTTTCAGGGAAGGTGAAATGTGGAAGATATGGCAGTTCATTATTGTTTGATGAAAAGTCAATGAAGAGAGAGTTAGTTAATAAAATGGAAAAAAAATGTAATTTCATCCATTTTGTAAAAATCAAAAAAGGACAGGTTTTTATTTTAGCAATATACTAATTTATATACAGTATACATTTTGACTAATGGCTATAATGCGAAAGCATTATTTTTCTCAAATTCTTCCTCAGTTGGTGAACTTAAATGAATGATAGAGAAAAATTGACATTTCGAATCGACAATAAAAATTGATTTCAAAACATCTTTTGTGTTTCAACCATCAAAATGTTTTTCAAAAGTAAAGGCTGATATAATTATTGATTATTTTGATATTTAACTTTTTTTTTAAAAACTGTAGTTTTTCATCATGTCAGCAGTTTAATAGCTATTGAAAGACTAATCATTACAACACTTACGAAAGTGAGTAACGAAAGTCTAATTACGTCAATTTTTGTGTCTGTCCAATTTGAAGCTTATATTCGTTATTATTCCTAAGTAGACTAAATAGAATATAAATTACTAGGTAGAATTAGGTCGAATGAACAGAAATCACAAATTGCAATTAAATTAATGTTCAAATAAGAGTTATAACAAGTCATTCTGCTTAAGAAAAGGAACTATCTAAGACTTCCTTCTTTAACAGAAGAGCCTAAAGCAAACTAAAACTCTACTTAACTTTTATAAATAATAACCAAGAAGTGGTGAAATTGGATTTAAATAAAGTTAAAGACGTTTTCCAAGTCACTTAATTAAAATATAATATTTAAAATCACTAGGCCTCCTGCTCATAAGATATCCATTTTATATAATCTTCCTTCACTCTGACCCCAAAACTACTATTACTAAATATTAATATCTAACAAATATTTTAAAGCGAATTTAAGCTCATTTAAGAAGACATACTAAAAAGGATCTCTGATTAAAACGACTTTTCAAATATACAAAAGTTATAACCACAAAAAATATATAATAGAATAGAATAAAATAAATATTCGTAATTAATATTACGGAATTGTCTTTCGTAGAATAAGTAGTTTACATGTTCTCTTTGGATTGCTATTAACTTACCCATGCTTTCAATTCTAACTCACTCTAGGAACCTCCCATAAATTGCTGCTTCGCACAAGACTTGGTTAATTTAAAATAATGGAACAAAGCACGAAATTAACAATTTTGCAAGTTCTGCAAAAGATGCTAGATATAGATCCAACACTGTCAGAAGCAAAATTAAAAAGGCACATAACTTTAGTGGTTTCTTTTCTTAAATTGAATGTTTCATTGAAAATGTTTGTGTAGGGATAACCTTGTTTTGCACAAGTCTTAATTAAGAAATTGTTGAGAATTGTATTGGTGCTAAAAACATTATGTTTTAAAGTTGGTTTGAAACAAAATGAATGAGACGAAAGAACAATTGTCTGAACGCTTTGTTTCATTTAAGCGACTTCGCATTTCTTCCTTTCTACAGCTGTCTTTTAACTTACGAAAGATTCAGTTAAGGTTCTTTAAAAAAGAGAACAAACTATTCAAAATAATTGACTGCGAGCTTGTGAAACACTTTATTTATTCACGACTTGTAAGACCTGCAATTTATTAGTCACTTTTTAAATTATGTGAAGAAAAGGGAATTGCAGGGTAGCAACCAAAATAATCACTGAATGATAAAAATAATATTTCATTCGGGTTATTTCAGTATTCGACTGAAAACTTTCCAGTGCATGATTTTACTTGAAATTGATTCTGAGGGAAAACTTTCGATTTGCATCTGTAATCAGTGACGCGAATCAATTGCAATCCTTTGAAATCGAATCCGTTCATCATTGAAAACGAGTAACGACGTTTCGTTAACATTATTAATGTTTTCGAATCAGCAGATTCACTTAATAGGAGTCTTTCGACTTTCTATGCAAAAACATAGATTAAGCGATCAATAAAACCATGGTTGAACATTTGAAGACAGCATTTTGTAATAGAAATAAAACAAAATACATTTCAACTGATATCAACTTTTTAGCCTACTTTTCGAAAGAAAGTTAGGCTCATCAAATCGCTTTGTCTGTTTGGAAATGAGTGTATATTTATCTATCGTGAGCAGCCAGTGAGCAGATCCTCTGGTAAATCATTTAAAATGATTTGTCAGAAACAATTTTTGCAAAAACATTAAAATTAAACAATTGGCAATGAAATGAATTTGTGATACTTTAATCTTTATTCCAGCCCTACCAACTTATTGTAAAATTGAAACTTCTACTTAAGTGTAAATTGTAAATCATTTTACTTTTGAAGTATTGCTCAAATATACATTTGTTACATACTAAGATAATCATTAAGGAATCTTCAAATGTAAAAAGGCTTACCGTTTATTCTGAAGTAATATTCGTTTAAAAAATAAAAGAACTAGAAGAAAGTTGTCTGAAATCCATAAATAATGAAGTCTATGAATAAAACATAAATAGTTAAGGGAATATATACATCAGACTATATTTATTAAAGGTAGGATTTGAAGAATAGGTTACTGAAAAATAGATCAATATCACGTAGGAGGGTCTGTGATATTTCAGGAGAGACAGTGAACGAATATTTCGCCATCAATACGTAAATATCGATACCATGAAACTTCATTGCATCAATTTTTGCATTTCATTTAATAATTCTGAGTTTGTTATGCTTTCTAGGTTATCCGTAGCATCCGTATAGTCTAAATCATCCGTAATATTTAATATTTATGTTAATTTAGGGTAATTTCGGGATGTCAGAAAGTGAAGTTATTGCGTCACAGATACAATGTCTAATTGCTTTTATGTAAAAATGCTTCATTTGCTTCTTTTTGCCCCAGTTTCAACAGTTAAAAGTTTCTTGTTTGATTTTAAATCACAGACACTCAGTAAAGTGAAATTGCTAACTTTTTTCACTGTAAGGGTATATTTTAGGATATAAGCATATTATCGGAAATATCTATCATTCGCTTGACTGGTACAGGAATCGAAATTGATTTTTCTGTAAATCAAACTTGATTTTTCGTAGACTTTGCAAATCAATAAAACAAATTCTTTTTTAACTAAGGATTTGACCTGGCAGTTTAAATGTGTCTACGATTTGGAAACTTGGTGAAATTGTTAGATTTTCCTTTTTTATTATTATTATTCTTTTATTTCCTAATTTGGGTTTTTTAATTTGTTAATTACTTAAAATTGTAATTAGGCATCCACTCGCAAATGCTCTATTCTTTAATATTTTTCTCTCCAGATAAAGCATTTCGCCTTCGTCATGCAGGAAGATACAAATGATGTGATCAGTTTTAAAAAATACATTTGCTGATTCATCAGCAGATGTCAGCCAAACGTTCTCAGGAAGTGTGATAAGATATTCGTAAAATGCAACCAAACACGTTAATGGATCGATAGTCATTTTTATTATTACGAACTGAAAAATATATAAAATATTCGCTTTCAGTTGTATTCAGCAACTCGGCAAACAACCATTCTTTTTTCCCTAAATAGGAAAAAATTCTTATCGAAAAATTTGAACTTTAGTTATCACAGCTTTAATTTTATACGTTCAATTTTCAAAATTGATTAAATTTAATACAACTTTTTTTTTTCTTTTCTTTTTTTTTTTTTTGATAAAATTGCTCAGAAAACACTTTTTTTTCTTACCGTTTTTTATCTAAATTTATTATGTTTATCCCTCAGGGAAGAGGAGAATTTTTGTCCGTCGCTAACTTTACTTACAATGGCAAAAGTAAAATGAAAAAGATCTCTATATCCAGAAGATTCCTTGGATGCCATAACAATATTTGTCTATTTATTTATTTATTTATTTATCTTTCTCTAATTATCAACAAATGTTCACAAAAACGTATTTATTAAATAAAATAACCAAAAAGATAAAAATAAAACTAAAAAAATGTCAGAGAAATCAAAGAGAGAAAGAGCTGAACCCGTTCATATAGGTATTAAATAAGACAGTGCAACTCCTCTTGCACTTCAAACGATTATTAAAAATTCACAAATAAAAGTATTCGCTGCAAATAATTTTAGCATTTTTGTGAATCATCACAATAAATAAAGTAGCCATCATTATAAAAATAGTCATTCGAATTTCTTATTCAGTTCTTTAAGTTACGGAGTGAAAAAAGAAAGTAGTCCTGAAATATTTTCCGAAATCCTCTCATTAAAACTCCATTAATTTTAATATGCAATTCAATTCTTACTTTACATTCGTATCTAGTTAAGTTCTAGCACAATTTCAACGATGAGTAAGTTCAGCAGTTTATTAACCTATCCGCAATTCACATAATTCATGATATAATTCAGTGAGTATCAGAGGAATTTTATAAATGAAGTAGATTGTTCTCTATCGCCCATGATTTATTAGTTTGCATTGGTTTCATAGTTGTGGTGGGCGGCTGTTTAGCGATCAACATAGTTCCACTGATCGCGAGTTGTTTTGGAGCAAAATTAGTCGCAGCTTTTGTGCTGTAAAGGGTGGTGCACGTTTTTCCTGGTTATCGATTTTTCCTTCTGTATTCCTTTCCTTCCTCTTTTCTTGTCAGCAGTCAGTGCTTCGGTAGAGAATAATGGGGGAGAGGAAGTAGAACTCGTAAACCTCGTAGATGGACAGACCAAATGCATACATGGACAAAAAAGGAAGATAAAAGATATATTTTGTGTTGTTTATTTCTTTCAGAAGAATGAATTATTCCTTTATATATATAATGTAGGTGTAGACAGTTAAGCAGATGATGAGTTTATTATTCTGTTTTTCTTGAAACCAAAAATTATTAATTGATGTTTCACTTCAAATTTAATGATAACTTAATGAAAATGTTTAGCATGGAAAATGACGGCGGAAGTTGGACAATGTCAGACATGATTCTACGAAAAAAGCACACGAAAGTGTAACTTGTTATTCACCTCAACTTTCAATTGGATTTTGTTCAGTTTTGTGTTTCTTTTTTTAATCTTTTTTTATGTTTAAATTTTTAAGTAAAGGTCATTTAGACAAGTGACATTATCGTAGATTGAATATCGATCTACGATATTCAATCAAAATTTTTAAAAGTAATTTTAATCATCCCATTTTAAACAAAATCTATCCAACAGATCTGGGTCTGATTACCCAAAGTAGTTCTAAAACTGAAACATAATGAACAGGCTAGTAAAGTTAAACAATTTCTGAATATCTTCTAATGTCTATCTTTTTAAATATTCTCATTACTGCATTTAACAGCACAAATAAAATTAAGAACTAAAAGAATATCAATTCAAAAGAATGATATTAGAATTAAAAAATGATTTTTTATCAAATTAAAAAAAAGTAATCGTTTTTAAACATATAGTGCAAAAAGAAGATAAACATAAATAAGTAACACAAAATAGAGATTAAATAAATACAGCACAGAATCTCAATTACGACCCTGAAGAAAGAAAACTTTGTAGTTAGTAAGGCCACTTACTCGAAACAGAATTGTCTGAATCACAAATTATTTTGCAAGAATCTGATGAATACAAGAAAATTCTCAAGTACTTTAATATTAAAAGTTATATTATTAAGAAAATATATAAATGAATTTTCTTTTTGATCAGTACTATAATAAGTAATATTAAGATTTCACGCTTTTTCTATAGATTTTATAAAAATTATTAAAACATCATTTTAATGTCTTAAAAGTTCCTTGGTTTATTTCAGAGATAAATTATAATGAGTGATTGTAAGGGTGGTTCATTGTGATACTTTTGGTATCAATCATTCCTTACCATGTCAATTGAGTATTTGTTGCTCAGTGAAGCAGGGACAGTCTTTTGCACATCCTATAGCAACCGTAACTGGAATACGAATGTTGACGATGGCATTTACATTATAATATTGGTATCGAGGATACCAATTGTAATATTGGTATCGAGGGAGAACTGGAGTGGTAAAATTTCTGCGTGCGGTAGAATTACAGATGTGTCACCTAGTGTTGTGCTTTTTCTTGATAATCTTCTTCTACGCGTTGCTAAGCCAACCCCCTGTGATTCACTCCCGACTTACTTACCTGTCATTTTCATATCTTCGATCCTTTAAAAAAGAGGTTGAACGGTGTCGTTACAGAACTGCTGAAAAGCACTGGTTCTACATATAGAGATAAAACTGAAAAGGATAGTGATAAAATGCTTTCGTGAAGAGAAAAGAGAATTCTGTTAAAACATTTCATAATGGATTCGTAGAAATGTTCATAGAAATAAGGTAATCAGATATTCATCATAAAAAAATGTTTCTTTGTCTTTATTTAATTGGAAAGCCGTAGCAAGAAATAGAGATGACTGGATGACGAACTTTAGAGGAGAATTTGCCCCAAATGTAATTTAAAAGAAGATATTAGATGTCACTGGAAAAACTTTCCACTTAAACATTCTTTTATTTTCATATTATTCTAAGCAGCATTAAAGGGGAAAAAAACTTTACGTAAATTTTGTTTTGTTATTATTAGGACTAACATTATATTAAGCCTCTCAAAGAGTCAGACTTGAGAGCTCTCCTCCTTTTAGAAAACAAAGTTAACTAGTATTGGCTATTGAAGACTAATGAGGCTCCACTTAAATTTACTTAGGGAATATTAGGAAATGAACTAGTGGATTAGATTAAAGCTCTGGGGTCTTCGCTTTTCATACGTTTTGCTATAACTTAAGTATATCGAAACAGCAGAAGCTCTTAGTAGGAAATGCTAATGTAATACAACAGCCTGGCACGCTGAAAAAAAAAAAGAATATATTAGCGACTTGAATAATTTTGAGATGCTCGGTAGATCTCATCTTTTTATTAAAAAACAAAGCTCAAAAACTATAAAGCACAAAAGAGAAACAGATGTTTAATAAAGCCTTATTTTGTCGAAGAAATTCTTTGGCGGTGTCCTAAGAACGACCGTTTGCCTTCTTCGCGAGAAGAAAAATCAATGTTGCGTTTCTAAATATAACACTCAGAAATGCATGTACAATAAATTAATGCGGCTATTCGTTCGCAGTTCTTTTCTCTAAAAGTTTTTGAATAAAAATTCCTAATTGCTCTTATGAGGAATTTGGCAGTTTAGTTTGGGAAAAGTCCAAATATCCCTTCTCTCCGCTTTTCCTGAGACAAAATGGCTTCAATATCTTACAGAGCATCACCCAGCCGCAATAGGTTATGCTACCTTATTAATTTTAAATTGGATAATTCGAATTTCCCTTGTTAGAAGAAATGAATAAAATGAGCAATGAAATATGTTACTGAAATTGAGGCAAACTGGTTTTATTTTTTAACATGATGAATATTTAGTCTGAATCTCGAAACCCTTAATTGAGTGAATTTTTTTTCAGTAGTCTAAATAATAATTAACGTTTATTTTGTGTGGTAAAATATTAGTGAAGGACCATACACACAATAATATAGAGGAAATATTCATATATGCCTTGCTTTTCCTTTTAATTTTATTTATTTTATTTTATCATCTGAAGAGGAGGAACGTGTATTCCTCGATACATGTAATGAAGAATATTATTATTATTTCCTCTATATTATTATGTGTGTGTGGTCCTTCACTAATAGTCTAAATAATATTGGTATTGAGCCATACGACCACCAGAAATCACGAATATTCGTATTGAATCGAAAAACAAAACATCTATATTATTTCTATTCTATATCTGAATATTGCGAAGGATTTATTTATTTATTTATTTATTTATTTATTATTTTTTATGTCAATCTAAGATTCCGTAGCTTTTCATCTCATAATCATCTTTCATAATAACACACACGATTATGGTCTAATCAGCCTTTACAACAACCGGAATTCATCAATAAGATATCCCTTCTGTGGGAATAGCTCAATTCTTGACAATATTCAACTCCTTGCTTTTAACATTGTACAACTCTTTGAAGTGGCGTTTCGGACAAATGAAAGGGTTTTCTTGAAACCAATATTAATAGGATACTAAGGAATCAACCTTACTGTTAAACGATCGGGGCCTTCACATTCTTAGCGCTTGCACCGCGCATTGCAAGGTTGTGAGGTCTATCAAAACTATTTTGCCTTTCTTGTATCTTATATTTCTAGCAACTACTTGCAACCTTTTAAGGGAAGTTTTTTCTTGCATTTCCTTTGCAATTTTCCTTTTGAAATTGGGAAAGTACAGGTATGTATTTCATTTCTTTGACAATTTGAAGGCATTCTTTTTTTTATTAATTTCCGTCGTTTTATTATTTAAAATTTTTAATGCAGATCATCTCCCACGAAATATATAACTCTTGTGTTGAGTAGATAGCAAGACTCCTACTATTATCTGCATTCAAAAACGAAACAAAGAATTCCTTGCAACAATTTAACATCAAATTGATGTAGTGAAAGAGTCAAAATCATTTAAACTTAAAAGTTGCCTTATAACCTGTTTATACAGGTTGTCGCAGGAGGAAAAAAAATCAATATTTTAGGAGGTCACAGTATCAGTCATTCTAAAAACAAAATAGCATAATAGTTTCCGAAATAGAACAATTTTACGGTTGTAAAATCATTGATAAGAATGTACTGTTTCTAATATTTATTGTTCAAATTTATTACAGTTACAAACAAATTTATTACAGTTTACATAAATATTCTATTTGCCATAGTACATTCAAATAGCTCTATCTCGGATCCGTTCGGCAATAGAACGCATGTTCAGATAAACTTTTTTTTTCTTAGAATGACCTCCGAGAATATTGACCATTCCTCCTAGGACACCCGTATATAGAGTCAAAGAATGGACATTTTAGACTGAAGACAAATGAGAGAACTGAGAGAAACAGCAAGACTAAGAATAACAGCGAAAAAATCAGAAATTGAAAAAAAAAAATGGGATTGAAACATAAATACAAAGAAATTATTCTAAAAGAAGTTTTTTAGACATTCTATTTTTCGTAAGAACAAATGGAACTAACAGCAATTTGTTTATTTCTGTGAATAAATTCGCATATTCATTATTATGGATGCAGTAAATGCAACGCTCATCTTGTTCGGTATTTTTTGACACCTAATAAAGCTCTGAAGTTGATTTTTTTTGTCGACAATTGAATGGAAGGCCAATTAGAGTCGATGCTTTCCTAAAAGAGCAAAGAAGATTCAAATTGGATGTGGTAGAACAGACTATATTGCTTCGCTACGTTGCGCAAAGTAACTTAGGGATGGAAGGAATAAATATTACTGTTTGCCTGGAAAATTGGCTAAATACAAAAGATGCACTTCATCTCCGATGAGTGTTATCGGTAAAAAAGATGAATGAATTCATGTAAGAAAATGCATTCAACAAAGTAATTTTGGAATAAGAATCAGTGAGAGATAATAATAAATAGTGCTTCTTAAATTTCTATCTAAGTTGCATCAGAAAGTAAAATACTCACTTACTCCTCAAAAATTAAGAATAATTAAGAATTACAGATAAATGTTATACTACTCAAAGTGAATCGTCATGAAAACTACTTCTTATTTCTGCCGTATTTCCTTAGCAGAGATATGGTGCGCCATCAGTATTAGACTAATCAGACATGGCAGAGCTGCAGCATAGAGCTTGTGTTGTGCTGTTCTTAGATGCGACAGTGATTTTTACCACGTAATATGGCTCAGCGAATCCATATTGATGATGGGGCAGAATCGTAGAGCGACTCAAATTTGGTCAAGCCCACATGGCAGCGTCGGAGGAGCTGCGTATCTCATAAAGTATCGTTTCTACAGGCTGGTAGAAGTTCCAACAAGATGGAAATATTAGTTGCTGCTTCAACGCAAAACGAGACAGTTATCTATTGCTAACTGTCAAACGACGCAACTAGGCTAAAGCAGGAAATCTTGCCTGCGACCTTCCAGCAGCGACAGAAAGTACCATTTCCAGACATACCTTGTGCAGACGATTGCGTGAGCACGGGTTGTATATGCCCACAGGCCTGCAAGATACATCCAGTTGACTACAGCCCAAGGAAGAGCTCTTTTAGTCGGGTAAAAAGATGATACAGAGAGTTTGGACAGAGGACCTGTGGGTTCCAGGTTCACTCTTTAGTGATTCCCTCAGTTTCTTCATCTGGAGATAATTCTGTCTCGGTAACCCCTCCAACATTCTCTTAAGGAGCTCAGGACAGCATTGATACAAGAATGGGACTTCATTTCACAACAATAGCTTGACATTCTTATGCTGAGAATCCAACGCGCTGTATTACATACTTCGCTGTAGCGGGCCATCATACAGCATTTTGAACAGCATCAAATATGTTTAATATGATACGATATGTTCATTGCTACTTATCTCTAGAGAGTTGTTTTTCTTTATTTTGACCCCATTGGAGTCAAATCAGTCATCAACTGATTGTTGATGTTTTATTTTTCACCAGTTATTATTTTGATCGATGTGTTACATATCTAGTCAATCAAGTTGCAGTCCTACGGTTAGTAGGGTGGCAAATGACATTATCATTCATTGTTTTTAAGCATGAGTGTAGTTGTAATCTACACTAAAGAAACATTCGAATCTATAAAAAAAGTTCATTATTTAAGTTGACTGTGCATGTATTAGATAGTTTTTTCGCTAATATCTCATCGCAATTATAAATATATATATAAATTAATTATAAATTTTAAATTTCAGAAAGTTGTCCGGCAAATTTTATATGTTTAGTAATGTAAGTTAATTTTATTCTTATATTCTTTACATTCTGAATTCTAAATTGCAAATCATTAAATGAAATATTTGCATTACGAAACTTGAAAAGGTGTCGATTCAAGTTTTGTGTATTGGATTTATATATATATATATATATATATATATATATATTTATAATTGAAATGATTATGTAAATAATATACAGTACGGCTAAAAGAAGTCATACGTAATCTCTTAGCCATTGAGATGGAATGTTTTAAATGTCCTCTAAAGTTAAACAACATCCACGAAAAATCTGAGCTGATTAGGTACAGCATAATGACGATTGCTGCTTTATCTGACATGGAAATTATTCAATTTCATGAATCCGGATAATTCTATGATTGTTTTGTTGTTCTTTAAGTCATTGGAATATTAGGTGTTATTGCAAGATTAACAAGATAAAATAACATTATAACTAGGACTTGAATAAGAAGTGATATTGGAGCAAGTTTTACTTCCCCTTTAAATCCACAGGACACGAGACTAATTAAGGTTCCAAGTCCAGCATTGATTCAGAACATACTTTTTCCATCTATGTCTATCTTACAATAATTCCTTTTCTTCTTCTCGGGGCTTTATTCTTCTTCTCTTTCTGCGTCATTCTTAATCCAATTCTTCCATCGCATGCCTTATTTGAAGGGATTAGTTGCCTTCTCCTGGATGTGTCATGGATTGTGCTTTCTGCACCATTGACACTCCAGTAGACAACCACCTTTCGGAACTTCGACTAACGAACTGAAAAAACACAGCTAATAATTAAATGCACAAGAAATCGTCCAAATTCATTATGTTCGGAAAGAAATCCTAAACGTTTGATTGAAAAGGAAATTACTTCCACTTTTCTAATAAATTGGAAGGAAGTAGTCGAATGCTCTCATAAACTTACTTGACGATTGCCTTTTAGATGGAAGTGAATTAAGTAATTTCCGTATAAGTATAATAATTTGTTTAAAGGAAAACCTTCATTAGCTTCTTTAATTTCATTGATTGACTTAAGATAATTGTGATACTTCTTCAATTTAACAATCTAATTTAATGAAGTAATCAAAACTAAATGGAAAACAACGATTATGGAAGACATCCTTTTTTTCTTAATTGGAGGCTAATTATCTTTTCTATTTAAATTGGGCATTAGATTACTGAATAATTTTCTTGGTTTACATTGAAATAAGATCAACAAGTTCAGAAATATTGCAATTACTTTTATGGAAGTATCTTGTGCATAGTCAATATTTTGTCGTCCTTTAATAACTATTGATTTAAGTAGCCATTATGTTATATTAAGTTTCTATCTTTTTATCTTTTTTTCTGAAATTAATTAGATTTCTAACAGATTCGATTTTTATCTTTCTAACAGGCAGATCTCTCCGTTAAATTCTCTATCTCCTTATTTAATAACATAGAAATATCGGAAACAGTATTTCTTGTCCCTTCAAATGATTGCTGCCCCTTAACATTAGCAAAATAAATTAAACTGAGGAAATTTTTTTATTTCCACATCATTTATTTGATGGATGTAGCATAAGTATTATCTTTGGCTTATCTTTATTTGTCCTTTATTGTTACACTAAGAAGAGAAGCGCAAATTCTTGAATCTTTTTCATTTATTTTAGAAAATGATTCACAAAGTGAAATGATTTTACCTCACAAAGAAACTGTTCACGCATTGAATAGACTTTTATACACACACGAAATATTTTTTAAAAAATGTGAATTTTAGATCTACTATCCATCCTATTTCGAGATACCTAAAGTTTTTTTTATCGGAATTTTTTCATTGATTAATGCTGTCGAGTCAAATATAATCAACATTGTAGTCTAATGGTTATAATGACTGTCCAATACGATGCCTAATAATAAATAGTAGTAATAATAATCATTAAAAATGAAATGCATCAATATTATCGATATTTAACTTCGTTTTTATATTAGTTTTATTAATTATTTATAAGAATTATTACTACAAATAACGGATGCACTGAAAAAACTCCACATACTGACAAACTATTTACTGTTTCATTTGACTTTTTTGACAAAAAAATCAATAACTTTGATAAGTAAAATTCTGGTTCATATTATTCAAATCCAAGAAAAATGACAAGAAAGATTCATGAAACAAAAAAAAGATTACGTGTTAAAATGTAATCAGGAGTTGAAATGAAATAAATTCTTAATTCTTATTTAAACATTTATGTTTGTCTTTAAATTGAAGTTTGTCAAAAATCCAGATTCTTGAGTGAAATGATGTAGTTGGTCGATTGGATAATAATAAATTCCAGTTTCTTCTGGAAGATCGGTTGTTCCACTGCGAATTTTCTATCTGCATAAATAACGGGCTGGTCTCATTACCATGGAAACCGAATCCCTTTCATTTCATCCTATTCTAGGAAGGAAGAAAAAAAAAATGAACGATTTCCCTTCCAACATCGGAATTCGAAGTGTAGCCTCTTTTAAAAATGATTGATATCGTCTGGTTTGGCATCGGCGTTGTTTACTAACTTCTCCTTTTTTTCTCTTTATTTTTCAACGTTATTTTTAACGTGTTTGCGTGTACGAGACGTTTCAACAATAGTGTCTATCACAAATGGAATGTACATGGAATAGAGAAATGGACCGTTACCCGTGGTGCATGATGTAGTGTGTTCGGGTTTTCATTACAGTGGAACACACTACATGTTTGTGAATCCCTTTGTGGAGATTTGACGAAGGGCTTTCAAAAAAAAAAAAAAAAAACCTCGAATAGAAAAGCATCTTATATTCTGCATCATTACATACGAAAACCGCTACCAATAGTAGTATATAATAATATGGATATTTCAGTATTTATAATGTCTTTATATCTATAATGTATTTATAAAGCAAGAACGAATAATCAGATGATAATAAAGATAATTTAGAACTTTGGGTTCATATGTTAGATGCATTTCCCTAAATATCTCTGACTCATACTGTTTTGCAATTAGTTAGCGGAGATGAACTCAAGGGCATCACTATCTGGAAATTTCAAATATTTGAGCTGATCCTACATGAAGAGGGGTGAAAAAGCACCTACATTGAGATACTTCAAAGATTTGAATAAAAATTTCAGTTTACAAAGTTCATTGAATGGTTGAAACTACATTTACACTTTTATTTTAGAATCCAACGTATAACTTGTGCTCTCTTAACATTTGCCAATTTATTATAAAAAATTTAAATGTTACTCAAAGTTTTTTCTTTAATTGTTGGGAAGGGAGTAGAACAAACATTCGTCTTAGGTTTAAAAATGAAAATGAACTGAATTTAAAGTAAATTTAAAGGTAAGAAGGTGGGTTTTTTTGTATGTGACTGTGTGGCTTTTTTTTTTTTTTTAATTAGTTCGATTTTTCTTAAAGAACTTATTTCTCATTTCATAAAATCTGTTAAAATCTAATTATTTAAATTTTAATTTAGCAAAATCAACATGTTAATTTGACGTTTCTCTATACTATAAACGGAAATACACTTTAAAAAGCGTATAAATTACAAAAGAAGAAAATGGAGTAGTGAGGCAAGTAAATCGAGGAAATTGTTGGCGCTCTGTGCCAACGTTGGCAGTCACCTCTGCATTTTTTTTCCCAAAAGATTTTATACCTCAACTCACCCCATTTGTTCAGGACCATTGAGGAGTCACTTGGATGACCAGCGCTGACACAGAGCACTTGTTGCAACATAGCACAAAAGCTTAAGCAAAAGGAAGCCGATGAATGCGATCTTCAGCAGTTGGTATGATACCATTGTGAAGATTCGTTGTTGACTAAAATGGTTAAAGTCTTTTAAATTTATGTAGGAATAAAGTAAAGTAGATGAACATTTGTCAATACAGCTCATTGACAGTTTCGTTAAAACAATGAAAATAGATTCAATTGTTCATCATCATGTTTTACGTGCAGTAGTTCATTAATTAAAAAGACAAAGACGTGCACAGTTTTTTAAAAAACAATGCAAATAAAATATATAATAGTTACTATAGAAATCGAAAAATGGATTTCCGCAACATGTAGTGACTATTATATTTTTTATTTGTATTGTTTTGTTTTTTAAAAAATTGTGCACGTCTTTGTCTTTTTAATTAATAGATTCTATTGGTTGAAGCAGTAGAAAAATCGTACTCTTGAAGCAAATGTCAAAAATGATTGCTATTATTCTTTTTTAAATCATAATTTTTAAAGTGTCACGGCTGATTAAAAGAAAATTACTCTCGATATACGCTATTTGAAATCCATTGGGTCTCAAACTGCTGGTGTTGAGTTGAATGCAAAGATTTTGTATCTAAACATCCAGAATCATAATTGAGAAATGAATTGATACCGACCTTTAAGATAAAATACTTGAAACTATGTAGTGAAGATATAGTGAACAAATAGTAAAGAGTGAATACTTATGATTTTCTAAAATAAAAATAAAAAGGAATAACATGGAAAATTTTAGGAAATTAAATTTTTTCTCGGAAAACTTTTTGTCAAATTACTGATTTTTTTTTCTTTTTGCCATATAATATTTTGTATTATTTATAAAAAATGATTTTTTAATTTGCCATTTTGAAATGTAATTAAAAAAAATTAATGAACTTAGATAATACAAGGCTTAGAACGCAAAAATAAGCAAGAAAAAGGAATTGCACTTTATATACTGAATCTATCTATTTTTATTTTTCATGGGATTCGGTACAGCTCTTTCGAGCTGGTTAATTCTCATCAGCTAGAATTATGCACTTGGCGGACTAATGAGAACTGATTGATTCGAAACAATTACAAAGCGTCCCATTATAGTAATATTTTCAGAATATTGAAGTGAATTTTATTTGAATTCTAATTATTGTATAATTATCTGTGAAAATTATTCAACAGAAATTAGAAATTAACTGTCTTATAATTAATTAACGTCTTGAAAAATAGAATATTACTGATTATCCTACTTAGTTATAATTTATTGAAATTATGCAATTTTAGTTTTTAAAATCGTTTATCAAATTCTGAGTGTTTGTATGGTCTTTAACTTTAATCAAATATTCTCCAGCTAAATAAAATAAAAAAGAGACTCTTACATTTATTGGAATTTTGATTTTAAATCATAACTAGATGATGCAGTTACCTGAAATTCCAAATTCCAAATCCTATTTCCACTTGTATTCCCTCTTGGTGGCTTTAAGCTAATATCACTAACCTTCTAAATCCAATAAGAAAATATTGCTCTTACCACTAGTACACACAACAACGTTAAGTTATTTTTTTAAATTTTTAAGTTTATTACAACTCTAAATTCTGAATTTTAAATGTTTTATCATATAAAGATGGTAAGATCTTTGGAAATTTACTTTATATTTGAAGATAATAAAATCATATTAGAAATATTAGGTAAACTGCATGTTAATTTTTTATAATTTTAAGAAATACTACTGTTTCTTTTGTTGGTTTATTTTTTAATAAACAGCTTTCCCCTTAACTTTATCCAGTTCAGATAAATTAGATTTTCTTTCCACAAACCAACACAAGATCTTCTGAGCTACACAATTTATAACCATGGCCTTTGACGTGGAAACATCATTAATTCATCAGAACTCTAAAATGAATAATTTATAATGGCAATTTGGATAACGTGGACCAGTGCCAAATCCTCAATAGCCGAGTTTCTTTCAAAGATTGTGGCGGATCTTTCACCAAAGAAAAAAAAAATACAAATACAAAAAGCAGGAAAGTATTCTAGTACTTTTTCTGCATTCCTTAAAGAATTTATCATTTATACAAAATTCAAAATTCAACTAAAGAGTGATATGGAAAGTGGAAGCTGAAAAGAGTGAACTGAAAAGTAAACTCACAAACTTCAAATTTTGCATGGTAAAGTCAAATCCAAATTTGAATTTAAAAGATGAAGTGATATTTGGAATATGCTATATCACTTTTTAGCTTAAATGTATGTGAACTATTTTATAAAAATTAGAAACCTATATATCCAGACATTTTTTTTATTCCTTACTGATAATTAAATCTGAATGAGATTTTTTTTTCAGTTTTTTTTTTCATTAGTGTTGAATCTAATATTAAATGGTTTAATGACATTTTAATTGGATTAATTGAATGATCAATTCATTTACATGACAAGGCAATAGAGATTCAGTGATTATTTTCTGAAAGAATTAAATAATTAAAAATTGAACGCTTCAAATTCAAATGTTATTTAAAATTGTAGTAAACTGAGAAAATTAATTTCTCAAAAGAGTACATCTAAATTTCTGAAAAACAAAAATTCATGTGAAGTTAATTAATTTCTGAGAATTTTAATTAATTTTAAATTGATGTACTGCAATCAAATAATAAAATAATAAAATAAACAAAATTTAAAGTATTTTTTTTTTGTTCTTACTATGAATTTTCTTTCCTGAATTCTTAGTTATTGATTTTACAGAATGGCATTTCAATAATGAGTAATGGCTACAATTCTTTGCATTAAAAATATATTACTCAGTTAACGATAAAATGATTTTCTAACTTGATTATTGTTATTAATTAAAATTTGATTAACAAAAAGGAAAACAAAAGCGTAAAATTTTAAATTCTTCAAACAGAATTCATTTTCAAGACAAATTAAAATGATGTAAGTTTACTAATTATTCATAAGTTTTCCAACATTCCATTGTATATTCGCCAGCTCACAATTTGAGTACAGTTCAGTTCATTTGTCCATGAATTTTCCTACATAAAAACATTGTTTTGAAGTTAATATTTTCTTTGAAGTGAAATTACTTCCACCATTGCAATTCCTTTTCATACACAAGTGACTATAAATTAATTTGCAACTAATAAAAATGTGTTTTAAAATACGACGTGTCGTTTTCTACAGCTGATGAGTGGTTATTTATACTGAATGCTTTACTTTAAATGTTCGATTTATAATGTGTCTGTGAGGGAAATATCTACAATACTCTAAAGCACATCCATAGGATATACTGGAATAAAAAGAAGACTATTTACCAATACTCGAAATGATTATAGTCTCGAAGTAAAACGCTTTGAAACGCATATGTTCTCATTGTCAATTCTCATAGTAATACAGAAGGCGAACACTAAGGCTTTGTTATCAATGCTATCCATTGCCATTTTCAGTATTTGCTAAATTAAATTTCTTTCTCAATTGTGTCTAATATGTATTATCATGTTGCCTTTGTTGCGCTGGTTTCTCCTCAGATCTCAAAAGGGAAGTGCGTGACTTCGAACGCTTAGAATCGCACGAAAATGTCCTTAGAAAATCAATCGCTTATGTCAGAAACAGTGGTATGAGTCATTCTCATGCAAAACTGCATTTGAGAGTGTCTTATATTGAGAGTATTTATTTCTAAAATTTTCCAAATGTAATAACAAATGCAAATCTAATTCAGTTGTTAAATGTTTATATCTCCAGAGATAGATATTACATCCTATACAGATATATTTTAATGTTTATATTGATTATATAATCTATTTTTCTATCGGTTTATATTGATTATTATATTGATATTTAATGAATATGTGAAAAGTTAATTATCTTCAGAGTAAATGAATGCAGTTTTTAAATTTAAAGTTTTTATAAAAAGAAAACAAATAGAGTATTTGAAACTGTAACTACTGTATTTGTCATTTATATTTTTTTGTAAGGATTTATTGAATAAAAAGAAATTTATTATATTTTTTAATAAATCTCAATGAAATAATATTCACAAGGTACTGATTGAAATTGTAGTGAAATAAATAAAATTTTTGCGACACTGTTGCAAAAAAAAAAAAAAAAAAAACGACGACTCACCCCGAAGAAAATGTTCTATCGCTATGAATCTTCCTACATGCAATGCATGTAAAGATAAAGAAATGATTTCATTTTCATAGCAAAAGGACTTTTTATAACTGAACAGTGACAACGTAACGGTCACTTGTTAATACGTAATAATCTCTTCTGCGGCATGGATTCAATTTATAGTCTAATGTTGTCCTGTGGCAGATTCTGCCAGATGTTTTGCGATTGTTCGGTTACATTCAGTGGTAGCTGTGCAGGCAGTTGCAGCTACCACTGAATGTAACCGAACATCAGGAAGAATCTCCAGTGGCATTGTTGAGAATCTCGTCGTGTGAGGTCTGATATTATCATGCTAGTAGTAAATAGCCCTTGGAAGGAGTGACAGCACAAGAAATACAATTGACTGCAGAATGCTGTCAACGTGTAGGCGTGCTGTCAAAGTGCGTTGTAGCAAAACTCGGAGAGATCGGCTGTCGTAGGAGATGGGTCCCCAGATTATAACCCCGGCTGTGATGGCCATGTGCAGTTCGACCACTGGAGCAAGATTGGAGCGATCATCCCACCGCCTCCATAGACGAATATGGTCATCATCTACGCCAAGAGAGAAGCAGGATTTCTCGCTGAACACAATGCGACTCCAATTTGACACCACTCTTGAAGGCGCTGCTTATGTTGGTTAGTCAGTGGCAACATATTAAGGGAAGCCGAGAATGAAGTCTCGCCTTTACCAGTTGTCTCCAAATGGCGTCCATTGATACTACATGATGCGAGAGGAAATTCTGAGTCTTTGCATGAATGACAGGGACGCCATTGATGACGTTATGACTGTTCTCGTGATTGCGCACAAAATCCTTCATGGCCTTCTGGACCAACTGCTGTCAACATCGTCTGACTGCCGCATCCCTCCGACCAAGATGGCGGCTGAAAGACTCTTCTCTTAAGCCTATGATGCGTCCTATCTTAAACTCTCTCATTTCCTGATACTGTCAACAGATGTGTTTTAGAGGCATCTTCACAGACCACTTAACGTACCGAAACAGCAAAACCAGTCAGATTATCCGTCCATGCAAATGCCACTCCTTATATTGGCCCCAGAATGTGCTCTTCTCATGCGCTTTGAATTTCATTGGCGATGAAATTTTAATCATTACATATCTAGCCGAAAGACTAAAATTCACACCGAATTTTGCAGCTCTCAATATTTTTTAAGGATGCATCATTTTTTTTTTTTTTTTTTAGTGTATTTTACTGCTTTTTGTTTTCCTGTGATTTAGGCAATTTGTTCATTTTACATCATTAATGTGAAGCATAAGATTAGAATTCATGACAGAAGATTACACAAATAAACTTTAAAAATACGTGCAAAAAATAATAATAATAATAATAATTTTTCTTGCAAATGAAATAAAAAAATATGTTTATTTTAATCACCAAATTACGGATGATTGAAAAAGGATCAAGAACATTTTTAGCAAATTTGAATCAACATTTACCTATTTCTGACTTCTAAAAATTGTATAATTGGTCGACTTAGTCCACGCTAAAAATGGACAAAATTCTTTAAAGAAAAATTGAAGGCATTTAAATGTTCTTGAACTTTTTAAGTCTCAACGACTGCTAAAAATCACTATTTTAGAAATGCTGAAAGTTGTTGATGAGTAAGAAATTAAATAAAAGTTATAAAGAGAAGAGATGTTACATACTATGAACATGACATGCTACAAATAATGCGTCTGAAAGGAATGGATAAACGAGTTGAGAGAGGGAGATCAATTGGATAGATAGATTGGATCTTCCTTTCTTATGGGGATACTGTATAAGACACAGAATTGTATCTATGGAGTTTTATGGTAGGGGATCTCCTAAAATATGATACAATTGCATGTTGATCAAAAAGGGATAAGAAAAGAAAATCAATAAAGTTTAGTGTATCAACACTTATTCTATTAATGTCTTTGAGCACACTTTTCGTTATAAATATTCAACAATCCATCACAGAATTTATTCCTTATTTAAGATCTCTGTTAACGTATTTCTTAGTAATATTTAGAAATGTATATTCTATTGACAATTTTCTTTAAGATGAAGAAGTTTTGGTATACGTATTAAATTTAGTTATTCATGTTTAAAGTTGCTAAAAAGGACAGACTATCATCTCCTAGAAAAATTGCTTCACCCATGTAAGAAGACATGTTAGTCTCGGTAAGTATATTTATTTGGGTTTGGATTTTGTAGGCCAAAGTAGCAGAGAAGTCAAAGCATCATCATCCTATATCCTAACTTTGTAATATCACATTACGTACTAATCTATAACCTCCTTTTTTATGTTTTTGTTTTTATTTTATTTTTCTAGGAGGCTTTCTGGTTGGAGCAGTATTCTTGGGCACTGTTCAAGGCGATGTCTCATATGTTGTGCATCGGCTACGGACGGTATCCCCCCCATAGCCTCACGGACATGTGGCTCACAATGTTAAGCATGATCTCCGGGGCGACTTGTTACGCCCTATTTCTAGGTCATACCACAAACCTTATACAGTCTCTCGATTCTTCCCGACGTCAGTATAGAGAAAAGGTAGGTTCACTTCATATACCTTAAATACAGAAACTCGGACTTTCCTTATATTTGTAACGTGTGCAAAATATTGTTAGTCACTAGCATGAAAAACCACTTTTATGATATTAGCTATTTTATTAAGGAAAATCAATTAGAATTGAAAACGAAATCAAAATTTTCTTTCCCCCCCCCCCCCATACCATTTTTCCATAAGTGTGATTTCGAGGATGATTTCTTCCTGTTCATTTGCCTATTATAGGCGTAAATTTAAAAGCTTGTTACTGTGACTAAGATTAATATTCTGTTCGACATTAGTGGTATTCATAATCTCAATTGACAATTAATTCATTAAAAATGCATTAATGTAATAATACATTTGAAACGAGTTGCTATTTTCATTCAGAAACTTTATTTTGTAATTTGCTAATTTTGTTTAGTTACAAATAATCTATTAAATATTAATAAATTGATAAATTATATGGAAATTAATAGGATAATATAAATTAATAACAAATGTTCCGCCACCTGTCGACTGAAAACATGTAATTTTATGTTTTGTCTATCTTCATGAAATTAAAGAGATTTGGTTAATGACGTGTTTATTTTTTATTTTACTTTATTTTGTCTATTTATTACCTAAAAGTTGATAAGTTGCAAAAAACTGGTTTATTTTGTTATTGGCAGAATAGCTTCATGAAGATTTATTTGCCTACATCATATACAAGAGTATGTCGGTAGATATGAGAGGTACTTATTTTATTTACTGATTGGGCAGTTTAGGAAACGAGCTCATCAAGCGAATAGGAACTTTTTACAGAATTGATTTCTCAAGAGAAAGACTGTAGGGTCTTTCCTAGATTTTCCTAGATTTAAGATAGCCGAATGTAGAACTGACCACACCAATTAACCTCAAGTTAATCTCATGACCACACCATGAGCCTATAATGGACTGAAGAAGAATACATTTAACTAAAGCCTGACATTAGAATGCAACAGATAGATGTTAGCTATTGTTAACAAAATTCTAGTTCAAATCCCTGATTTTTCATGGGCTGTTAAGTGTGTTTCAACTTTTTCAGTTAACACAAACAGGACATTGAAATACTTTCTGTTTTAACTTAAAAGATAGTATTGTTCAAGTTGATAAGTGACAAGCTAGACAAAAATATATGATATTTACAAAAATCGATAAGATTCTAAACATTATATTTAATCAGTTATATAGAATACTGAGAAATAAATTCCCTATTTGACTGACATGATCTACGAGAAGGAAAAAAAGAATTACCAAAAATAAAATAAGAATATTTCAACATGTGGTCGATAAGAGACTAACACGAGATGAGTGTGTGTATTTGCCACACTGGCGTACGCAGAGTCGGGAGGGGGGGGGGTAGAGGTTAAATTGCATCCGAAAATGGAAGAAATCTAGGATTTTGAATCTGTTTTTTTGGTTGGAAAGTTCATCAGTTTGTCTGAAACTCCCCTCCCCTTCCAATCCTAGAAAGGATAGGACTTTTTTTTTGGTTAAACGACTACGGCCATCATAACTATTCCAAAATCCTGGATACGCCTATGATTTGCCATCAGGAAGAATCACCTCATGAAATCTAAAAATTGTTACATTACCTGATAGCTATTGAACCGTTGTTTTCATTATTAATGCAAAGAAAGAAATATATAGTACATTACAGATGTACTATATAAAAAGAATCAGTCAGCATTTGCTGAAAGTTGAAGTAGTAAGTATTGATTATAAGTTATAGATACTAGGCAATAACTTAAGATATATTTTAAAGAAAACAACGTAAGCAAAAAAAAATTAAAACTATAAACTCAGAAAGCATCGCTATAATCGATAGAAGTGGTTATTCAAATTAATAATCAAATGAAAGTAATGTAGGCTATTACAAAGCAATTAAAGAAAAAAACAACAAAATAGCCAAAGATGAAAAAAAATAGACAGTTAGGTTTATTTGGATTTTCTATATCTTTAAGTGTTTAGTTTTGATCTTTAAATTTTAAGATGTTTTCCTTTTTTATATTTAATCTTTTTTATAAGCAAAATAAATAAAAAATCAATAAACAAACATTTGTAAAGGGAAATCAAAATAGTTTCCCATTTTTTGTTTATAAATTAAATTCTTAAATGAAATCCTAAAAAAAATTAAAGTCCATGAATCTCTTTATAATCTATAATAAGATCTTATTATAATATCTTATTATAATCTTTCTTTTTAATTCGTGTATTTAACTATATGCAAATTCAGAAACATAAATCAATGACAACGAATAACATCGAATACACCAATAACATTTATAACAAATCAATTAAGCACCTATTTGCAATTTAATTTACCGAATTGTTAATCATTATTATATGTTTGTACATTAATTTGGATATTCAAATGCAATAACTCGGAAACATAAATCATTTAACCCATAATTCATAAACTATTATCAGTTATTAGTTAGTTTATTTCCGTTTTTCAGTAAATCTCAAACCTTTAATTATTTGCTAATTTAACAGTAGTTTCAACTTATACTAAATATATCTTTGCGAACTATTCAATGCATCATTTATTTTTAAAAATAAATAAAAAAAAAACTTTGAAAATAAATAAAGTAATATAATTTTATTTGAATTCATCACTACATCTTTCGTATCTCCCCATAAATGAAGTAATGATTTTTATTTATAATTTCAAAAAAGATTTTATTTTAATGAATGTCATTTTTTTAAAAAATAAAATATTTCTTTTATCATTATTTCTTTTTAGAAAAAAAAATAATAAATAATCGGAAACAACTGCTAGCAATTAGTAAATCCATAATACAATGGTCGAATCAAAATCTGAAAACTTCTGGTATTCAGTTGTTAATAAGATTCCAATATTTATAATTCTTTCATTTAGAGAAAAGAATTCTGTTAATAAATAATAACAAAAGAAGAAAAGTTTTGTTTTGTTTTCCAGATTATAAAATGTTAAGCATTTCACAAATAACTTCACAAATAAATTCCTATAAAAAACGTAATGGACTTAATGACACGAACTGTTGATTTAGAATCTTCCTGAAATACTAAAATCTGTTTAGTTGTTTACCTTTTGAGAAAATTCTTGTAATTTTGAATATCGTATTTTTCATTTTTTGAAGAAGAGTCTTTTTAATTAAAGTAGATAGAGATTGACATTTTACTCATTGAGATATATAGGATTTAGGAGCTTTGCCATTTTATTCAGTTGTCGTATAATAAAATTATCAAATTATGAAAAAATTCAATTCATCAATCATTTGTTAAAAATAATAGTTCTGTAGTTTTTAGCTTTTTTTCCTTTTGATATATGTACTGGTAATTATCTTTTGATTGAGAAGTGGTGATATTACTAAGTTTTGTTATTGCCTGAACTTCAATTAAATAGAGAATTGAATCATCATTCAATTATTTCGCGTCATATTAGTGATAAGTATCACAGCTTTAAAGATCTAAATTTTCTAAATTACATAACAACCATTTAAGTCAGATAAAAGCATTAAAAGGCTTTAAAAGCAAGCACAAATCCATAACCACAAATGCAGTATACTATTTTGCTGGAGCTATTCCAAATGGCCCTCATAAAATATGTAAATATCAGATTTTCCATATTTCGGATAGGTCTGATCCCATTTTGCAGTTCTCCTTCGCATATAAGTAGTGCATTGTTTCTGTTTACAAAATTATGGTTATTTTATCTTTGTAAGACTCAGACACATAACATTTGGATTTATTTTATAACAGCTATATAAATCCCATTAGGAAACAGCTTTAGAATACATCAACGGATCTCTTACTGGATGACAACCAACTGCCACGAATTCGTTGCTGTTAAGATCGTTCGAGTGAATTCAGACAGAATTTGATGTTTGAGTTTCATAAATGACTAAGTAATAGAATAATTTCGTTTTGGCATAGATATCTGTTTGGCAGAACTCTGGCACAAATTACAAACTCTACTGTATTATTATAAAATAATATAATAAAATTGAACTCATAGTTTAAGAAAATGTCTATTCGATTATTTTCATCACTCTTTCTAAATCAATTTTAAGTCAGAGTAAGTCAGAATATAAAGGTATCTTTGATGAGAAAATGAATGTAAAATCTACAATGAGAAAAATAGCGGGAATATTTCAAGCAAGAAAATTTCTAGAATTCATGGAAAGGCATCATTAGTGATCATATTTGTGATAATTAAGATTGTTTAGGACTGTTTCTACATTTTAATTAAAACTAAAATGTTTAAAGACATTAAAAATTATTTTTATGAAAAGTTAAGAAAAGGTTTTATTCGCAAGCTGTTTTCTTTTATTTTTAAAAAATAATAACAAATAAAAACAGTATGCATGCTCACTGCATCCGTGAGAGAATAGTCGGTCATTAGTGATAATTGCATGCGAATTTTCTTGGGTAGTATCAGCATTATCCTATCCAAAATCTTGTCAGTGACTTAGCCAAACTGAATACTCTGTTGTAAGTAACAGTGGCGTAGCTAGGATTTGCGGACTGTCATTGAAGTTGATTGAGGACCTTTCACTTCAAATATTATCTCATATCTTCGTTCTAACTATATACATAATGTCTAAATATAGACATATATTTTCTTCAAATTGTCAAACAGAAAAACAAAAACAAAAAAAACCCCACTAGAAATCGTAATGCTACATCTAAACTTTAAGTACCCTATTTTCTGTAGTAATGGGCTCCGCAGTCATCCTAGGCATCATGACCCAAGTCTTAATGCTCTTGCTGAACGGTAGCTACGTCTTTCCTTAAAGGAGAAATTGCAACGTAATTGGGATGAATCGAAAATAGAGATGGAAATGAACAACACCTCGTGTCCATTCATCTTTAATTGAGATAAGTGGGTAGCTGAAGATGCAGGCTTAGGAAATTATCGTCCTCCATGAGGAACTCATTTCCGGTAACTAATGAGGTAGCACAGTGGATCTAATAGTGGCTACTGAAGAAGTGAATCTGGATTCGACCTTAAAAGCCCAGACTTTTTTCTTTCTTTTTTAAGTTTTGCGTCATTATGGAGAAAAATCATAATTCATAAGTTAAATAGATTTAGTATTCCGAAATGTAAATACAATATGTATTGATCTGTATCTCTCATTTAGTTTGACAAATATGATTTTAATAAAAGGATTTTATTAAAATTTTTATTTCCTTTAATAGGAAAATGTCCCTAAACATCAAATAAAAGGCTTCACAATGGTCCTTATAAAATATTCTGATTTAAGCATAACTTCCACACAAAATTATGGCTCCTCTACAGTTTGCATTTTAAGATGCATCTTATACAGGAATGTAAGAAAGTAAAACATAATATACCTGAAACTCCGAGACTCCATAAGCTCGCCATCATCCTAAATTACATCAACACACAAACATATTTATTCCATGAATTTTCTCCGTTTGAGAAACAGCTTCTTCAGACAGAAACGGTACACAAAAATTTAATTTTAAATTACAATGAACAAATCTTAAGTATGCCATAACCATACATAAGTCCAATGCCTAACAATAATATTACAATAATAAACAAAATTTAATATAACACACATTAACTATTAATAATACGTGTGCGGCTATTGCTGTAGACAAATGTATTGTAATTCTATGGGGGCATTATTTTAAGAGCTATTTCCAATATTTGTGGAATAATTTGTATTACGGCATACTTAAGCATTGTTACATGAGCTGTTCATTGTAATTTAAAATTAAATTTTTGTGCACCGTTTCTGTCTGAAGAAGCTGTTTCTCAAACGGAGAAAATTCATGGAATAAATATGTTAGTATGTTGATATAAAGTAAAACATAATATAATATTAAAGGATGGTATAATAATAAATGAAGTCCTTGCTAAATTTTAAAAGAGAAGCATATTACTGATTTTATCAATTTAAACTGAAGCTCTTTTCAGGGAATAAACAAATTGTAAACATATCAAAAATCTCTTTTTGATACAGTGTTAGATTGGTGGTAATTCATATTTAATGGCAATACAATATCACTTAGCAGAATTTTGGCAAAATATAAATATATATTAGGATACGGTACTATAAGTTAATCAAAATGTAGTAACTGTCCATCGTTAAATTTTCTTTATAATGCTTTTGTCAAAACAAAACGTATTTTGTATTAAATCGAACACAATTGCAACTATATATAATAAAAAAAAAGCTGAAGAATAAATCTATTGAAAACTCTTCCATAATTCATGCATCATTCTCAATTTTATTAAAAAAATATGAGCTCTGAGAAAGTTCCTTATGAATATTTATATTGTAGACCCATTATTGGAAATTAATCCCAACTGTTGAAGTGGAGAATTCTCTTTCATTTTTGCCCTTTCACAATTTCTATCATGTTCCGATGTGCACCAATACATTGACTTTCTAATCAATATCAACACAGGAATCTTCCATGCTCAACGTGACGGGGAGAGAAGCTGTCTGCAATCCCTACAGAAATACTCCTTTTCGAATCGATCCCTGAACTGATCTTGATACAAGTTTCTAAAAGTATAATAAAGTAGCTTGTCAACCGAATTATTTATTGTTCCTGAAGTCAATCAAAAGAAAATTATATTTGGACAACACTAAGACTGTATTGATTTTTCTTGTTGTTAATTAGAAAAATAATGAGGTTCAATAAAGAAAAAAAGCAGAATCAAATCAGCATAACTTACATTCCTTATCTGACTGTTCTAAATGCAACCATTGATTATATTCAAAAAAATACCATCTTTTAAAAAAGAAGTGTGATTCGATTAGCAATGCCGAAATTTCAAATTTTAATATTGAAAACAACAGTAAAAGTATTTTCATTTTACTTGTTATTGTGGCTTCTAAAAAAAGCATTTTTCAAGAAGCCCTTCAAAAATTGTAACGACTGAAACTTTATAAACATAACACGTATCCAGGTGTTACTTCATCCGGACTCAGGGAAGCAGCCTGTTCCTGGAAATTTCTCTTAAAATAGCATAATAAAACTTTTATGTTCTAACTCTTCATTCTTTCTAAAACATATTTTTAATGATACTTTAGTACTATGTCTACATAATTACGAAAAAATACGATATTTTATTATCTCTATTAAATTGTAAGTAATTATAATCCTACAGCCTTCAGTTATTTTTTTTCATTTTAAATAACTGTTAAATTAGTATATTTTGATCAGGATCAGTTATTGCATGATAGATTTTCATTGTCGCCTTGCTTAAATGTCTTAAAATAATATGATACTATACACAAATACCATATGAACTATGAAAGACTGATCAGATTCTTATTTGCAATTGTGAATGGTTCAATGTGTTTCTTCCATATGAAAACAATATTCTGGTTTCAATGGAATTTCCTTACTTTGCTAAACAACCTCGTATGGTGAATTCTTTATCTGTAAAGTTTCCAGATCTTCATAAAAATCTTTGAAATTGTATTATTTGAAAATGTTAAATTTACTATCAGGGTCAGTTGGAATTTAATGATATGGTTGTTTCTAGGTGATCTTTAGATACTCTTAACAAATAACTTGTGGATTATATATATTTATAATTTTACAATTGTTAGACATACTATATATATAAATAAAAAACAAGACTTTTGACATCTCTTTACAGGTTTTAAAAAGTTTTATTTTTAACTTATATAAGCTATAATAATATTTTTTTAAATGGAAAAAAAAAAAACCTTTGAAAAGTTTTAAATATATAAAAGATCTTTAGTTATGTTTCTTCTTTTAAGTTTGTGTTTATTAATTTCTGTCTAAATTATTGAAGTTAAAAGAAACAGTCCGAAATCAATAATTTTTTGATATGTTTATATCGATTCACTATTACTTTTATTGTTTTGTCATGTTTAAAGTTTGTATGTATCTTTCATACAGTAAGTAATTGTACATCCAGTACTATTTTTGTAATTGACTCTGAAAAGCAAATAAACATTGTTTAGTTTGTAAATAATACAAAACGTAAATAACGGGGAAAATATATATTAAAAATTAAGGAATGTCAAGGAGGCATGAGTCTGCATTGCTACTATTACTTATTTTATATTGAATATTTAATATTCTACAGAATGGCAAGTTTCGATAAACAAATTAACAAATTTTTACTTATATTACAACAGAACTAGAAGATATTATATCTGATCTTGAAAAGAGGGTAACTTAATACAATGTTTGAGGTCATATAAGTGTATACAATTATACAATCAGTGATCTTCTCTATAAATATTATTGTATTCTCTTACATTGCAAATCAAAAGTTACAATGATTCTTATCTTAACTACTCCCCGTTATCCTTTTACTGCACGAAAAACGTCTATTCATTTAGACGGTAAATCGAAAGACAGAAAAGAATCCAGTAATAAATTACTTTGGGTCCCTTTTTTGTTTCTTTCTTTGATCGCACACGTATTTCAGTGTGCGATTTTTAATGGCGCAAGAGCGACAGAGGTTAAGCTGCACCAAGAACAAGGTATAAATTTGAGAACAAGTCATCGAAACATCCAAGCCCACGCTGAGATTCGAACCCAGGTTCGGGCGTATCAGCCTTTCTCTTGACCACTCTGATGTGCCCGAACAGCTTTGGGTCCCTGATTCAATTCCTGTAGAAATTGCATTCTATAAAAAACTGCAGATATGGACAAGCCCTTACCATGGGCTCGAGAGTTCAAAAAGTCTGGGCGAGGGTAATGTAAATCTTTTTTTTTTTTTTTTTTTTAGTCTTGAAAATTCGAGGAGATGAAAAACAATATTATTATTGGTTATGCCTCCGGAATTCGTAAGGCCAACAATGGTAGTGGCTATTCATCCATATGTTAGAAATAGGTATTTTACAGTTGCATTGCAGTCCATAACTACCAAATGAATGGCAAAGCTTTAGGGTCCTACAAGGGAGACTGTCATTTAATCTGATATTGAAGGGCCTATCGTAAAATCTGATATTAGGAGCTCGTCAGCTAATCTAATACTGGAAGGTCCTCTACTTAATCTGATTCTCGGATTCGGTCATAGGCCTGTAACTGGGTTCCAAAACTATGCATGGGGAGAGAGGAGAAGGTTTGCAATGGAACATGAAAATGATTAGCCTTTGCACTTAATGATGGATGTGTTGTTACTTAATCACTAACCAGTATTTTTTACTTTGGTTATTCTAAGATGAATCTTTATCCGCCTGCAAATTGATGATGGATTAAATATATATTGCAGTATATGTTTTGAACAATTAACTATTAAGCTTTTATGGATAAATAATTAAACAATTAACTTTTTATGGATAAATCATTCTGATATTAAAATAACTACCCTCAAAGAGTTACAGCCGTAGAATTGTAGTAATTTCTCTATTTAGATATTTTATTTCTTACTTTATCATTATCCATTGATTCTTGTCTATTTCCTAACTTCAATCGTTTACTCAGAGACTAAAATTATCCTAATTAACTAAAATTACTTCTAACAAGTCAGTAAGGGGCTATGGTGGTAATTGCTTACTTAGGAAAAAATAATAATTTATATTTAATAATTAATAATAAATATGCAATGATTACCATAATTAATTTTTAATAATAATAAATAATAAAAAAAATTGCTATTTTTTTATGTTTTTAAGCCTTTAAAAAGCTTATTTCCAAATTAATAAGTGTAAGGAAATTACTTTTATTATGATTGAGATATTTACTAGCAAAACTGAATTTTTAAGCTTTGTAAATGAAGCTTTATTTATAAATAAAAGAAAATAAAGAATTAATAACTTTTGATGTGCAGGATTAATTCAGATTCATATCAAGAACTGTTCGAGATAAAATGGTTTTCGGTAAAAAGAGAATCCAGATATAAACTTTTAAATTATTTTTTTATGTCTTTGAAGTTATATTTGTGTCCATCAGAAACTTAACTGGAAAAAAAACCCCAACTAAATCGAATGATTCTGTCAAATCTTATTTAAAAATGGATAATAGAAGATTTGACTAGGAATTTAGAATATAGACATTAAAATGTTTTCATTTATACAAAAATAATAATTAAAATACTTCTTACTTAATTCGATGTAGTAGTTGCTTTCTGAACTAAATGCCCGTCCCGTTTTTTTCTCTCTTTCAAGTTGACAGTAATCCTAAGCCTAATACAATATTGACATGAATCTGTCCACTTGGATCTGTCAACCACTTCAAATGACAGAAGGGATTTGGTAAAAACTCTTTGAAATCGTTTTTTGTGCTCAGTCACTTATGAATGTCTCATCTAATGATTATCAAAGCTTTTTTAAAGCATTGTCCATAAATTATGAGAAATAAAATTAAAAATAGAAGGAAATTACGAAAGACATTGTCGTAGAAAGCACTTCTATTTTTCCAGAAAATGAAGACACGCATAAATTTTCAATGCATGACATCAATTCAAAAGCAAATTTAATTGAAAAAAAAATATTGTTGAACTAAAATTGTTATTTGATCATTTCTTTTCACACAAGAAAAATCATGTACTTCTGATTATCCATTATTCTTTTTGCATATATAATATTTTATATATATATTTTTATCTGGAAAAGTTTATTCTGTTGAATTAATATCGACTTTACAGTGCATTAATTCTAGCTAATACTCCCGACTATGAAGTTTTTCAAATACTAGAGTTAATGATTTATAATGAAATTATATTGCAAATTAATTACTATATATGATCTTAAGTAAGAATATGGAATTGTTATAAAACAGTTTCCAACTTTTAGACTCACGAAGAGTGTATTTTAATTACGAACTTCCCACACCATTACATCAAAGCTAAATCACATCATCCACTCGAATAACAAAGTCCAATTAATTTGATAAGACGCCATTATTAAAATTTTTATTACAAAATCTCCAAGGCATGTGCGATAGGGAATAATTCCCTTAATTCCCAATAGGATTACAAAAAGAAACTATGGCTGCAAAATATTTGTTACTATTACGTATTATATTTTTCCAAAATTTAACATATTTGATAAGTTGACAGGATATCTTTTATAATTCATGCTTCGTCCAGAAAACAAATCCTGCTAAATATTCAGTGCCTGGAATTAAGTCAATCATAAATAATTAAATTGATACATTTATAGCAATTTAGTCACAAATAATTTAATTACATAAATAAAAGAAAAAGAAAAAAAAAAGTTGCAATAAAATGAACAGAAGTAGACAGTGGAACATCACTTCATCAATTTAAAGCTATAATAGAACAGACTTGTGTTCAACGACAACAAAAATTCAGTTTTTGATATTTCAAAATTGAATTCGAAAAACGGATTGAACTATTGAAGAATTGGTCTTATGTCCTTAAACATTTAAGTATATCTGATGAATATCCTTCATAAAAATATATATTGACAGTCAGCGGCGTATATAGAATATATTTTCGGGGGGGGGGGCCTAAGATTAATGTAAGGTTAAGTTAAGAAATTTTAAGTAGACACCCCATGGAAACCTATCTGTTCAACCAAAAAAAAAATTAAAAAAACGATGGAAACCTATCCATTCAACCAAAAAAAAACGTTGGGAGGACAATCCTTTATTGTTGGGGGGGGGGGGGGGGGTCTTCGGCCCCCCCCCCTTATATACGCCCCTGTTGACAGTTTATTTTCTTAATAACTAAAATAAATAATGACTCCTAATTGACAATTCGTAAGAAAACTACTTCAGAGAGCTGTAGGATCATTATTAAAGTTTAAAGATACCTCTTTTGTTAATTTTTTGCTTTCGAAAAGTAATGAATGATAGAAATTTTTGACAAGTGATTATGTCTAGCAGATATTAGCATCGAATTTAGCTAAAATTTAGCTAGAATTTGTTAAAATGTACACGATCCTTAACTTTATAATATATTAGCTGAAATATTCGTTCTTCGTATAGGTTACACAAAAAAAAAAGATGTCCTGATGTGGGTGAGAAAGAAATTGAAATTGTGAGATCACTTCGAAATTTTTCCATTTGATACAAAATAACGTGATAGGTACAAAGTAATGTTATATTCGAATTTTGTAATTCGAGATCCCTAGATATTAAATTAATTTCGAGATCGGAGAATGGAAGACTTCCCACCCCTTTCTCTTCGTCTCCACACCCCTATCACACCCAGTTAGTAAAAAATTCCATGATCAGTACAAATTAATATTGTATTCTTATTTTGCAACCCGAAAACCCCATAGATGTATCCTTCAACAGTCTTTGCCCGTCCACTCACCCCCCCCCCCCCCCCCCCCGTTTATACCCCTTAGGGCTCGATATCTTTTCAATTTTGAAAAAGCATCTTTTCAATTTTGACGCAGAACACTTATGATAACTTTCGTGTTTCCACCTCAAAAGGTTTTGGAGATACGCAAACCCTTCAAGAAAGATTCCCTCCTCTCGTTTACACCTATTAGGATCCGAATATCGAAAATACGTATCATTTCGATTTTGATAAAGAACAGAAAAATATGCAGAGGAGAATTATGCACAAAAAAATTTAGTTCTAGTTTTTGCCACCAGGTTACTATGTAGCGCTATTATGCACAACAATAGTTTAGTTCCCATTGTCACCACCAGGTGGCTATGTGGCTCTATTCTGAACAACAATATTTAAGTTCCAATTGTTGCACAACAATATTTTTTTTTAGTTTCAATTGTCGCCAGAGGTGCATATGTGGCGCTAATTTAGATATTTCACCCCTTTTCAACCCCTTAGGAGTGATTAATCGAAATCCCAGTACTTTTTCCAAGTACAACCTAAGGAAGCTTTCTGCTAAATATCAGGTTCCTGGCAACATTGTAGGAGAATCAAACAAGAGTCAGTGAGGGCTTCGCATTTATATAGATAGATAAAAAGTTTTAATAGAAATCTTAAGAGAAGATGATCACTTCCCTCTGAAAATTAAAAATTACCATTAAACTTTATTACAGATGTAACTGGACATTTTGAAAATAATAAATCGATCTAAATACAGAACTACTAAGATAGTTAATTTAATTATTTTTAAACTTATTTTTATATTATTTTTTTTTGTAGATTTACTAAAGTTTAGTAATTTATAATCAGCGATGATGTAATTTCAAAAATGAATAGTTATTCAGTAATAACATAAGTATGCGACTAGAAAGTTTTGCAGTTGGCGTCCTATGAATTTTCCCTTCTTGTCTTATGCTGTTTCAGCAGAATTGTATACTTTTAGAACATTATGCATTCAGTATCCATATAAATTAATATTGTTACTTAAAATGATTATGTTTATACTGAATTAAAATATACTATTACTGTACATAATCAAAACAAAGCATCAACTATCAGAACACTTTTATATTCAGTTCATGTATTAGATATTCCAACTATCTTTTATTTTTTATCATATTAATTCGCTTAGGTCAAATTGTATTCCCAAATTTGTAAGTTCTTTAATTACTCAATAAAAAGATAAAATGAAATTAAATTTTCTAATTTTAAATCTTTCAAACTACATTTCGTTTCATTCCAAATAAATCACTTCTTTCGTTCTTACTGAATGGAAAGTAACTCTACATAATAACTGAAAGCCAATAATATATCGCATAAGATTTAACCAGGAATTGCCCAACGGTCAACCTTTAGCTTTGACTTTCTGGTTCTAACAGATAAATTGACCAATTTTGCATTTTTAAAGCTTATTGTGGTATCTTGGTTATTGGCTGTATGATTCTTCACTCATTGATTATCTGTTGGCGTTAGGCATGTTATGTTCCTGAAGAAGAAATTTGTGGTATTAATGCTTACACAAAAATACACTATAAACTTAGTTTATTACATGTATGTATATAAAAGAGGCATATATGAATATAGGGAAATAACCATAATAAACTATTTTGTGCTAAACTTATATTATTTCTCATTTTTAATATTTTTTTTTCAGAGATTTTTTTTTTCAAAGAAGAATTATTTTTTTCCTCGAAACAGGAATATAACTTAATGAAATATTTTTATTTCGTGATTATTTTTACAGTTTCTTTATGCCTTTTTATATTAATCATTTTACATTTTATAATTCTAAATGTGATTGTCTCAAATGTCTCAGTAAATTTTTAATTTTAGTATTTTATGTAACTTCATTAATATTATGGGCTTTTATATCCTTCATATTCCTATGTTCATATTCCTTACAATGTTAACAGATAGAAGTTGTACTTTTAAACAAAATACCAACATAAGTTGTGTGTATCTATATTAGTAATGCTGTTAGAAAATTTCTTCTGCATAGCCTTAAGACTAATAGGAATTCCATTACTGATACTTTAACATGAAGAGAAGTTTGGAATTTATGAAGATCGTTAATTATTCCTCAAGGATACAATGTTATTGAAGGATTTTCAATGTTATTGATCTAAAACCACCTGCGCAGAGGGTAGGAGGGTTAGTACGGGTTGTAACCTCTCCCCCCTTCTCACTGCATCCGAAAATGGACGAAATGTAGCATTTTGGACCTATTTTTTCGGTTGAAAGCCATCATTCTGTTTGCACCGATTACAATGTTGTTGTTTTTTTTTGTTAATTTTAGATTCAGCGGTTGAGCAGACCATTCTAACCCCTCCCATTCCAAATTCATGGGTACGCTTTTGCATCTGCGAACCTTCCCCTGCCCAACTGCAACATAAATAAAGAATTTTAAAAATATTATTTCATTTAAGAATTTAATTATCTCCAAATTCAAAATTAAACTCATAATTTTTTTTTTTTTTTATCATTTTTACAATTTACGGCAGTGATTTTATCTAATATTGTATTTTTTTCCTTCAGTTAAAACAAGTTGAAGAGTATATGGCATATCGAAAGCTTCCTCGCGAAATGAGGCAACGAATCACGGAATACTTCGAGCACCGCTACCAAGGGAAGTTTTTCGATGAAGAGGCCATATTAGGAGAGTTGTCCGAAAAACTTAGAGAAGTAAGATGGTTTTATTTCCCTTCTTAATATATTAATATCCCATTTTTTTGTATTGTAGATATTTAAATATTTTCAAAGGTACACTTCTTGAGCATAATGATTCTGAATATGTGGAAAGGAGAATGGCTAAACTTTTTTTCTTTAATACCTATTCTTTTGTTTTATTTGTTAACAATTGAAGATATTCTCTTTTCGAGCCTCCAGTGACGCCGAAGATACAGGACCGATGTTCAGAGGTCAATCAAGACTTGTTAAGATTGGATGGTGTAATTGAAAGACTCAATGAAAAAAACTTCTTACAAGGGAAGTGCGTGACCTCGAACGCTGAGAACCGCACAAAAATGTGCTTAGAATATAAATCGCTCATCCCATAAACAGTGGTATGAGCCATTCCCATGCAAAACTCAGCTGTTGTCTGCTAGCGCCATCCGACGGTGGCATATTATACGTGCACTAATCTCAAGATATTGCCACCGGAGACAACAAAACATTGCCAACCTCTTGATGTGTACTTCTTTAGGCAATATAAGCTCTACATCAGACGGATCGTTGATCTTGTAAGACTACAATGTGAAAAACCACAAGTAAAGTCACACGATCGTCATTTCATTATCAGACTTCACTCTGTGCTATACAATCAACTTTGTGCACCGAAGTACAAGCTTATGTTACAATATGCTTGGCAAAAGGCAGGTTATGACATTGGCATACCAATATCATCGTTTGAAAATGTAATTAGTGTGGCTTTTGATATTGGACTGCTTGAATGCGAAAGTGATGTTGAATGTGAAAAAGTGGCTTTAGTCAGATGTGCATATTGTTCTGTTCCACTTTGCTTTGACCACTTCATTGAAATCCCACACCTGTACTTTGAAGACTGAATAGCTGTGCAACACTATCAGGTCAGTAGGAAACGTTTGTTGTTCAGATAGCGTAATTATTTTAAGCAGAGGGAAATATAGCAATATAGTCACGACATTGAAATATGTGTTTTTGGTCCAATTATATCGATATTTTGTTTCTTCGCGTTACCAAAGTTCCTCTCTTGGATCTTCAATAGGTGATGTTTCAAATGTCTCTCGTGGTAAGACCAGTGGCGTACCAACGCCTTTGGGGGCCCGGGGCGGGAGTTGTGGATGGGGGCCCCCTAGTCTGACTTTTACAACCAAAAAAAAAAAAAAGGTTCTCTTGTCTGGATGGGGGCCCCCTAGTCTGACT
>JAFIDM010009631.1:165874584-165896689 GCA_023159025.1 Thereuonema tuberculata | reverse complement strand
GCCCGGGGCGGACCGCCCCCCCGCCCCCCCCTTGGTACGCTACTGGGTAAGACATGCAGTTTTGAATGGGAATGACTCATACCACTGTTTTTGAGATGAGCGATTGATATTCTAAGCACATTTTCGTGGGGTTCTCAGTATTCAGAGGTCACGCACTTCCCTTGTTAGAAGAAATAAGAAAATGAAGGCCTTAAATGTTAAATTAATTCATGCCTTATTGATTTGTAGAAAAATAATTTCATGGCCTTTTCCATATCATTTCTTTAGATTCCACATTAACCATAAACATTGTAATTTATGTCTTTTTCATTTGTTCATCCCCTTTTGTTTGGAAAAAAATGTTTTTTTTTACATTTAATTTTAGATAATCATCAAATATTACTGTTTTCCTATATGAATTTTACACATTGAAACTTATTGATAATGCGATAAAAAATAATTGATTGAAGCAATTGTTCGACTTTTCTTTCTTAATCTTTATTATTAAAAAAACTGTCTGTGTGTGTGTCGGGTGGGTGGGTGCCTGCGTACGTCCGCCCACCAATGGAATTTCGCAACAATTCGCACGAGCATTGCCAGGCAACAGGAGTATTGTTGCATTGTCGACTCTATCCACAACAATGTAATTTCGCCCCTAGCGTTGCCAGACAGTAGGAGTATTAGTGCATCGTTAACTCAACTATGCAAATTTCCTACTGTTACAAATGGATTTCAATGTAGAGCATGTATATTTTAGAATTTAAGCTTAAATTTAGTTTTCGTTTTATTTTTAGCGGCCCCTAGGTTACAGCTTGCCTGTAAAGCCGCTAGGGGACCGCTCCTGTCTGGATGTCGCACTCTGTGGTGGCCCAACGGTTAGAGATATTAGAATGAAACCTTCACCATTGTGTGCAGCATCAAAAAGTAGGTGACCACGTCCAAAAAATCAGACCTCTAGAACCACTCCCTGAACGGAAGTTGGGGGTCAAAAGTGGTCGCTTCCGATAAAGTTCTGTTTATAAAAGTTTGTTTATGAAATTGTGCATATTATGGGGCCGCTTTGCTTTTGACACTGTCTAAAAGCATTAATTATCTTGTTAAGTTTTAGTTTTCAGTTTACTTGATGTAATTTGTTTTCTTGAATAAATAAAATGTTTTTTTCCGTTATATATGCGAGGCTTCGCGAAGCAAATCGATGGGCAGCCGTCTAGTAACTTTAAAAAAATAATAAAAGCATTTCTAATAAATAAAAGCAATTCTTATAAAACGAAGAAAGAAAATGTTTTTGAACCCTACCGTGGTAGATCCATCTTCAATGGTTAGTCAACATTTTGACGGAAACCCGAAGGGTCCATTTTTGATCCCTAGGGAGTGGTCCTAGTAGTTTGAATTTTTTTGCGGTTAGATAAAAAACTAAGGAAAACTGGACGAGCCTGACCACATTTTGGAAACCCTCCACAGGTCAAAGGAAAAGAGGAAGACCAAAGGGAAGATGGATGGATGAGATGGAGAGGTTTGCGGGGAGGAGATGGAGAGATGAAGCTGGTGACCGTAAAAGATGGAGATGTATGGTGGAGGCCTTCGTCCAGCAGTGGACTGATAAAGGCTGAATGATGATGATGATGAGATAAAAAATAATTTTGTTAAATATCCAGAATAAAATGAAAAGAAAAGATAAAAGAAAATTACGTATCACGACTATCGAACTATGTTAGTTCTAATTCTTTTCGAATCCACATAAATAACATTTCTACAGTCAGATAAGTAATATATATTTTTAAAAATGTTAATATGATAATGTATTAAAGGAAAATAAAACCAGAGATGTAAACCTCATCTTCAAAAGGAGTTTTTTTTTTTTTGTGTGTATGTTTTAATAGTCTGCTAAATGGTTTTCCCGAAAATAAAGATGTCGATTTTGAACACATAGGATGACGCGAGAGGTCTGTTTTACTTTTACTTAATCTCTACTTTTTAATGTGGATTCCAAGATTTTAATTGGTTTCTAATTTGCTATGTGATACAGCTTGGCTTAGCTGTTTGCTTATAATGTAAGCATGGACATAATAATAATAAAATCCATCGTTCCAATCAGGAGCATAGTTCGTCTACAAATCGTTTCAATCCAGCACGGTCTTTAGCCAGCAGTCGAAGTTCATTCCAATGAAAAATCCGTCCGGTTTTCTATTCCTTGTAATCTTATTACAAACAACAAACCATTCTTTCCCGATATATTTTTTAATTTGGTGTAACATAACCAGGGACACAGTCACCTGATATTTAAGGTATGTATCTCACACTGTCCTGTCAAATATAGGACATAGATTTTTTTGTGTGTTTGAAAATTATATTTTTCCTAAATACAGTTAGTTATTCATTTAAATTATATGTGTTGTTCTGAAATTCGACTTTCTTTTTTGGCCGTCTTAATGACTGAGCAATTAAAACTGCAATATTTCTAGAAGTACTTGATTCTGTCGCCTAATTGAATATCAGTATGTAAGCAGATTTATTTATATTGTTTCTTATTGGAAGTTAGATTACTTTAAAGCAGTGGTCGGCAACCTTTTGTTGTAAAAGGGCCAAATATGTTATGTGGGGATTACTGCGGGCCGCACTTGGGCCAAAAATTTTAACAACCAAAAAAAAATTCCAACACGCCCCGCGGGCCGCACCAAAACGCTTCATGGGCCGCGGGTTGCCGACCGCTGCTTTAAAGGGTTACTTAATAATTAAAGACAAATTTTTGAATATGCCAACGATGAAATGGCATGAAATAGATATCTGTCATCAGTGCGTATTTCCATATGGACCATGTGATGAGTCATAGTTCTTAGCGGCAAAATTTAGAAATATAAATTATTAAAACATCGAAATGTCGAATTAAATATTTATAATTTGAGTGTATTATAAAGTTAAAAAGCATTTTCGTTATTATATTGGTAAAATATCTCAATAGGATGATTCACGAAGACTGCTTTAATTTGTAATAGAACATAACTTATGGGATCACTGCAGGGATCAATGTGAGTAAAAAATATATAACGTGGCATGTTGTCGACTCCAAATACAGTAGATGAGTGTGTTAACTTCAAGAACGGCTACTGTGAATCGTTCTCCTAGCACGTTGCGTTTGTTGTATCTGCTCTGGAGCGATTAATCTAGTAACATATTCTAACAAAAAAATTACTATGACATAGCAGAATAACTTGACAATAACTGTCCTAACGTTAATGATGAAGCAAAACGTCGGAGCTCTTCATTTTTCCCTTGGATGGAAACTACCTGAACATTTCTGTGGGAAGCGGAATTGTTCTCATAAAAAAAACAGTGTTTTTGAAAATCTACTAGAAATATTGTAAAACACTAAAAAATATATGAAAAAAATATTTCTTCTTTGTTATCAAGAAAACCTTTAAGAAACTTCAAGGAGAATTCTTGAAAACTTTGTATGCATAGGGAAAAAAAATGACTCTTGAATACATTTCATTGAGTTTCATCTGTCTTTGCCAATTATTTGTGACTATTGCACAATAAATATAATCTTATTGCCCTGAATTAGGAACAACAAAATATTGTTTCTACATTGCTAGAGAGTTGGAATTAATTTGAGTTTCACGTTCAATGAGTATTTCTCCGTTCATATAACATCGATAGCTTTGATGCCAACTCTTATTAGGAAATGATCATCAAAAGAAAGGATAGACCAAATGAATGCAGTCGGCTACGGATCGATTCGAACAACAACCATAACGTTTTACGATCTATTTGATTGCACATAGTTGTTTTGCAAATCATCTGCGAGTGCTGTTGAAACTGTGGAAGTCGGTTTTTTCTTTGCATTTCGTTTAAGGGCTAACATGTGTTTTCCCAATATATTTCTTAATTTGGTGTAACATAACCAAAATTTATCATTAAATTTATTAGTTCTTTCTCTTTCTCAGCAATTCCTTTGTCTGAAATTAAGTAGGAAGAAAGCTTAAACAACGTATTCTCATAATAAATGTTCTCATATCTGAGGAGGGTAAATTCAGGAATTTCTTTTCCTTCGTTATGAAATCAGATATTGGAGATGTGCTTTTTCAAGAGACTTATTTGTTGTTGGTTCAGATATCTGCTTGTAAATAAAAGCAATGTTTGAAGCAGTAAATATAAAAGAAATAGCTATAAGTTTAACATATAGAACGCATTAGATATATACAATGTAAAGTAATTGCAAAAACATTTTGATTTATAATTGATCAAAATTTATCCTTGGTTCGATGATAACCACAAAATTTAGGAAACAGTTTTGAATATCTAGAAAAGAAATATCAATCAGAGTATAAGCGAATTCAAAAGCTTTGGTGATTATATCATATTAATAAATCTCTAATTAAACTGTCTTTTTATTTCCTTAATTTATTTTTTAAAAAAGTTAATAAAATTGAAGTTCTTCTGAATTGTTTCAGTAATAATCTTTTAAACTAATGATGAACTTCAAAAAAAAAACAAAAAAAAAAACAGCATTTTCAATTTAAACATTTTATAATTCAAATCTTTTCAAATATCTTAAAATTATTATTATAAAGGTCAATGGCATTAAAAGTTTTTGCAATTTACAGAAGATAATAGTCTGATAAATTTCATGTAACTGAATCATATCGAATCAGATTTCAATTATTACTGATTTTTCCTTCAAATGCATTTACTTCGGCTCAAAAAAAAATTATTGTACTTGAACTTGTTCAGATGTTAGGGTATAGATCTGCAATGTTTATTTTTAAATTATAAATACTAAAATCTTTTCAATTGCCTTTTCCATTCAGGATGTGATCAACTTCAATTGTCGTTCACTGGTAGCTTCCGTGCCCTTTTTTGCCCATGCTGATCCTCAGTTCGTATCAGAAGTAGTGACGAAGCTCAAATATGAAGTCTTCCAACCTGGAGACATCATAATAAAGGAAGGCACAATCGGAGACAAAATGTACTTCATTCAAGAAGGAATTGTGGACATTGTGATGTCAAGTGGTGAAGTGGCCACTAGTTTGTCGGACGGCTCCTACTTTGGAGGTGAGCTCAAAATTTCTAATAGTTTATTTGTTATTTTTAAAGCCCGCTGTTAATTACAATTTTGAATTTTTCACTTAAAAGAAAAATGACCTTTTTTGTTATGATTACATAAAAATGTATAGTGAAGTATAATGTATTGTCAAAAATATTTTTCATATTTATTAGAAGTTCCGAACATTTAATACTACTGTTATTATTTTTCTTGCTTTCATCCTCCAATTTTCCTTCTCTAATATTGACCTGTTAATAATAGTTAAAGAGAATCATCGATCTCATCTAGTTCTTTTTATCTTTTTTCATCCTGAAATTCCAGCAACTGCTTTTGCTATACAAATCGAGATGACAATTTCTATTACTTTAGATCTGATATGAAATTCTTTGCTTCTGAGTCTACTTTCACCTATTTTCTTCTTTCTGTTACAGAAATCTGCCTTTTGACGAATGCCCGGCGGGTGGCTAGTGTCAGGGCTGAGACGTATTGCAATCTGTTCTCTCTTTCAGTGGAACATTTCAATGCCGTCCTGGACCAGTATCCTCTCATGCGGAGGACCATGGAAAGTGTGGCCGCAGAGCGCCTCAATAAAATCGGCAAAAATCCTTCAATCGTTTCCAACCGAGAAGATCTGCAGAACGACGCTAAGACCGTCAGTGCCATTGTGAACGCACTTTCCGTGCAGTCAGCCCAGACTACAAGCAGTGAGGAGTCCGTGGGGCTGGATGCTCCATCTCGAAAGTCAAACCTGCCAAGGCCTAAGTCTGAAAGTAACTTCTCCCGGATGGACAGCCTGCAGCGGCCAGAGCTGCCCGGTTTCCACAAATCTGATACCTTCCACAGGTCGGCAGAGACTAGTTTTGAAGCATAGGGATTGCTCAACGGCGCCCTCCGGGTTGCCGTTGAGCTCACTTCTCATTTGGTGTGCACCCCCGCTTTGCCGGCAGTGCCCCCACAACCTTCTATTGCGTCAGGAGCAGCAGCGGCCACCCTTGCAGCCGGGGCAGCCGCAGCAACCTTCGCGACTGGGGCAGCAGCAGCAACACTGGCAGCCGGGGCAGCGGCTGCCGCAGCAGCTGCCAAAAGTCCGGGAGAAGAAACAAGGCCTCCGAGCCCTTGTTCATCCATCTCGCAACAACCCTCTTCAGATCCTACTCGTTGAAGTCAGCTAGGCCGTACCACGCACACCGCATGTGTTCAGGCCTCTAATCGAGTCCAAAAAAAAAAAATTTTTTTTAAAAAAAAGCAAAAATCTGGAAAGTAGTAACTTCTATTCATACAGCAGACAAAATATCAAAATTACAAAACCTACTTGACATGATCTAGAAATTAAGCTTAAATCGACCTAATCGTGCTGCACTTGACTTTGACTAACTCTTCGAAAACTGGATTTGTCTCTCAATGAAAAACTGCATTATCAGGTATCCAAAAAGATATCTTGAAAATAATCTCATGAATATGACTTCTTCCGGCAACCTTTAACAGGCATCTCATCATCTCAAGAAAAAAAATCCTTCCACCTTACCTTGTTGTTGCACATTTTGTGGATTCATGTAGTTCGGTATCACTGTGTATATTGAACAACTTCAAGTCTTCGTACATTCCGAAGCAATATCTCTTCAGGTGTACAAGAAACTCATCTCTTTTAAAGAGGTGATCGGCATTTCCCCACTCTTTCTGTTCTTGTTTAAGAAAAACAACAACCGAGATTGAATGCCCCAAAGAATCTGTTGTTTCACCATGTTACAATCAAGCCTCCACAATGATTTTATTATTATTCTTATTATTCTTATTCTTATTATTATTATTATTATTGGCGTAATGCAATTTATATTCTTTTGTCTACAATTTATTCAGAATTTTTAACTTCAACTGTATTCTTTAAATTATTCTGTACATAATGTATTTATACACATAACTTCGTTTTACAATTCAAGATACAATATATTTTGCTCAAATGCAAGGTTCATTCATGCAACATTGAAAGTTATATTCTTGCTGTGTTGTTTGTTTATGAAATGTAATATATTTGTTTGTTTTGTGAAGAATGAAATGATTTTTTCGTGCTTTGCTTTGGGAGCAAAATCATTCATTTGTTAGCTATCTATAGGGAGCTCTTGGAAAGAGAGAAAGAAATATTTCACAATCCCGACTATCATATTTGCCTGCATCTATGGCCAATAAATAAACGAGTAACCAAAAATGCACTGTATTGTACAGGGTTTTCTCTTCAACCACCAGTAAAGAATCGTCTCTGAGCTCCCAAAAAATTCCTACAAACATGGATATGTACATGTATAAACATATATATATTTTGGAAGATATTTAATCAATTTACTTCTAATCAATCTCCCAATTCCCTGTAGTGAAAAAAAAAAGCAGAGAATATAAAAGAAATAAAATAGATTGTAAAATGTATATAGTGAAAGTAGCCCAGACCACTATATATATATTATCCTTTATGACTGTCTTATCCTAGTGCCTGAAAACAAGGCATCTCATGAATATTGTGCAAGCCTGCATTCACTCATTGCATTGACCTTCCCTCAACACTTGCTGTGATTTCATATATCTTTATGTTTGTTTCCCTTCTTTTGCCGAGAAAGTCTCTCATTTCCTTCATAATACATAAGTCAATGCAAAACGAGATTCAATTCGAAATCAGAATCGTTATTTTTATGGTCAATCACGAATGCTCTTGCTATATCAATTTAAGGGATATACCGATTGCATAAAAGATCTACCGTCTTATTTTCTAAGGTCCTAATGGTAAAGAATCGAAATCCTTATTTAGAAACGGATTTTGTTCCATCCTTTCTCATAAAGAAGTTCTCATCTCCTTCCTCTTTCACTGCTTTTATTACGGTTCACTTTGAATCCCGAGAACTTGATCACAAAGTTATATCTTTATTTATTTTTTTATTTTTTTTTTAAAAAACAACAAACTCACAGACTCAGTTTAACTTGTTTTAAGAAGGTAGATCTTTTTGTTAATAAATCCTAGAATTTTAAAAGAAATGCTGATTACTTATAATTTTATTTGAATTCCCAATCCTTAATTTTTAATATTTAAGAAATTGTTTTGATTAATTACTTCTCTTCTGTTTTTCTTTTAATCTTTTATTTATTTGTTGCTTGTTGGAGCGAATTTATCATGGGTTTGTGATTTAATTTCAAATAACATTCCTTTGATTGTCTAAAACTCAAATATGTTTTCATTTGTGGTAGAAGAGCATGAAAAAAATATTTGCATTTTGTAGAAATCAATAAACAACTGGCTTATTTTAATTTCTTATAGTCGCAGGTTGCAACTTATATTCTCTATAAAAGTATTCTGAAAGTTAGTTTTTTTTTTTTTTTACTTTTAGTTTGTCTTGAAATTGGAGATTTTAAGCTTTTTCTGTTTTTAGAATACTTTTCTCTTGATTTGCTTTCGTGGCAAATATTGACAAGCAAAATAAACAGTCGGACAATAAAACTGTTCTTAGAAATAAGTAGGTTTTTAGATGCTCGAGATATTGTATCTAATCTCCTGATTGTTGAGTTCTCATACATTCTATAGTGAATACAAGAGCAACCTGTCTTAGTATTTCATCATGTATTTCTTGAGAATTTCAGCAAACTTGCACTAAAAAGAAAAAAAAAATCTTAGGAGATTAGATATAAAATGTTGCAAAAGCAATTCTAAATGCAGACTGAATAATCAGATCGCCGAACTTTATGCAATAATTGTGTAACATACTAACAACTTGTAAATGTAGGATTAACCTATGTATATTACTAAAGTGAGCTTGCCGTTATCTAGTTGGAAGTGCCCATATGTAATTATCACTGAAAAAAAAATCTAGTGCCCATGTATTATAATAATACCTAGTGAATTTGTACAGGGATATTCACAGTTGAGGCTGGTAGGTGGACAAAATAATAAAATAAAAAAATATAAAATAAAAATAAAAGACTTATAATTCTTGTACAGTTTGCAATTTCAGAATAAAAAAAAATAAATTATTTTTGTTAACGAATGACTTTGATAGGGATAAAAATACTATAAATGAAGAAATATCTTGCCTTCACAGGAGGTAATAGTTGGTTGAACTAGAATGAACTGGCAAAAGATATTTGTAGGACCACAGGGGAGATATATTTATATTTAAAGTTATATTAATAAATAAATCAATAAATAAATAAATATATGTATATTATAAATATGTTCAAATATATGAGTAGCCACTTACCAGCCTCTCTATAGAGATGTAATATAATATAACGATGTATAAGAAAACTTGTTTTTGAGAACTGCACATAATTTATCTATGTACTTATACCTGATAAAAAAATCCAACAAAGTTTATTAATTTACAGATATATTACTTTAGCAACAGTTGTGCATATAAACGTAAAATTTGAAGATTATAAAAAAATTTATTTCTTGTTGTTGATACATTTTTGTTAAATTATGCTTTGAATTGAAATTGTAAAAATGTATTTGTTTTTTTGTTTTTTTATTTTTATCACTTCTTTTGTATATGTAAAAAATAAAATGTTACGGTTTTACAGTCGAGTTCTGGCAGGAATGAATAAAGTAATCCCTGCTGTACTTTCAGAGAACAGTGTTTTTATTTCAAAAACAAATTATATTTGATTAATTATATTTGCAGTTAAAATTATGGAATTTCTTGTAATTACAGGAAATTCTAAATAAAGGATTAATAAACCAGTTCTGTTTCATATTTCAAAGTAGATTTATTTTAATAATTTGCTCAAGGGCCGTAAAAACTGTGACTGTGGAAAGTAGACCTGAATATTAACGCACTCCTCTGCCCCCCCCCCCCCCCGAATTCTATTGTAATGACCAACATTTAAAGTCATTACGAAATTAAGTTAATTATAATTTTTTTTTTATTATCCTTTTTAGAATAAAAAAAAATTGTGAACGATCTTAACTGAATGAAAATAAGAAATTTCATCAGTAATTAAAACGTTTTCGCCTTTTTTTTTTATTTTTCTTAATATAAAGGCATATATTAATATAAAATTTGAGATTAAATTCGAAGTTTTTATTTTATACAGAATATTACTATGAATATTTTATATTCAAAATATGTTTTGTACACTGCTTTGATCTATGTTTTATATTTCCAGTAAATTCTGTGGTATATTTTCAAAACTGGTAAATGTGAAATAATCGCTTTAGTAATGTAGCGATTCAAGAAGAATTGACAACTTAGCAATTTTTATTATTGAAAGCAAAAAAACCGGCAATGTAATATGAAACATTAATTTTAAAGAAAATATTTAAATCATTACGTAGAGTGATGTTCATAAAATATGATTTCATTAAATCATATTTCCATTTATAAGATAGCTTCCACAACAAATATTTTATTTTGATACTGAGATCTAAAGAGAATAAACTAAAGTGGACATATTTTACTTTATCTTACTGGCTTTCATATGAAACCGTAGGTCTCCAAGGCATTCTGTTTTGGTGTCAAGTTTTTTTCTAAGTACCATTTATCCCCTTCCCCGAAGTTCATTGATTCGTGTCATCCATGATAGAAATTTTAAAAAAACAAACAAAACAAAACAAAACATCACGTACCTTGCACAACTATCAACAATTTTACAAGAAAAATAATAAAGAAACTTTTCCTCGTAAATGAAAATTAACGAAAACAACTCCTGCATTTATAAAAATAGTAACATATCTACTTTATCTCTCAAAATTTATAGAATCATACATAATAAATGCCGTTAATAGCTACCTCATTAAACATAAAATTAATAACGAAAACCAATATATATATATAACATCATCTTACAAATAAGCAAACAAACAAATGGAAATATAAATATAGGGTCATATTGATCTTGAGTTTGAAAGTTGAAATAAAACTTATATAACGAGCTTATAAACTGAAAAAAAAAAATAGAAGATTAAAAATCAATTAAAAAAGGAATACCATAAGGCTCAAACTTGTATCTTATTTCTTATTTAAATAACATTGAATACCTTAAAGTATTAAAAATACAAAAGTTTTTGCATATATGAATGCTAATACATTGACACAATATCTTTAAGATAACGGATTTAATAAGATGATTAGTAAATCATATGACTATAAAATGGTTATTAATGAAAAGAAAGAAATTTTGATAATAAAGACGAAAAAAAGTAAAAATGTTAATCTCAATCAATAATGTAATACATAAAAATCATAACATACATAGTAAAATTGATTACACAAGGATAAAAAGAATCGTACATTTCTTAAATAACAGCAAATATGAAATCAAATATTAAATAAATTAATAAATAATATATGTATGTACGTATATATTAAAAAAGGCTAAATAGTTTCACCTATTTGTTTTATGGTAGTCATATTATATTAAAAAAAATTACTTAACACCAAAGATTAATACCAAAGATACATCGACTCATTAACAAATTTACTAGGTATATTCCCGTTGTATCTTTCCTACAAAATAAATAAAATAAATTTAAATTTATTTTAAATTGGATTCTTTAAAATAAATATAAAATATAAAATATTGAAGGAATAAAAAAAATGAACTTTACATTCATATACAGTATTACATTTATGAATAGATCTTTAAAGATCTGTCATATAGCCGCCCCCCGAAAAAAATGAATAAATAAATAAATAATGATTTCAAATAAAATCTTTCTAGGAAAGAATTATTTCCCTTTTAATTACAAAATACTATAATAAAATTTGTTAGTTATACTTTAATTTTCTTTAATTTAACTAACAAATTTTGTAAGTTCTACTAAAAAAAAAAGATATATCAAGCATAATTTGGAAAATCCAGAAATCATTTGTCTATAGATAAAAATTAGATTTATCAAGAAGTTCTCTGACCAAATAGGATACAAAAATTAAAAAAAAAAAATCAATGCTGAAAAAAAAAATGAAAAAATAATAAACAGTTACAATCAGGTGGATCATTTAAACTGAAGATTCGTTACATATGAAAGTTCGACGATTCTATATCAGACCCATTTGGAATAGGCTCCAGAGATTCGAAACCATCGGGGGACCCCTCACCGTCGCTTTAAACCTAGGAAAGAAATCAGGTCTCAATTTTATAGAGGGTTGGGTGAAACCTAGGAGAAAAACCATGACAGAAGTTGCCCCTGGGAAATTAAGTATAGCTCCTCCAACCAGCGGATTACCGGGTCCATATAAATATAATATACAAAAACACACACACACACATGCACTCCAATACACATTTACATACAACAATTCTGATATTCAAGAATTTGAGTAAACTACTAACTCTGAACTTTGCTTATATCAGTTCATTATTTTTTACCTAAGGGTCCACAATATTGAAATATTATTAAAAGAAAAGAATTCAGTGGCATGTTAAACATATATATATATATATATATATATATATATATATATATATATAGATAGATAGATAGATAGATAGATAGATAGATATGAATATTATTAAATAATAATATTTTAATATTGTGGATCGTTATGTGTTTCACATGTTACTTAATTTCTTTTCATTATTTTATTTTAGTACATTCGTTTAAAAACATCTATAAATGCATTTTGTATAAAATCTCAAAGAACTGAAATATAAATTAAACAAGAAAATGTCTTTGGAAAGGCCTATTGACTAAATTCTCATTGAGAATTTTTAATTTTTTTTCTTTCTTAAATGTCAGGAATTGTTGCTGATAGGAATATGGAAAACGTTGAGATTCATCTCTTGTTTCTTATGATTTTACTGCTAGGTAGTCTACGTTGTCCTGTCTAAGGAACAGAAAAACAATAAGTAATTCAACCTTTGGTTTTTGTTTTGTTTTTTTGGCGGGAGTTTAGAGTGGACGATCTGCTACTCTTTTTTTTTTTTTTTGAGTTAAAAATCTTCAGGCCTTATCTTGATCATTTGCCCTGGACATAACAAAATGTCTACGTCGCTGTTTATATGAGCAAAACTAAGTCCTTAAATCTAAAATTGTATGTACATCAGTTCATTTATATAAATAATCATTAAATACATTTCTGTACTCCTTATGAATGGGAAGTTTTGCTTGGCTTTTTCTAGGCTTCATTAAATCGAACTGAACAGCTTGGAAGTTTTCAAATATCAACGATTTTAAGATCTATTATAACAATTAGTATGTTGTGTACGCAATAATGCGTAATATTATTATTCAAAATATTATCACATTTCAATCCAAAGTATGTTATAATTGCAAATCTCCATTATTCACATTACAATAGACATTATTATTAGACTACAGGCTTTAATAAAAATCTTCGATTCATGTACAATTTAATTAAATTTGTTAATACTTTCTCTGATATTTCATACCCTAAATTTTTGTTATTTCTAATTATGATGGATTTCATTATTTTTCGATTTATTTCTTTATGTTTCTATTAATTGAAAGGCTCGGTGCAACAGTATGACAAACCACACTTTTGTCGAAAACGAGATTTTTGTAACGTACGTTACTTTGACACTCTATCTAACTGCTTATCTGGTTATTTCTCTAAAATTCCGATAAATCGTGGGACTATACAAACAATCCTGTTATTGCCCCAATAGGTTTTTAGTTGTTCAAACCACTTTCAAAAATGAAGGATAGTGACGTGTCGCTTCCAAGGAGAAAATTATTTGATTTTAATAGTTTACTAAACAATTCTGATGACAGTTCCATTTCGATTATAGATGGTTCTGATGTAAACATTGATTACCAATCTTCAAATAACTATACATCATCTACAAAACCAAGTAAGTTGAAGATAACATAATTTGTGGTTTGTCATACTCTTGTATTTACAGTTTTTAACAATTATTAGGGGCAAAATGATGTACATAAAATATAATACAAGCAATTTTGTTTATTTTTCTTATTAGTAAGAGATATATTATTTGCAAAAGTAAAAACCCCTATTAAATTAATGCTTTACACTAGTAAGTATAACAAATAAATATTAATGTTACAGTCCAAATTTAAGGTTTTTCAATCTTTTAATAAAACACCTAACTAATAGTAACAATATATTAACTAAAATTCTCTCCCATTTTCATTCAAAACCCATCGCGTTTCTTTATCAAGCTTGCAGTCAACGAAGATTTCCAAGAAGTGCAGTTCAGCAGAGACCAGCTGATGCCACCACAAGATAAGCTGAAACCAAAGTACCTGAACTCTCTTAAGATCAACAGAAGGAAATTGCAAGATGTGAAGACTCTTTTGTCATTCATTCCACCAATCTACAACGATTATTTTAACGGCCTTTTACCAAACCATGAAACTGATAAAGAGAACGATATTGAATTGATTTTTTAGTTAAAATGTGCAAAAATGTTTAAATTCTGACTATCATTAAATATTTTCCACTTTCATGAACAATGATGTCTTTAGTTTCTTCAGATTATGGTGCAAATTGTCTACGGGCAACAATGTGACAAACCACAAATCAGTGTCTAATTCTTAATAAAAGCATTTGTATTCAAGTAACAAAAAAACAAAACAAAAAATAATTCATATAAATAACCGTATGGATGGATAACATATTTAGCTTTATTATAATGAAAGATGGCTAATATTAAACAATTAACAATAATTACAGAATTTCTCAAAAGTAAAGAATCGTTCAACTGAACATTTTTTGTTTTGTAGCTTGTCATATTGTTACGCCGAGCCCTTCAATTGAACCCTTACTTTTGATATATTTAATGTCTAATAGTCATAATCAAAAAACATCTAAGTGAGCAAATTATTGCTTAATCATTATCAGACAATAGTACAGCAGAATTTAATGGAACTATACTTGTGTCATTTCTTGAATTATGAACACAATTACACAAAGAAATTGTGAGTTTGGAGAAGATAAACATATATGACAAGCATTATTATTTAAAAAAATATCCTCTAAGAAAACAGCTTTATTTAAAATTTTATATCTTGTCAAATTGAAAATGAAAACAGAATGGTTTAATAATATTGCTAAGAACGAAATAGCGTTTATTTGTGCTTTGAATGTTAAGGATTTTCACTGGGGAACAAAAAAAAAGATAACAAAAAATTTTTTTTTGTAATTTTTTCTGCTTATTTTTTACCTTATTTTATTAAATCAAAATTACTAAGATTTTTTTTTAATTTTATGTAACAACTAAAACTGTCATCTTGAAATTATAGGGTAAAAAGAACATATTTAGAAAATTTTGTAATTGCGACAGCTTTTGTAATTTAATACTTTTATTTTTGTTTTTTTATTTATTTATTCATTTTAAAAGGTTTCGTCCCAATTGCCCCGTTTTGGGGTAATGGGAATAATCATGGGGTATCACTTTCATATCTTATGAATACATTCATATTCATAAATACAAAATTCTTCAAAACTAATTATTATCCTGAAACTAATCTTTCATCTTACTGAAAAAAAAAACAACCCTAAAGTACTTTTAGTTATATTAAAACTTAGTCACAGCTTTAGAACCAGTGGCTAAAAGTGAATTGTCTACTGAACTAATATTTATCACAGGAAAAAAAATATGAATTTATTTGACTTTAATAACCTGAGCAAAATGCAGTAGTAAAAAGAAAAACATTATAATCAATAAATAATTAATAAATCTTATTCTACATCACTCCCTTATTTCGCTTTCAGAGGGTAGGGGCTTCTTCGCCATCAGACAAGTGGCGTAAGGCCGGATGCCCCAGTTCCCAGACAGACATGTGGCCTTACACCAGTTGTCCTCTATTTAAAGAAGAACCACAGAAGAGAAAATGACAAACATCCAAGCTTGCTCTGGGAATCGAACAGCACAGCTGCACCTGAACGTCAAATTAATAATTTTAATTAATTGCACCGGCTACAACTATTGAATGGTTATTCATAGATTGAGATCCAGAGAAAGACCAATGGAATGTATGGAAGAGAATCACTTCCTCTAAATTAAATAGCTAATATAACTTCATTGAATTAATATACTGAAAAATCTATCACAGTAAAAATAAACAAACATGTAACACAGTTTAAAACTTGCAATTAGTTACATTTTAAAAATCAATACAGACACATACTACAAATACAAAAAAAAATACTTGTAATTTCTGCAAATCTAGAGGGAGAAGAGGCATGACCTTTAATATGTTCTGTAAGATTAGTGAACCTTAACTTTTATATCTTCTTCATTCAGTAAAACTACGAGTTTTTTTTAATGGCTTATTATTTATTATAATCGCGAGGATTTATTTATTATCTTTAAATTGGAACAAATACATTCTTGCTTGTATTTTAATATTTTTCCATCATACAGTTAATAGGTTTCAAAGAGTATTTTGATACTTTCTTTACATTGAACGCTTTTCTGAAAGTCGTTTTCCTGTTTTTTTTTATAAATAACTCTCGCGATATTTAAATTGATCAATTACGAATTGAAATACTGAAGGAAATATCTTGTGGAGTGTAGAACGAGATAAAAAGAAAACAAAAATCGAAACTGAGGACACGAGATGATCTTTTTAAATACTGTACATAAGAAAAGGATAACCCCGAAAAGTGACGGCTGACGGGGCCATGGTGAAGCTACGATAGGCCTAGCAAGCCAGTAGTGGATTTTTGTTTGCTTTCAAAACAGGAAGGGATATCTGCATAAACAACAGGGCATTGAAGATCACAGATAGTTTTACTTACCTAGGGACCGAAATAACAAGTGATGGTAGAGTGGAGCATGAAATTACAAGAAGGTTGGAGAAAGGGGGAAAGCTATACCAGGGAGTGAGACACCTGATATGGGATAAGAAAGTCCCAAGGAAGGCAAAAGAAATAATCTATAAAATGTATTACGTGCCTATAGTCACCTATGCAGCGGAGACATGGGTGATGAATGCTAGAGACTGGAGTAGACTTCAAGCTGGGGAGATGAAGTTTCTTAGAGGTATAGTAGGGAAGACTCGAGTAGATAGAATGAGAAATGAGGATATCCGGGAGGAGCTGGGGGTAAAAAGTTTGAGGAAAAAGGTGGAAGAAGGAAGGCTGAGGTGGTTCGGGCACGTGAAAAGAATGGAAGATGGTAGGACTCCTAAGGTTTGGCATGAGTTAAAAGAAGAAGGGAAGAGACCAAGAGGGAGACCGCGTAAGCGGTGGCTGGATGATGTGAAGCACAGCCTAGAAGAGAGAGGCATCTCATGGGAAAGAATATGTAGAGAAGAGGCTTGGAAGAACAGGGAGAGGTGGAGAGGCGTAGTTAATTCCTAGACCCACAGTTGGTGGAACGGGAAAGGATATGTATGTGTGTAAGGAAAGGATGGAAATTAGTCTAACAGACGTATATTGAAGAACTTATCCATGTTGGTGAATTTCTTGGGAAAGCATAAGTAGGCATAACATTGGCAGTGCCAAAATAATCTAAGTGACTTTTTCACGTCTAAAAGTTGAATTCAAAAATCCGAAAGAAGAACAAAGGAAAGAATGAAGAATAAAGCCTGAAAATAGCTTTAATTCGTATATTTTCTTGTGTTTGACTGTAATGAGAACGAATCGAAATTCAATCTCATTCTTCTTATACTTAAAACTGCATTATCCTCAAATGCATAAAGTATAATTCTATTTTGGTTATCAGTGGTTATGTTTTTGTCGTTAACGATCAAACCTGACATCGTAGGAACAGTTTGTACTGTGCAAAGATACTCCTATTATCCAAATGAGATCCATTTTGCCTAACATCTGCGAACTGATGACAAACGAATGAAGTCTTACATCTGCTCTGACAATGAAATAATACAGGTCGACAAACAACGTTCAAGGAACATCATTCAAAGAGAAGAGGTTCATTTTCCATCTGAATGGATTGTTAAGAACTACAGATGCCGAAAAAGAGTAATAGCCATTCACATGTTGTTCATGAGATCCCGCTCAACCACTCTTCGATTACCATTTCATGTAATTTTAAAGCATTATTAAAAGGTTAAAAGACTTCATTAACAGGTTATTAAGATTAAAAAGGGAGGACAGCCTCCCACAGCTCCCACGACCACGAAGATGTGAAGGTCGGCAGGTTATTTTTCGCCTTTTTTAAACCGACTGTCATTTGACAGAAGCTTAAATGAAGAAAATCAAACAAAGAAATATCCACGAACTCCGCCGGGCATTGAACTCGGCTTCTGTTGTCATAATTTGTTCTGCCCGTAGACTAGCGCTTATAGCATTTAAATCAGCAGCCTACAATTATTAGTTCGTCCTTTTTCGAAGAGGTTTTTATCGTAAAGTCTGTAATTAGTGATCGGGTAAACAATTTCCCACTTACAAACATTTTCTGGGAACTTATGAAAGAAATCTAACCTTTCTTTAGTCGTCTATTAAAAATGTTTTAAAAATGTAGATTCCATTTTAAAGAACTACAATATATTGAGAATCCATTCGTTTAGTTTTTGTTTGGAATCACTAATGTTAATCAAATTTGCTGCTGTATAAGTTTAGAAATGATCGTTACAACGTTCGAATCTTCTAATTTCTTATCCTAAATACGGAACAAAAACAGAACAGTTTCGTCAGTATATTAAGTCAATTATGATGAATAAAAAAAACTGAAAATGATGTAAAATTTACCTAGTTTAGTTTCTTAAAAATTTGTTTGTTCTCTCTCTCTCTCTCTCTCTCTCTCTCTCTCTCTGTATATATAAATAATAAATATAACAACAATTTACTGGTTGTAACGAGATCTTCTCCTAAACTGTTAATATTAGAATCATGGATTAATATCTCATTCGTTCCTGCTTAAGCTCATATTGTACATATTTGAAGGATACTCCATCTTTGAAATTTCGAGCAAATAAAACGACAATTTTCGAAGCTCTCCATCTGATACCAACCGGCGGCTTGATCTTCTGCTCTAGTTTGTATAAATTTAACTACTAATTAAATTTAAACGGACTCAGCATAAAAGAATCTGCTTCAATCACAAGAAATTTATTTCAAGACGCTGCAGCTAATTAATTAATACTTCTCGACAAAACTCAACTGCAACTGACGATTTCAAGTCACTATTCATCCAAATGCTGGATGCTAACAACGAAAAACTTAGCTTTTGGGAACCACAAAACAATGAGAAGTCAATTTACATTTTTTAAGGGTAAGTCAATGAATTCATATACTCCTTGTGTATTTGTATATTGTATTGGGATACAATGTTTAACTGAACTCTCAGTCCGTGATTCATTTTTACATCGATGATATAATTAAGTACATGATTTCACTAGTGTTGTCCAAACTCGTCAGCTTCAGTTAAACAAGAGAAAGATCAGCTCGTAAACATCCATACGTTGCACATTTAAAGATAAGCAAATATCTTTCAAAAAAATTTTTTCTGAAGAGAGATGTGATGCTTCCTAAATGTGTTCATGTTATTAATAAAAACTAAATAACGATTATTTTAATTACGTGATACACTAATCATTATATATGCAAATTTCTAAACACGTTATTTTTCTTAATGCCCATTATTATAATTACTTATTACAGTTTCAGTCCTCATTATCTGATTTGTACTTTTTCCATACTGTTGCACTGCTATCTTGAGAGCAATAAGGTATATGGCCCAAATATCGCCCATCTAAGAAAACCTGCCCATATTCTTGTCATTTATCGTCTCAGTTGCTTGCAAACAATTACAATATATCATATGAACCTTCACTTACATGTTCCTGAACCAATTATAGATATAACTATTATTTTGTATTTTTCCTCAATTTTTGTTCAGGCAAACCTCATATTTTGAATTTTGTGAAAGTGTTCCAAATATCGCCCACACCATTAAATACTTTGTTTTTTTGCACTTCTTTGCATTTTTTTTGTTTTTTTCTTAATCTTTTCGCAATTCTTTATGGGTGTTGCGAGCTTCTTTTGCTTTGGATCGTCTAAGTTCAGCCCCTTAGGACTTAGTTTCCTTTTGCTGAGAGAATTCATTAGAGCAATTGTGAATGGTGACCCACTCACAAGACTGGGACATTAAATGTTTTGGAAGCTTTCAGAAGGCCCATTTTTTTAATTTTTTACAGCTGTGACAACTTCTCTGTCCCATGTCTTACGTTGAGACATCTGTAATAAACCAAAATAAACTATCGCACAGTGGGCGATATATGGAACAACGAGGTGGGCGATATTGGGCACTCTCTAGCTTGTCAATTTGGGGGACGCTACAGACAAACCGGCTACCTCTAACAAGTGACAGACATTATCAACAGATAGGTTATTTCTTTCACTACTTCACGATATTAGATGGTTGCGATGGCATGAATAATTCATAAGCTGCAGCACTAAAAGAAACAGTAGGTTCATAACTTACCAGAACGAAAAACCTTCAAGAATTCATAAAAAATAAACGGGTTGAACTAACACCACCAAACGAACACAGCGTGCTAATGGAAGGAATGGCAAATTGTTTCCATCGCTTCCCGTGTGATAGCATCACTATCCCGTCCTACATCGCCCTGGGCGGTATTAGGAACCTGGGCGATATTTGGGCCATATACCTTAGATCAAAACCGAATACCTTATTATTCATTTAATGTAAGGGTACGTGTTCGTTGAACAGGACCTGCCATGCGCGACTTCAAAGGCAGGAGCAGCAGGTGAAGGTGTTACTTTGACGAAGGCAGGAATGCGACCAAAAACTACTTATGTAATTCGAAACTTTTATAGTTTATACGCAATCATTTTATTTTTAAAAATAAATTTATATATTTAATATGGGGGGGGGGGGCGGTAATCCAGTGGTTTAGGCGCTGGACTGAGGACTGGAGGAGACCGGGTTCAATTTCCGGCGCCCATAGAGTTTTTAACGGTTATTTCTCCTCTAGAAGGATTAACCCAGCCCTCTATCAAATGGGTACCGAGTTTCTTACTCCGGGGTTAAAGGCGAGCGGGCGTCGGGCTGACCATCCGATCCCAACTAGTCCCGTTGGTCGAGAATCGCTAGGACTCTAAACTTTTCCCGCACCCCATGGCCTGTACACATTTTTTTTTTTAATTTAATATATTTATATATATACAGTAAAACCTCGTTAAGTCGTCACCCGGATAAGTCGTCACTCCGTTTAAGTCGTCGTTTTCCTTTGGTCCCGACAAGGTCTCATAGATAATAATGTAAAATAACCCTCTTTTACTCGTCGCCAAATTTAATTCTACTCCGGATAACTCGTCTCTCTCAAAAATAGCGAAAAGCATCTTTATTCTCAATTTTGCCTGCTATCTTTTCAGCCCCGCCCCTTCACTCTAAGAAAGCCTAACCTTTACGGGGAATTTTCATGTGGGAAATTCACTTGGGAAATTACACACTTCTCGCTGCGACTCTTGTCAAGTGTATACGTTTTTCTTGACCGCTACTGAGTGTGATTTCATTTTATAGCGAGTAAGCTCCGCTATAACGGCTATTTTTTATCTTGCAATTTCGTGGTTCGATTACATTTGTAACATGTCAGGGAAACGAAAACTTATCTCGTTATGTTTTAAAGAAAAAAAAAAGACTTAATTGCACTTTTTGAAAAATCAAATGTTTCGAAAACAGCTTTTGCCAAAGAACACCATATTCCCAGGACTACATTAAACGATATTCTTTCATCGAAACAAGCGATTGAAGAAGCTGACTGCAAAGACAAAAAGAAAGAGAATGAGGAAATCGAAGTTTGACGAGATCGAGGAGATTTTAGTTCGATGGCTAAAACATGCCATATCGCAAAATGTGCCGATTTCTGCCGTGATTCTCAAAGAAAAAGCCATGGAAATTGCTAAGGAGTTGAACATTGAAGATTTTGGCGGCAGCAATGGTTGGCTGGAACGTTTCAAAGACAGACATTGCCTTTCTTTTAAAACGATTGTAATGTGGTAACTATAAAAAGTGTTTTTTTTTTTTTACTTTCCACTCATTTGCATGTATTGATTTCTGAAAATCTTGTTTTTCTCACCGAATCCTACATCAATTCATGAAAATACTGTATTTCAGTGTTTTTTTGTTTGTTTTTTTTTTTCAAAAATTCCCACTCCGCCTAAGTCGTCACTCCGCTTAAGTCGTCAAAAA